>CM045731.1:69251416-69283916 GCA_024760905.1 Plotosus lineatus | reverse complement strand
TTTATGTGCCTTTTTTCTAATAACATAACTTTCAAAAGATAAATATTAATTACATACAAAAAATGACAAGGTCAAAAAGAATTAAAAGTTAATTAAACAAGAGCCATCAGGACAGAACGTGTGTAACTGCCAAGTTTGATAAAGAAATAAAATCTCAAATGGTTTTTGAGTTCCGTAAAAGAACACCACCCATATTATTACATGGTAAATTGGTCGTCATGGAAACATGTCAGATATGAATTGCTCAAATGCCAAAATATCAAAAGGCACTAATTCACTGTTCGTAGAAGGAACTGCCAAGTTTAATGAAGAAATCTTAAATGATTTCTGAGCTTTGGCCCAATATTGAAATAATTATAGACGGAGAGACTCAGGGACAGACGAACCTACTGATGACTATTTGCCCCCCCAACCCCCGACTTCACCCGTATTGCATACTGAGGGGATAAAAATCCTGAGTGAGTAAATAAAATTTGTAGCATATAAATATAACAAATGAATCCTTTTTATATAACCATCACATGACAATGAGAAAAAACACTTGCGCAGGCGCGGTGCTCGCCAAACACCTCAGTACACCATTGTAGCACCAACGTGAAACCGCCATTTAGTTTCGTTTGCATGTTTTTGGACTGTAGGAAGAAACCAGAGTCCCTGGAGGAATCACATACATGCACATAGAGATCATGCATACAGAAATGCTCTCGCCGCGTCTATGATTTGAACCCAAGACGTTCCTGCTGTGACGTGCTAACCACTATACCGTCCACGCTGTCTCTTCTATATTTCCTTTATTTGCCATTAACCACTCGTGCGTTGGGGACGGTGACGTAGTGGTTCGGGTGTTGGGCTCAGGAGCAAGAGGTTGTTAGTTTGAATCCCCATTAGATTCCCACCCTCCTAAGATACGGTACGCTAATGCTGCTCAGAGCAACCGAAAACAAAGCCTTAGTCCTAAAGCAGTGAAACAGTAATGACTCCATTTTGGGAATATAGCTTTCTACTATGACATGGAGGACAATACTCTCAATGAAGACTCTGAGGGAACTTCAAGTTATCTAAAGTGACAATGAAATCGTCAAGTTTTGCAAGCACAGCACTTTTTAACGGCTGTAGATTTTAAAAGGTTGAAATGTTTGTGCACATTGTGCTCAACCAGATCATATATACTGTATTATACACACCAAAAAGTTACACATTAATATTTCCTTTTTTCCTTCTTCTTCTTCTTTTCACCCCATTTTTTCCTCAATAATTTTAATCGTATCCAATTCCCGCCTATCAAGTATTGCCTTCCCTATCACACAACCACCACCGACCAGGTGGGGGCGAAAGCAATGCTAGCCACCCACCACTTTTCGAACTGCGGCGCTATGCGCATTTTGGGGGTGGTCACACAGCCCATGATTGGTTGTTGATCATTGTGAGTGACAGGGAAGTGAGCGTATGCCATCCCTTCCTCCCATGAGAGCTCGGCCAATTAGCTTCCATGGACTCCCGGCCAAGGACAGCTGTGGCATTAAACCAGATTTGAATTTGCGATCTCTGGGTTAATAGTCGCGCACTTTGACAATGCGTCACTCGGGAGCCCACACATTAATATTTACATGCTTTACATTTACTAGTATAATTGATCACAGCGTGTCATGGCATTGTTGCTCCAGGTGTTCAGGTCAAGGCTCAGCAACATTAATGTGGCAATAAAATGAAGCAGCTGATGATCTGAATGTACTGCAAGAGTAGGTTATCACATCACTGCACTTTTTCTTCCCTGTTGGGTCAGATATAAAATGGAGACTCGAGTAATGAAAGAGTGTTTCAGAGAGCATGAGGAATCATTTTCACATATGTATTGGGCCCCCCCCCCCCCCAGAGTCCAGTCCTTAACCCTACTGAAAGTGTTCGGGATGTGCTGGAGATGACTTTATGGAGGGGTTCAGCTTTTCCCCCTCTTCAATTCAAGACCTCGGTAAGAAATGAACCTGATACTGGATAGAAATAAATGTTATGCTGCTTAAATTTTTTTTTAAAACACCGATTATATGCTGGAAGCAACGCTAAAGGAAGAACAATAATACATTCACGTGTGCGACATTTTTTGGCCGGGCAGTGTATATATACAGTCGGCCCTCTACTTATGAAATTAATCCGTTCCAGAGCCTTTTTTAATAACCTGGAGTTTTCGTAAGTAGAGGTGCATTTTACATGTAAAATGCGTGATTCATTCCAAGGCTCCCAAGACTACCCCATAAACCCTTTAAAAATTATAAAAGTACAACAATTTTGTATGAAATATGTGTTAAAGGTAAAATAAAATTATTTACCTTTTTTTAAATCTCTCGAACCACCCATGCGATGCTTTAGAGTCCGGAGGTTGCTGGTCTGAAGAATCCCCCCCCCCACCCTCCTTCACGAGGTCCTTAAATATGGCGGTTGCTTTTTCTGAAATAATTGCCTCCGTCACTGTATCTCCGCTTTTAAGGTCTCCTTCTGCTTCAATATCGTCCCGATTGTAGAGAAATTTCGGCCATACTCGCTTGCGATTTCGCTCAACCGCATCCCACTTTCATATTTTTTTATTATCTCCTGCTTCACTTCGATTGATAACGGAGCCCGCTTCTTCTTTTCGGTGTCACAGGGAATCACTTTCTTGGAGTCTATGATAGATAACGAAATATAATGCTGCAATGATCAGTCTCAAAAAAACTCACGAGCCAACACTCCTGTTCAACTCACCTTCACGCGTGTGACAAACAGGAAGTATGGGTACAGTACAGCTCCCTGGGAGGCCAGCGGGGCGGGATGTTGGGAAACAGCCAATGAGAAAGCAACTTACACATTGTTTGAATGTTTGAATGGCGCATTTGAATGTTTGAATGGCACATTTGAATTTTTGAATGGTGCGTTTGAATGTTTAAATGGCGCGTTTGAATTTTTGAATGGCGCGTTTGGCGCTTTTCGTAAGAAGAGGTACAGAGGACGAAAATTTAGGAAAATGTTTTTCGTAACCTGGATTTTTCATATTTAGAGGCTTTCGTAAGTAGAGGGCCAACTGTACAGTATAATCAATTTATAATCGTTCTCCTCTGTAATGAAAAGGATCATCAATAGAATTCGATGTGAGAAATGTCCAGAGGTGATTTTATTTCTGTGAAAACCTCGGTTATACAGCATAGCTGCTTGAAAAATAGTAAACGTTAACAATACGCTGAAGTACAAGGATATGGCTAATTGGGTACATCGTCTCTAGCGAAATGGGACTCGTAAGGCTCAAGAAAAACAACACAGAAAGCTACCTGTCCATAACATGGAGTGCCTTATGTATTGTGTTGTTGTTGTTGTTGTTGTTGTGAAATCAGAGTTTCTGAAATTGCAAGTGATGGACACTCCGTTTTCTCTTCCACAGAGTAATTACCCAACCTTTTCCCATAAGAGCAAACGAACAAGTAAATATTTGTACTGATGATTTTAAGAGCCGCCGCAGGCCTCTGAGACCCTCTGAGACTGATCCTTAAAAATAAACTTCAGCACAAACACAAGAGAAAAGAGCAGGATGGAGAGAATACGGTTCATATCACAGAGAAAAAAAATATATTTCTGGTGAACTTAAATAAAAAGCAAGCCAAGCTGGTTACCATAAATATTCATCCATTTATGAATTTCGTAATCCGTTTAATCCTACTAGGGTTACTTGAAGGTTGGAGTCTATCTCAGCCGATTCGTAGCGAAGGCAAAGTACACCCTGAACAGCTCACCGGAAGTCAAAATACACACAACCATTTGCATTCACACTCACCCAGGGGCAACATGCAACAGCCAATTAACCATAATGTGTAGTCTTTAGACGGTAGCAGGAAACCAGTGTACCAGAGGAAACCTATGCAAGCAAAGGAAGAACATTCAAACTCCACACAGAAACGGCCTCGCCAATCCCAGGCCACAAAGCCAGGACCCACTTCCTGTAAGGTGGACGTGCTAACCACTACCCCACCATGTCACCCACATTTTAAAAATCTCTTTTATTATCTCCACCCAAAACGGTATTGTAATCACCAAAATTTGTTTGTTTGTCACTTTGTCTGTATAAAAATCCTGACCGCACCCATACACAACTTTTTCCTTGGTGGGGACACTAGCCTACCAAAGTCCTAGATTTGATTTGATTTTGGAATGTCTGGGTCAAGGGTAAAGATCACAGTAAAGCAGTGCTTCGCAATTATTTTCTGTGGCGCCCCCTCTAGGAAGAAAAAAAACATTTCACGCCTCAACCCCACGCCTTACGAGCGACTATAAGTAGTATTATTTGTCTATAAAATGCTTAGTACACCTCTGCATAACATTGTATCTTTAACATTAAAAACAAAAAAAAAGAAAGAAATATAGTTCAACTTACAATAAAAACTTTATTAACATCGTTTTTTTAATCTATAACAGAAAATATTTAAAGTGCACCAACATGCCTGAAATTAAAAAAAAAAAAAATTAAACTCATTTTACTTCTCTATGTCTTAATATCTCCGTCTCTCTCCACCTTTCTCTTCATTTCTGTTAGAAATTTTTCTGTGTTGTTTCTTGAGTGGTTGTTTACTGCACTTCATATAGTTTGCTCGTGCGAAAAACCGCTATACCATAGCGTAACAATGAGCGCGCCACTGCCAATTACTGGAGTGGAGGTGCAATTACACTTCATTCTTGTACACTATTCCAGACAAGCATGTTCCCCAGGGTCATACGCGCTCCCCCCTGCATCACACCGCACCCCCCCTGTCATCGTACTGCGCCCCCTGCAGTAAAGCCATAAAGTTTTGAAAATGTAGTGCGTAGAACTTTGAAATGAGTGCCGATAGTCATGCAGTCACTAAGGAACACAAATATTTACCGTATATGGACTTTCCAATGAGACAATAACCTTTGACTACAAGTGACCTTGAAAGGTCAAACCTTACTACCCATTATATCCAATAAGACCAGGTCTGTAAAATGGACCGTGCTTTTGCGTCCCTGCATGTTCATGTTGT
The DNA here is from genome assembly GCA_024760905.1 of Plotosus lineatus. Lineage (NCBI taxonomy): Eukaryota > Metazoa > Chordata > Actinopteri > Siluriformes > Plotosidae > Plotosus > Plotosus lineatus. Next base: position 69,278,898 of record CM045731.1, on the reverse strand, counting down.
ACTTATTTTTGTTGTTTGTATTTCACCAATTAAACCTTATTTGCATCTGCACCTGCCTCCGACTCTAATTCCTGGAACACAGAGCCTTCGATTCAGACACTAAAGCCTGAGATAACACAACTACTTTCTTGTTTATCATTTCTACTGTGTTTCTTCTTCGTTTTCAGTGAAAATATTTTTCCCTTAGCAGGGTATGGCCAGGGCAACACGGTGGTTTAGTGCTTAGCATGTCCACCTCACAGCGACAAGGTTGCAGACTTATGGAGTTCACCTTGTGGTTGCATAGGTTTCCTTCACGTACCAGTCCGAAGACATGCCCACGAAGCTAAATGACTGTTCCAGGTTGCCCCTAGGTGACAGTGTGTGAGTGGGAATGGTTGTGTGTGGTTGCCTGTGATAGTCTGGTGAGCTGTTCAGATTGTACCCTGCCTTCGCCCAGTGTTGGCGGAGATAGGCTCAAGTCTCCCTGTCACCCTGGTATTATTAAGCGGTTCAGATAAATGAATAGATAAGCAAATGAATAAATGATTGTCTGGCAACGGACAAAATACAAGTTCAAATAAAAGCTTCCTGCTTTCTTGCCATATAATAATATTTAACAGTGACCACAGAGGTGGCTGGTGATCCCAAAGCCCAGTGAGCTCTGAGTGATTACAATGATTACACACACACACACACACACACACACACACACACACACACCCATGGCTGTAATGAGTTTTTTGCGGACTTGACGCTCTGTCTGGGCCACCTGGGTGTTAAAAATAGGTCAGGCAGCCTGCTTTCTGAGGCACAGAGTTGATGTTCCAGCCCGTCTGTGGAGTTTAATTCACTAACCAGCATTTGGAGCAAGTGGAAAAAACCCATGATTACATCTGGATTCTCAGAGTCGCATTTTTGTCCAACTGCAGTCATGTATACAGTGACCTCCAACATGCTTTTATATTTACATCATGGTTCTGCTGAATTCGTAATTCTAATTCTATAGCAGCGGCCTTCGCAATAGTTCCAGTTGCAAAGATAAACCACAGCATAACGTGCATGCTGCGTTTTTAATACGGCGCCGTTTCTATAGTAACAAATTCAGTTCAGACTGATACCTTCCAGTCCCTTCAAGATTTTGTAAGCTTCTTTTTCATGATTGTTACGGTCTTGTTCCTCTTCTATTTTCATGTGCCATGGCTGTTCCAGGCTTCAGCTGCCAAGAGCACCAGATTCTGATATTCATGGTTGACTAGGCGTATTATATCAAGGCAGTCTGCCTCTGCCTCGTTTCTGTGCCTCTTGCACAGCATGTGGTATTCCCAGGCTCGCTCGCATCCAAGTACTAAGCATGTCTGACCCTGCTGAGCTTCCGAGATCAGACTTGATCAGGCATTCACAGGGTGCTATGGACTGTTGCGGTCTACAATTAAATATTTTGCAGCATTTTTTTTTTTTTTTAATTTTAAGGCATATTTCAATGTTTTTAGATGTTCCTGCAAAAAAAAAAAAATGGATTATTCAGAAAAATGGTGGCCACGTATAAGATTTGTTATGTCATCAAAACAAAAATGCGAGAAATGCAAGGATGGATGGTGATGTATAGACTGCCATGATTGGTGAAATTTGTGGAAAGACCACCACTGATTGGTTAAAATTAAAAGTTCATCATTTTCTGTACCCGCTTAATCCTAACTTGGGTCGCGGGGAGGCTGGTGCCCATCCCAGCCAACTTCGGGCGAGGGCAGAGTACACCCTGTACAGCTCGCCAGGCCATTGCAGGGTGGAAACACACTGACGGCTTTGCAGCTACTCTTGTCGAAAGTCAGAAATGGTTCTTTTACATGAACCTCACACCATAGACAGTGAGAGACATGGCCCACCTTTGATAACCCAGTTATCTGCACTGGGGAGGACAGTGACAACATTGTGCAGACTGGGACTCGAACCCCCAATCTTTGGATCAGCGATCCAGCACCCTATACCGCGAGACCACCACTGCCCACATTTTTTTTTTTTTTTTTTTTTTCTGTCATGTCCCTTTTGGCCTTCCACATGCTTATTATTGCGTTTACATGTGTCTTGTCTGTATAAGCTGTTGCCTGGTACTTTTTGACCTTGCCTGTTCCTTGAGCAGTTTTTTTTTTTAGGAGTGGTGTGCCATGCATTTGGTACCTGGGCCTTCAGTGGGGCTTAACTCTGAGCATCACAATTACTTTCACCAGCGGAAGCTGCTGATAAACTGGTTCTGAGCCAAAAGTAAAAAAAAGGGTAAACCTTACCTCCACTTCTTCAACCTCTCCTTACACAGTCTAGATTTTCTGGAAAAGTCCGATTTGAAAATGTATTTTTAAGAATTTCCAACACCAAGATAATTTCTCCTCTGTCAGCCATTGTGGGTGTAAAAAAAATTCTAACTTAAATGTATTGTGCGCAGATCACTACAGACTATTCAAGTACATGTATTTTTTTTCCCCTGACCAACCAATCAGAGGACAGAAAAATGTTGACACTATTGTAGGCCAGCTAGCTGGCCCAGTGAGGCGAATCTGAAATTTGATTGGTTAAAGATACAGCCCCATTGCTTATATAGTTTAAGTTACATTGTCCAGAACTGCTGATTCTGAAGTCCCTGCACAGACCAAATTGACATGGCAGCACATAGAAGCCAACAGAATTCAAGCAATCACATTGATGACATGTGCGTGAAGGAGAAAAAAAGAGGTGTACACATCATCTTCAACCAATCAGCAGGAGGGAAAAACAAAAGCTCTCAGCCATTGGCTGAATTTCAATCACGTGCCAGTAACGTTCAGGTTTGCCACTAATCCGCAAGTATAATAATAATAAAAATAAAAATAATAATAATAATAATAATAATAATGTAAAATGTAGTAATTTGTACTGTGATAATATTTATGAATAATAAAGCACCATATGGATCTCGAAAAAAAACCAAGAGGTAGATCTATGCAAATATTCAGATGAAGCACTCATTGGTCTAGCTGAAGAGGAGTGTGAGTCAGATGATTATGTGTAGAGTGATGTAATAAATAAAGAGTTGTATATGAAAGAGAATTTGTTTACATGTATGTTTCTTATTCAGTCATAATAGCTATGGTACACCAAACATATAGACAGGTGAACAAGTGAATGAAAAAAAAAATAATAACAGATTATCACATAATTAATCATTCCAGAAAAAGTGGGGTCCAGTAAAATTCTTCGGGGTCCTGTAGATTTTTTCTTCTGTCCGTCCCCCCTGTCTGGTGGAAAATGTTCTTAATTTCGTGCCCCGCTGCAGTGTAATCGGAATAAATGATTTTGGGACATGGAGTTACGGGAAAATAATCAGGTTTAAAAACTGGACATTTTGAAGCAGCTGCACATTTTCTCTGCTCTTCAGGGTGTGAAGTTGGAGCAGCTCCCCCTGTAATCCTTCCTGCTCTCTATAATTGAGAGCGTCTCAGGAATTTCAAAGGCACGGAATGACTAACGGTGTGCACGTGACAGTCACGTATGTGTGAGTTTTCGCGTCTGTAATGGAATTAAACTGAACCTGAAAACCTCCATGTTACTCGATAGGCAGAGATGATAGGCCTATTTGTATCATGTACAAAATATGCAGACGGGAGCAAAAGTTTACACACCCCTAAGCCAAAATGGACATTTAGTTGATGGAAACGCATCAGTTAGAGCACTCGGGTGAGCATTTTGAATATTCCAGAGCATAGAAAAAAGCCACAGACTTCATGTTACTAATAAAGTTGAAAATAATATGAAATTTTTCCATGTGACATAAATCACCGAATAGGGCTTCACAGTAGTATAGTCATTCCATCTACCTACGCCTACATCCAGTTACGAGGAATGGACGTCGATCCCTGAAGCTTGAATGAAGCTCATACAGGGATTGTCATGGCTGTGATCTCAATGATCTACGGTATGGTTCGCCAGGCCACATACGGACTCGCTCACACCTACGGGCAATTTGGAACGGCCAATTAACCTACTTTGCATGTTTTTGGACTGTGGGAGGAATGAGTACATCAGAGGGACAGCACATGTAAAAGTTTTGGAGACAAAGTCAGAGAGACCAGATTGAGATGGTTTGGACATGTACAGAGGAGGGATAGTGAGTATATTGGTCGTAGGATGCTGAGGTTGGAACTACCAGGCTGAAGGCCTAGAGGAAGACCAAAGAGAAGATGTATGGATGTGGTGAAGGAGGACATGAAGGTAGTTGGTGTAAGAGAAGAAGATGCAGAGGATAGGGTGAGATGGAGGCAGATGATTCGCTGTGGCGATCCCTGATGGGAACAGCCCAAAGGAAAAGAAGAAGAAGGAGGAAACCCACACAAGCACGGGGAGAACATGCAAACCCCACACAGAAACACCCAGACCTGGAATCGAACCCAGGCCTTCTTGCTGTGAGGCGGACGTGCTAACCACTATGCCACCGTGCCACCCTCAGTATAGCGATCGGCATGTCCACCTGACAGAAAGAAGGTCTTGGGTTCGATTCCTGGGCTCCTGTGTTTCTGTGTGGAGTTTGTACGTTCTTCCCATGCCAGCGTGCGTTTCCTCTGGATACTCCGGTTTCCTCCCACAGTCCAAAGATAGGCACAATAGGTTAAATCTGGTGTTCCGAAATTGTCCCTAGGTGTGAGTGAGTGTGAACGGTTGTGTGTGTGTTTTGCCCTGCAATGGTCTGGTGAGCCGTTCAGGGTGTTTCACGCCTTTGCCCAGTGTAGACTGAATCCTAGTGGGATTAATTGAATGACTGTTTAAATAGAGAAAGGAAATTTTTCTTTAAAAAGTATGATTACTAGAATCCAGTTTGTTTTTGATGTCGTCATTAATTTTAACTTGTTGGCAATCGATGGTGAACACATTTCCTTCTCCTTTAATGAGTGTTTTATCCAAAGAGACTTTCAGGTGAGGCAGAATCCAAGTCAGGCTGTATAAGAAGGTGATGGTAATACATGAGCTGCCTGACCGAGTTTCAACACACTAACCAGAAACACGTGCAGCGTAGCAGTGTGGGAAAACTAAAAGCCTGATAAAACTTGGTGCTACATCTTGCTCTGCAAAAAGAAAGTGGACAATATGCCAAAAAATATTTCTATACACTGAGTAAAATACTGTACAAAGTCCGGCGGCACAGTGGGATACCAGTTAGCGTGTTGGCTCGAAAACAACAGAAGTCCTGGGCACAGTGCCAATCCATCACAAAGCAACACACAAGTATTCTCAGTCACACCTAGGGGGCAGTCAAGAGTATCCGATTCTCCTTTGGTGTGTGGGAGGAAATTGGAATGAAAACCCATGCTAGTGTGGCGAGAACATGAAAAATAACCACTTTATACAATTAGGGTTGATAATTCAAAAAAAAAAAAAAACAGCCAACACACAACCAAACCCTACTCTGAACAGCTCACCAAACTATTGTAGGGCCAACACACACACACACACACACACACAAAATAATTCTCACTCACATTCACATCTCGGGGCAATTTGCAACAGCCAATGAGCCTAATGTGCATGTCTTTGGACTGCAGGATGAAACTGGAGGGCCTGGAGAAAACCCACGGAGAATATACAAACCACACATTTAAAATGTCCTCACTGAGCACTGGATCCAAACCCAGAACCTTCTTGTTGTTATGCGGACATGCACACCACTTGTCCACCATGCCAACTGGGACTAGTGGGCATGTAGGTGTAGTGTATATATTCTGAACCAGAACCAGTCAGATATGCAAACGTATGTAAAGCAAAAGAGAATATATATATATATATTTTTTTTTTTTAAATCGATGGAGGAATAAAAACAACCCAACTTATATAAAGTGGAAGAGTATCTCTCACAAGCCCGGGGTTCATGCAATGACATTCCTCAGTGCTCACTGGTTGTTAGTAACACGCAGCACAGTTGCAGCTGAGGAGAAACCATCAGCTAAACAGGAAGAGCTCAGAAAAACACACACACACACACACACACACACACACACACACACACACACACACACACACACACACACACACACACACACACACACACACACAGTTATACATGCATCTCCGAAAACAGTGCAAAACCAACCACTGGTTTCAGTAAGACATGACTGATGGACCTGCTCTTTAACGGAATGTCCTGGAAAAGTTGTAGGACCAACACACACACAAACACTTGCATTTACACCTTAGGGACTATTTAATACAGCCAGTCAGTCCACTGTGCGTGTTTTTGGACTGAGGAAGGAAACCAGACTACCTATGCAAGAACAGGGAGAACATGCAAACTCCACACAGGAACGTCCCGAGCCCGGTAAACGAACCTAGGACCCTCTTGCTGTGAGGCGGACGTACTCATCGCTGCGCCACCATCCCACCCGATAACGATCTTGTCGAATATATATATATTTTTTGTTTGTTTATGTTCCTGTATATTACATACTAAAACTATTATTCATTATTCAATTACTCAGGCTCGGTCTCGGGGACGATTCAGAGTCATCCACCTTCCCTTTGGGGAATAACTGTTAATTATAAACCTATCATTGGCACTAACAATAGAACAGCTGTTACAGAAAATTATTTGACACTTTCTGACCAAATCAGTTCCTCCCATGGTCAGACATGCACTTTAGGCTAACTGGCGTGTGTGTGTGTGTGTGTGTGTGTGTGTGTGTGTGTGTGTGTGTGTGTGTGTGTGCTGGCCCTGCGATGGCCTGGCAAGATGTTCAGGGTGTACCCTCCATTCACCCAGTGTTCGCTGAGATTGGCCTCAGCCTCTCGGTTACCGTAAAAATGAGTGTGTGGGTGACCAGTCAGTTGGTCTATTTCAGCTGAGGAGAACAAAAAAGACCCTGAGAAGCAAACCATTGATAACGTAGAAGGTAAACATTACAACTACATCCATTACAGTATGTAGTGCAGGGGTTGGGAACCTTTTTTGACTAAGAGATCCTGCAAAAAAATTTTATCTACTCCTCTGAGAGCCAAATATATTTTTTAATACCGACACCAACAATTTTAGAGTATAATAAGACTCTGAATTTATTTTAAACAACGTTGTTATAATTAAGTTATTTATTAATAAAAAAGTACTTCTTACTGTTAATACGGCTTCTGGTGCTGCATGGTTTTGCTGATAGCTTTGTAGTCTGCTTGATACATGCTGAGGTTCAGCTTCATGCAGGCATTTAGGCTTCCATCTATTAAATGTGACCGCAGGTTGGTCTTGATGCTTTTAAGGTGTGAGAAGGACCGCTCGCGTGCGCATGCGCATGTGGAGCCAAACATGGTCAATATGACAGGACTCACACGCTGTAGTGTTTATATAACAGGAAACGCGTCCCAAATTTTGGCAATCAGCTGGTCTGTGGGTTGATGTTTTTTCCTGTCTATCCATTTGTGTTTTGCTGGACAGCTCTGTTTGACTTCTTGTACATGAGCTGATCAAAACGAGAGAAATTTACCTCTTTACCCAAAAACAACTCGCGCAAGCTGTTGCATATAATCCAATAAAATTTGAGTTTCAAGGTATCGGCCCTGCCCACACACTGGAGTACAGAAAGGATTGGCTCTCCGCTGCGCGCCACAGCGACAAGTGGTGTTGAAAATAAATGTATAGATTGAAATGCGTGAGATTTATTGATGTTTTTGTTTTATTTGATGGCTTTTTTCTGTATTTTTATTTAAAGGACAGCGGAATTATGTATTAGTCATTCTGTTAAGAAAAGCCACCTGCTTTATCTGAGAGCCAGATACAGTCATCAAAAGAGCCACATCTGGCTCGTGAGCCATAGGTTCCCGACCCCGATGTAGGTTTTCTGTACATGGCAAAACTGCTGCAAACCTTCATACAGAAAACTGCAGATAGAATAGAGCACAGCCTCCTCAAAAACTCACACATGGCTGAGAAAAAAAAATGATACAATCCCCAAACAAGTAATTATGAGCTTTTTGGACAGTTTACAAGCTGTCACTGAGAGCCAGGTTCCTACCTTTCCTTCCCTGAATGACGCCTTTGGACACGACGTAGCGCCGAGCCTAAGGCCAGCTGAAACTGATTAGATGTTTTGACTTGCTGCGTCTGTGTATATTTCTTTTTTATTATTTATTTTTTGTGAGCTCGCTCATCTGGCAAGAGCGACACAGGATGTGAGCTGAACAGGTGTCTCTCTCTGACAAACACTCACAGATGATCAGAACATCCACAATATAATATTATCCTCTGCTGAATAAGACGGCTGGAGAGTTTGTCCTTTCAGTGAACCTGAAGAGCGGAATCAGACCACAACTAACAACTCTGTCAGGTTTCAGAACATTCAGGAATGTCCAAATTAAGCAGAGCGGTGATGAGGAACACAACACAGGAAATCCTTTATCCTGCCTTCAGCAAGCTCTGAAAAGTGGTATCAATCATTTCATTCATTCAGTAATTCATTGCTGAATTATGCACGGTTGTAGCGAGGTTGGATCCTATCTCAGCCCACACTGGGCGAAGGCGGGGTACACACTGAATATCTCACCATGCCATCACATGTCCATTCACAGTCATACTCATACCTAAGGACAATTTGGAACAGCCGATAAGCAATAATGTGCATGACTTTGGACAGCTGGAGGAAACTAGAACATGTTGCTGGTCACGGGACTTGAATCCAGGAAGATGTGCTAACCACTAACACCTCCATGCTGCCCCTTGTGTATATGTTATACAATAATAATATCATTTCTTAATCTATGTATTATTAGATTTACATTGTGTGTCCATGTTACAAGTCTTCGAGCATGTGGTTGCAATGGACACATGAAGGATTCTGGAACAAGTGCAACGTTCACGTAAACAAACAGCTGGAACAATTGTCAAAGCTGGTTTATAGAAATAAAAATAAACTAACTGCATTGTTTTTTTTTGTTTTTTTTTGTGGGTTTTTTTTGTGTAGGGGTATGTTCTTCCCCCACTACTGCAGCTGGAAGTTTTCAAAAGACAAACTGATGGTATTCTGTTGTCAGCGGGTTTCCTGTTTGAGACTCACAGCTGGACTCAGGCTTATGAAAAAAAAACTTAGAGGAGCGATACGCTTTTGTGGACAAACACACACACACACACACACACACACACACACACACACACACACACACACACTATTCGAAAAAGAGGTCCCACCTAAAAATTGGTCTTTTCATTGAATCCATTGAAACCCTATGTGTGTTAAATTAGCGAGCTTCGATGCAAAAGGAAACATCGCCAGTTCTTCTCGGGAATTAAGCTAGAGGTCAGACGGAGAGCTTTTTTAAATTGCCCAGAGCAGCTCAAGTCTCTAAACTCTCACTGCGGGGAAATGATTGCATGCACCATGCGAAAATCCCCCTGTGGTTCAGGATTTCCCTTTTAACCTCCCACAATGAGGAAATGCAAACTACAGACAGGCTTTTCCCTCCTTCTATCCCAAAACAACCCATTCCTTCTCTAAGGCTACGGGGCAGAAAGGTCTCGTCTCAAAAGAGCCTGAAAAGGTCAGACAACTCAAGTAAGACAAGTACGAGCCTGGTATAAATTCTCAAAGACGGTTCCCTTTTGCGTTAATTCCAGACCCGACTCCTCAACATTGTAGCATTGAGTTTTCTTCTTCTTTTCCTTTCGGCTTTTCCCTTCAGGGGTCGCCACAGCGAATCATCTGCCTCCATCTCACCCTATCCTTTGCATCTTCTTCTCTTACACCAACGACCTTCATGTCCTCCTTCACCACATCCATGAATCGTCTCTTTGGTTGAATCGTCTCTTTGGTCATTGTAGCATTGAGTACAGAATAAAAAAAAAACAGGCTGTATTACGTGAGACCTGCTGCTATGAGAAAATATTGAACGACAGGATAGTGTGATGTGTCACACTTAAACCTAGGATCAGCCAGTTAGGCCAACCCCCAGTGCTGCCGAGGTGTGACAAGGCCGGCCATGTCTCTTAGTGTCTATGGTGAGAGGTTCATGTAAAAGAACCATTGCTAACTTTTGACAAGAGTAGCTGCAAAGCTATTGGCATGTTTCCACCCTGCGATAGCCTGGCGAGCTGTCCAGGGTGTACTCTGCCCTCACCCAGAGTCAGCTGGGATGGGCATCATCCTCCCTACAACCCTAATTAGGATTAAACGGTTCCTGAAAATGAATGAACGATCAGTTAGTCTAACTGCATGTCTTTGTCCTGTTTGAGGAAACCAAAATACCTGGAGGAAAACCTACACAAACACAGGACGAACACGCAAACACCACACAGAAATGGCCAGGACTCAAATCCAGGACCTTCTAGCTGCAAAAATGTCTGTGAAACAAGTCAGTTCATTCCATTTATCAAATCTTCTTCCGCTTAATCTGGGGTCAGGTCGCAGGGGCAGCAGCCTAAGCAATGAGGTCCAGATGTCCTTATCCCCAGCCACTTCCTCCAGCTCTTCCGGGATGGGACACCGAGGCATTCCCAGACAAGCCGAGAGATCTAGTCCCTTCAGTGTGTTCTAGGTCGACCCCGGGGTCTCTTCAAAGTTGGACATGCCCGAAACACCACACCAGGGAGGCGATCAGGAGGCATCCTGACCAGATGCCCGAGCCACCTCAAGTGGCTCCTCTCAATACGGAGGAGCAGCAGCTGTACTCAAAGCTCCCCCCAATATGGTTGAGCTTCTCAACCTATCTCTACGGGAGCGCCCCACATCCGGCAAAGGAAGCTCATTTCAGCCGCTTGTATCTGTGATCTTGTTCTTTCGGTCACTACCCTAAGCTCGTGACCATAGGTGAGGGTTGGAACATAGACCGACTGGTAAATTGAGAGCTTTGCCTTCTGGCTCAGCTCCCTCATCACCTTGACGGACAGCTACAGGCTCTGATTTACAGCAGAGACTGCAGCAATCTCCTGATCCATCCTTTCAATTATCTGGAACTTTAAATTAAACCCCTGCGAGAACCATCACAAAACATGCATACAACAAATCCATGACAAAAAAAAAAAAAAAAACCCAGAAATCTATCGAACAGTTGTGGGCGTGTCATACGAAAAAAACTTGGTGGGCAACAGAAAATGTCACCTTATTTCCTTACTAAGGGATTTTTTAATATGATATAAAATCTAAGCATCAAGTCAGTTTCCTACACCTGTTGTTCAATGCCCTACGATGTCCTACACCTGTGATGATCAAATATGTCCTAGAAAACCCAAACTTTCAGTTATCTTGCCTGTTAAACCATATGACAAAATGGGTCAGTGGCGATCTAGTGGTATAGAGCGCAGGATGGCTGATCCTAAGGTTGGGGGTTCGAGCCCCACTTTCCACAAGGCTGCCACTGCCCCCCCCCCAGTACAGCTAACTGGGTTATCAAAGGACGGCCATGTCTCTCACTGTCCATGGTGTGAGGTTCATGTAAAAGAACCATTACTGACTTTCGACAAGACTAGGATGCAAAGCAGTCAGCATGTTTCTAATCGGGAGTTGGAATCCACTGAGGCAGTTTGTTCAAAGTAACGTTCTGGTAACTCCTGCAGCGGCACTGGAACCCAGTCGTATCGGCACTTGCCCTTCCATTGGATCCTTCCGGTGGTGCCGAGAGTAGGGACTTGCTGCTTGGGTAACGGCCTTTCCTTCATTACTCCCTACCCTGGCTCTGTGCACTGGAGAGTGTTTTGTTGTTTTTTTTGTTTTTTTTGTTTATGGCTTTAGTTTTGGTTCTGTTTACAAGACTACATGACCGTAGAAACGATCTTGTGCATGCATGATAACTTGGCAGTGCAACACCAATCCACAGAAAGCAGACTAGTCTGAGATCATGTGATTAGAAAGAGATACGATTTCAAGAGACATAAAAATGATGGTCATATTTAATAATATCACTGTATAAAGTGCAGGGGTCATTGAGACTCATGTATTGGGAAGAATTTCTAGTCCCTGTTTACTGATATACACACAATGTATCAATCCACTGGTCTGATCTGGTACCTTCTGAGTCATAGGACGACTCTTGGCGACCTGCCATGAAGGACAATGCCTTGATTATCATTTTCATGGAGGTGTTCTAGGCAAGAATAGTGCAGTGGTTTGCCATTGCCTTCTGCACGATGCAAACCTACAGGCAATTTAGAACAACCAATTAGCCTACTGTGCATGTTTTTGGACTGTGGGAGGAAACTGGTGTATCCAGAGGAAACCCACGCAAGCACGGGGAGAACATGCAAACTCCGCACAGAAACGCACAGGCCTGGAATCGAACCCTGGCCTTCTTGCTGTGAGGCGGATGTGCTAACCGCTACACCACCGTGCTGCCCTATCAATCCATAGTTGGATAATATCCGTTATAAAACCCAGAGTTTCGAGTGCATCTATGATGATTATGGTTCAAGCGCATCTCTGATGATGAAGACCTTTCGGCTTTTTCCCTTTATCAGGGATCGCCACAGCAAATGACTCACACGTTTGATTTGGCATAGGTTTTTACATCGGATGCCCTTCCTGACACAAACCCTTTAGCAAGGGACAGAAACACACTGACAGCTTTGCAGATCCTCTTTACAAAAGTCAGCAATGGTTCTTTAACATGAACCTCTCACCATAGACAGTGAGAGACATGGCCCGCCTTTGATAACCCAGTTAGCTGCACTGGGGGGACAGTGACAACCTTGTGGAAAGTGGGACTCGGAACCCCCAACCTTAGGATCAGCGATCCAGCACCCTATACCACTAGACCACCACTGCCCTTGAACTGCCTGTAGAAACATTCTGTTGCCGGGACATTTTCCTGAAAAGTGAATCATATTTTACAGTAAAACTACAAAACCCTGCAGCCTTCTACAAAGTGTGTGACTAATGGGTGTTTATCTGTGACTGATTTTGTGATTGCTGAGGGTCAGGCACTATGTGAAGGCCATCGATCTTGGCACAAACTTCAAAGCTGACAGCAGCCCAGTGTTTATTTACCCTCATTTTGCAAAGGGCGATAAGCATCACACATGAGAGAGGAAGACGGAAAGCCCAAATCTTTTCTTCAGGGAAGAGCATCTCTGAATCCTTATAGTTGATGACTGGTGATGAGTAAACAGCTGAAGATGAATTATGTAAAAATAATCTATACTTCTTCAAATAATACCAAATTTTATATGAATAAAGACAAAAATCTAATCCGGTGTGGCTAAAGCTATGACAGTTAGCTTCATCTCTCAGCCTAATACTCTGTAACCAATCAGAGTCTTACGCTACCCAGTAGCTAAGTCTAATTCTTACATATGTGAAGTTATTACATTATAAAAGATAGCAAAATACAATAAGTATAATTTGTTCTGCTACCAAGAAATCCCACATCTTCTCATCCTGAAGATTTTCCCATGTTGTAAAAAAACCCCTGTACCTCCAACTATAAAAAATGCTAAGAGTAATACTGAATTAGCTTCCAATATATATATATATATATATATATATATATATATATATATATATATATATATATATATACACACACACACACACACACACACACACACACACACAGTGCTACCTCACTTTACGAAATTAATCCGTTCCAGAGCTTTTTTCGTAAACTGCATTTTACATGTAAAACGCATGATTCGTTACAAGGCTCCCAATACCACCCCTTAAACCCTTTAAAAATTATAAAAGTACACCAATTTTGTATGAAATATGTGTTAAAAGTAAAAGAAAATTATTTACTTTTTTTAAATCTCTCGAATCACCCATGTGACGCTTTAAAGTCCGGGGATTGCTGGTCCGAAGAACCCGAACCCCCATCCTCCTTCACGAGGTCCTTAAATATGGCGGTTGCTTTTTCCAAAATAATCGCCTCCGTCACTGTATCTCCGCTTTTAAGGCCTCCTTCTGCTTCAATATCGTCGGGATTGTAAAGGGGTTTCAGTCATACTCCTTTGCGATTTCACTCAACCGCATCCCACGTTCATATTTTTTTACCATCTACTGTTTTACTGTTATGGATTACGGAGCCCGATTCTTCTTTTCAGTCTCACTGGGAAGCACTTTCTTGGGGCTCATGATTAATAACGAAAAATAACTCTGCAATAAGCACACTCAAAAAAGCTCACGAAACCAAGAGTACAACTGTCCTTCACACGTGTGTTGAAAAATAGGTCGAAGGCACATGAAAAGCATTATGGGTACAGTACTGTATTATGGAGATTCAGCTCCCTACTAGTCAATGGGAGGCCAACAGGGCGGTGTGTTGGGAGACAACCAATGGGAAAGCAGTTCGCGCATTGTTTGAATGTTTGAATGGCGCGTTTTTTAACGTTTTAAGATGGCGCTTTCATAACTTGAGCTTGTTTCGTATGCAGAGGTAAAATTGTTAGAAAAATGCATTTCATAACCTGCATTTTTCATTTAAGTGACACTTTCGTAAAGTGAGGTACCACTGTATATATGTATATATATATATATATATATATATATATATATATATATATATATATATATATATATATATGTATATATATATATATATATATATATATATATATATATATATATATATGGTAAGATATACAAAACAATATGATTATAATAAGTTGTATATGATATAGAACTTGTATTACATTATATATATATATATATATATATATATATATATATATATATATATATATATATATATAGATATATAGATATATATGATATAGAACTTATATATATATATATATATATATATATATATATATATATATATATATATATATATATAAAATGTAATATAAGTTCTATATCATATACAACTTATTATAATCATATTGTTTTGTATATCTTACCATACTTCTATCATCTGGTGATTGAGATGTCCACCAAGGAAGTTACTGTATGTTTTATCCTCAGTTTGTGTGTTTATTACCAGGATTATCCAAAATGTCATGTACAGATTTTCATGAAATTTCTCCCAGAAGTGGAGATTTACAAAAGAATATTAGATTTTGGAAATGATACAAATCATATTCTGGACTCAGGAACATTCAAAGTTATTCTTCTGACTTGTGAAATTGAACAAAAAATTTTTTTGGAAGTGTCCTATTACAACAGGCCCAGCAGGAGAAGCGGTGTACTTTCTGTTGTTCTACAAAAACGTATGCCCAGATTCTTATGACATTTACACCGGAGGAGGGGCTTCGGACAACAAACACTCCATTAGATCTTGGAGGTGATATGAGACTAAATGGGTCATTTTGGTGCGTATGGTGGATTGCTGGTTTTGTTGGAGGTTTGTGCTCGCCGAGTGATATAATTATAGATTGCTTTAGTTGACCAATTCCCTGGTTTTCATGAACGTGATTTATTTTACTGCTCAGGAAAGAACGATGAACATAACGGTGACGGTTGTATGTTTGTTTTGCATTGATTTGCATTTTGATTTATTTTTGTTTTAGAATTATTTCCCTCAAGAGGTCATGCTTCCTTGTTAAATATTCAGTTATATGTCGTGACCTCCATTCAGAATTACATCATCATTTGCATTTTGTTTCACTTTCTGTTTAGAGCCACATTGAATCCATTTCCTGCATTGTGTGCACCTGCCCCTTATTTCTACCTGAAAAGCATGTAGTTAGACCGCTGCGTGCGTCCCTATTTTTTCTTTTTTAATATATATA
This sequence comes from Plotosus lineatus, assembly GCA_024760905.1. Taxonomy (NCBI): domain Eukaryota; kingdom Metazoa; phylum Chordata; class Actinopteri; order Siluriformes; family Plotosidae; genus Plotosus; species Plotosus lineatus. The sequence continues at coordinate 69,263,264 of CM045731.1, read as the reverse complement.
TATATATATATATATATATATATATATATAGACTTGGTATGCAGCTCCATACTTGGTATGCAGATAAAGAAGCTCTACCTCAGAGAAATGATTGCATAATTGCAGATGGTCCTTGGAAAGCACCCCTTGCCTCCTGTACCAGAGTTACAGAGAAGATGCTGGAAGCAGAGCATTGGATCTAGTAGTCTGGGCGTTTACCAAATTCTGTTAAAGCTGGCTGGACTGCTCTCTTTGTTCACAAGGATCATCACAGTCAGTTAGCGACCACTACGAGGCAGCTGACTTATGACCTAGTATGTTGGGCTTTTGCGGACCTCTAGTGAATACTGTGTAGGTTCAGAGAGGATATACAGTGGGGCCACAATGCTGTAGTACCTTCACTGCTATGCAAAACAGGCTGGGCTCTGTAATGGAGACACCCACCAGCCAGTCAACACCAGCCAGTCAACAATGAAACCAATGGGGTGCACTCTGATTGGCTCCTCTACTACTATGATATTAGCTCATATACCATGAATATAGAAAAACTCTACTTTAAATTTAAAATTAAATACATTAAAAAAATAAAAATAAAAAATGCAACTAAATTAATTTGTTTTAAATTTTCAAAAAACATTTACCCTTTACTGTGGCACAGTGGCATACAGTAGTTGCTAAGTACTGTACGTCCGCCTCACAGTAAAAAGACCTGCGTCCGATTCCCAGCTCAGGGGTTTCTGTGTGGACTTTGCATGTTCTCCCAATTCTTGCATAGGTTTCCTACGGGTACTCCAGTTTCCTCCCACAGTCCAATAACATGCACAGTTGGTTAATTGGTTGTTCCAGATCACCCCCAGATGTGAATGTGAGTGTGATTAGTTGTGTGAGTGTTGGCCCTGAAATAGCCTGGTGAGCTGTCTAGGGTGTACCGCACCCTCTCCCAGAGTTGGCTGAGATGGGTGCCAACCTCCTAAAACCCTAATTAGGATTAAGTGGTTCAGAAAATGAATGAATGAATGAATGTATCAATGAATGAATGAACGTCATGCACCAACCACAGGGTTCTTTTTTTTTCAGTTTGACTTTTAGCAAGGACCTACTTGCATGCAAACTGGCTTCATATACTATCAAGAAGAACATTAAGCTTACTATAATCTGTGGTCTTTGAGGTTTACAAAACTTGATTACAAGAAAGATCCCATCATTTTTTTATTTTTTTTTTGAGGGAGCCCCATGGCCAAGCACTGATCACAATCAGGACCGTCGATTGACATCGTAAGACTTGCTGGACGTCACTGGGAGAGCACAAATGGCTCCTTGTGGCACGGGGACACAGGGTCATGTGCAAGTATTTATTTGAGGCTTTGGGAGCCTCTTGGGGACAGTTCTGCCAAATTCTCAGCCCTGAGAATCTGCTGTTCTTTTTTTCTAACCACGCATGGGATCGCTACTTGAAGACCTCGAAATGACGGCGAGCCACGAGCACTTAGTGAGAGCAAATCCTCTGCTAAACCACTCACATGATTGCCATCCCAAAGCATTTGGAATGCGCATGCTAAGTAAATCGTGATCCAAGTGCTTCATCCATATATACTTTGTTCAATGTTGCGTTTTGTGCAGCACACACTCTTTCCTGCATCAGCTTAACTAACCCAACTGTTTTACCCAACAAACCTTAAACATGCCTTAAACTCGCCAGGACTCACAGGGCAGAAACAATGGCCTGCTCTTGACCAAAGTCAACAATGGTTCTTTTACATGAACCTCTCACCACAGACAGTGAGAGACATGGCCGGCCGGCCTTTGATAACCCAAATTAGCTGTACTGAGGGGACGGCAGTGACAACCTGGTGATAGTGGGCCTTCAGAAGAGTAAGCCAGCACCCTACCAGCGGACCACCACTGTCAAAAAGCTTTTTATTGTTTATTCAGTTCGTTATTTTGAGATCTTGGCTCAAGCAGATGAAGAAGAATAATATCAAGGGTTTCTTTAACACTGTTTAAGATGTTAAGTATATACTACACAGAAACCGAACAAAAAGGTAAACTAAAATAACATTTTTTATAGTTTATAATTATACGTTTTAACCAATGATACAGGCAAGACAGGTGAGCTGTGTGTTCTGAGCTGAGCTAAACACTACATAGCTCATGGTGTCCGATTATAGCCTACTCATAGGTGTTTTACTATATACTACATAGAAACATAAAAAATAGAGATTTTTATGGTTTGTTTTATTCATTTTAGAGCGCGGTAATGATGCGACCGACTACGCCGAGTGATCATGACAAACTGTGAGTGTCTGTCCTTGTGATTCAAGCACTACCCACTCTGAATAATGGTTTTTTTTTTTTTCCCAATACAGAGATCGTGGACCAATCAGGTCTTTGTCATTCCGGTGCAGTATGCACAAATGGGTTATATACACTGTGCGCTGGACTTTACGGGAGATGCAGTCCTATAATTTTTCTCCGCTACACGCTGCAGATAAGGATATAAAACAATACTACGACGTACAGTGTTCGGAAATATTGCTAAGTCCTAGATATATAAAGGGATCGCCATGGAGTCAATTCTGGTAGGGAGCGCAGGCTTGCCATTTTGTTCTTCAGGCTTGCCATTTTGTTCTACATAGAAAATTGAATAAACTACATATGTAGCCCAGATGGCTACATCTGACAGCAGGAAGGTTGTGGGTTTGTGTGCTGGGCTTGGCAAGAGCGTTTCTGTATGGAGTTTGCACGTTCTCCCTGTGGTTGTGTGGGTGTCCTCCAGGTATTCTGGTTTTCTCCAACAGTCTAAAAACATGCACATTAAGTTAACTGGGTGTTCCCAATTGCCCTTGTGACAATGTTTGTGTGTGTTGATCCTGTCATGGTCTGATTAGCTGTACACGGTGAACCGCGCCTTTTCCCAGTGTTGGCTGAGATAGGATCCCCATGACTCTAATAGGATTAAGCGGTTCAAAAAATGTGTGACTAAATAACCCGTACAGGTGACAAAGTTTACATTGTTGGTATGTACATAGAAATTCACTTCCTTCAAGCATTGTACATATACACCACATGAAAGAGAAGTACAGATTACCCAGCACTTTATGTAGTGCACTATACAGGGAGGCTAATTACTGACCAGTCGATGATTCAGCTCCAGAGGATTAAAGACAACCTTAGACCATTAAATCTGACAGATGTGACCAAACTCATTTTTCCTTCACTGGCTGAATCCCAAACTCTGACTCACTTCCAAATATAAGTGGCCCTAGATTTGATCCTGGTGAGCTGTCCAGAGTGTACCCCGCCCTCGCCCAAAGTCGTCTGAGATGGGCGCCAGCTTCCCTGTGACCCTAATTAGGATTAAACAGCTTAGAAAATGAATGAATGAGATTTGTAGACAGTCTAATGATATGGACAGAATACAAAATGGACTTCATGCCGATTTTAGGGAAAGTTCTTCGGTTCATAGAGAGGTTCTATTTCGAGTGACCTCTATTAAATAAGAAATAAATACACTCTGGACAGGTTGTTGGCAAAAAGGACTATCACGCCATACAACTTGAATGGGACACACTCACTCACACACTCATTCACACCTAAGGGCGTTATCATGGAACTAATCCACTTACTGGCACGTTTTGGGGAGGAAACCAGACAACACAGAAGAAACCTGTGAAGCCATCCTTAAGACCCAGTAACCCAAACTTGTAGAGGTTTTTTTTTTATGTATTATAAATGTCCATAAAATGATAAGGTATTTGTGTAGTGTGATTTGAAATGTATGTTGAAATGTAATAATATTAATAATAATAATAATAATAATAATAATAATAATAATAATAATAATAATAATAATAACAATAATAATAGTTGTTGTATTTTTTTCATTGATAACATTGTAATATCAGACACCAGGCTCTCTTTGTGAGTGTGGTATGTGATGGAGAGTAAAGAATTTATGGATTCGTGTCACCCATAAGAGGAAAAAACGCGCTCAGAGAAGCGCACACGCGCGCGGGCGCCGGGTTATTATAGGCGACTGGAAACACGGATTTGGATGAACGGCACTTACCGGACGCTGATCTCAAACCCACGGTCGGTATTCCGCCGATTTGTGCAGAACGCGAACAGAAGAGAACACGAGCCCTCTGAGTCCATGTGAAAAATCTCACACACTCATTTTACTCACAACCCTTCTGCTCCCCCGTGACGTCATAAATCGCGCGTCACCGACGCCGCCTGCGCGCGTGGATTGGTGTAAAGTACTGTACACTCCTTCAGAAAGTGTGTGTGTGTGTGTGTGTGTGTGTGTGTGTGTGTGTGTGTGTGTGCATATTTTAGTCCATAGGGCCATCTAGTGATGAACCAGCACCAGGTAGTTAATACCATACAATACTGTACTACACTGCCTTGTTTGTTTTTTGTTTTTATTTTATAGTGTATTAAATACACAAGGGAAACTTTGACTTTTGCTTTTAACCCATCCAAAGTGAGCACACACACACACACACACACACATACACACATGTACACTTGTTAGCACTCGCACACATTCGAAGCAGTCTACTGCGACAGCAACATCCTGGGGCGCCCGGAGAGCAGTTGGGGATTCAGTACCTCACTCAAAGGTGTGGTCATGAATGCGATGGAAGGGAGGCATCAAAACTTCACACTGAATAAATTCGAGAATTTGAACTGACCTTGAATTGTAAGAAGGTCCTGGGTTCGAGTCCCATGCTCGGTGAGGGCGTTTCTGTGTGATGTTTGCACGCTTTCCGCGTGCATGTGTGGGCTTCAACCTGGTACTTCGGATTCCTCCCACTGACTAAAGACGCGCGTATTATGCTACCTAGCCGTTCCAAATTACCCGTAGGGGTGAGGGTGGGCTCCTGATTGATTGTCTGTGTGTTGATCTATGATGGCTTGGCTTGTACCCATCCACCCTAATTTAATAAACCATAAAAATCCCCCAGCAGGGCAGTGGTGGCCTAGTGGTATAGGTGCTGGATCACTGATCCTAAGGTTGGAGGTTCAAGCCGCACTCTCCACGGGTTGTCACTGTCCCCCCACAATGTGGGTTTCATCGTGGCCGTAGCACTCTTGACCAACTCTATACACTCTACAGGATCTTGGAGGGGGCATGGGAGTTTGCCCAATCTGTCCACATGTGTTTTGTGGATTTGGAGGAGCGTTTCGACCGTGTCCCTCGGACTATCTTGTGGGGCGTGCTCCGGGAGTATGGCGTTCCGGACCCGTTGCTACAGGCCATTCGATCGCTGTATCACCGGAGCCAGAGTTTGGTCCGTATTGGTAACAACAGGTGGAATTTTTTCCGGTGAGGGTTGGAGTCCACCAAGGCTGTCCTTTGTCATAGATTCTGTTCATAATTTTTATGGACAGAATTTCGAGGTGCAGCCGAGGCATTGAGGGGTTCTGGTTTGGTGGCCAGCGGATTTCGTCTCTGCTTTTTGCGGATGATATTGTCCTTTTGGCTTCATCAGGCCGGGACCTCCAGCTGTCATTTGAGCGATTCGCAGTTGAGTGCAAAGTGGCCAGGATGAAAATCAGCACCTCCAAGTCTGAGGCCATGGTTCTCAGTTGGACGATGGTGGAATACACCCTCCGGGTCGGGAATGAGCTCTTGCCCCAGGTGGAGGTGTTTAAGTATCTTGGGGTCTTGTTCACAATTGAGAGAAGGATGGAACTGGAGCTCGACAGATGGCTCGCTGCAGCCTCTGCTGTTAAACGGAGCCTGTACCTGTCTGTTGTGGTGAAGAAGGAGCTGAGCTGCAAGGTGAAGGCCAGTTGATCTACGTTCCAACCCTCACCTATGGTCATGAACTTTGAGTAGTGACCGAAAAAACAAGATCGCGGATACAAGCGGCTGAAATGAGCTTCCTTCATCGGGAGGTGGGGTTCTCCCTTAGAGATGAGGTGAGAAGCTCCATCCGGGGACAGCTCGGAGTAGAGCCGCTGCTTTTCCGCATTGAGAGGGGCCAGTTGAGATGGCTTGGGCTTCTGGTCAGAATGCCTCCCGGACGCCTCCCTGTTGTGGTGTTTCGGGCATGTCCAACCAGGAAGAGACCCCGGGGTTGACCTAGAACATGCTGGAGGAACTATGTCTCTTGGCTTGTCTGGGAATGCCTCGGTGTCCCCCCAAAAGAGCTGGAGGAAGTTGCGGGGGGAGAGGGATGTCTGGACCTCTTTGCCGAGGTTGTTGCCCCCGCGACCCGATTCTGGATCAAGCAGACGATGATGATGATGATGATTATAAAGAATATTATAGATACATGGATGAACGGAGATTATTCGACCGCCACAGAACTATTGAATCCTAATTGGTCAGGAAATAAGTTTTTAAAAATTTTAATTAAAATCCAGAAGTTTGCATGTTCTTTCCCTGCTTGCGGGGATTTTCTCCGGATGCACCAGTTTAATCCCAGAGTCCAAAAACATACACAGTAGCTTAATTACCTGGTCGAAATCGCCCCTAGGTGTGAGTGGGAGTGTGAATGGTTGTGTGGGAGTTGACCCTGCAATGGCACGGTCAGCTGTCCAGGGTGCACTTCGTCCTCGCCCAGAATCAGCAGAGATAGGCGTCAGCCTCGCCGTGGCCCTAATTAGAATTAAGCGGCTCAGAAAATGAATCCATGAATAAAATCCAAAGACAAAACGTATGATTCCAATAAAACTTTATTGAATTCCATCCTCCAGCACTCAATTTGCATGCAGATACAGGCTTCGGATTTAAAATGTGTGGGGTTTTTTTTTTTTTTTTTTTTTTTTTTTTAAAGTCCTTTTCTAATTTTTTCTTAAAAAACTACGTGCACCTTAAATCATCATTTCCTCAGCGTACAAACCACAAAAATACCAGTTTTACATTATCAAATACTGCACATAGAAAACGTTTACAAAGCACAAGTAGAAAATTACAGCTCCCAGTTTCCTGTTTCCATTTCTGTAGTGAGCTCCAGTCTGGTCCGTCCCTCCCTTTCCATTTCCAGCATTTACATCTCACTCACAGACACACACACACACACACACACACACACACACACACACACACACACTCAGAGAGAGAGGGAGAGAGAGAGAGAGAGAGAGAGAGAGAGAGAGAGAGAGAGAGAGAGAGAGAGAGAGAGAGAGAGCAGTGGTGAGCATCCTCCACTCCTTGGAGCTCCAGTTAAAGACTTGGATCACTCTGTACTTCCTTCAGTCACCAATAAATACTTTTTAATACCGAGCGTGATTGGGGTGCTGTGTTTAAGGGAAGCTACATTTTTGACAATGGTCTGTTTCACTACTTGTACTTTTTAAATCCTTCCACAGAACAACATGGTAGGGGTTAAAAAAAAAAGAACAACAACAACAAAAAAAAAAACCCTTTGTGTTCTTGTGCTCTTTTTAACAACAATGAAGGAGACTGGCGATGGACTGACGGATTAAGACAACAGTGCTGTTCCACCCCTACGCAGACATGGCCTCCGTGTTGGTTTCACTTTTGCTACTGTAAAACAATTAGTGTTGCTGTAAATAACCTCAACCAACAGTCACTTAAAGTATTCGAATGTTCACTACACGATATGTAGTGCACTATATTTTACTGCAAACATTTCAGGCAAACTAATTATAAAATAAGTGAATTAATTTACAATAGGATTAAATTCTGACACAGATATAGTGCAATACATTAGGTGTAGAAGCCATTATTTCGCGTCCTATGTAGGCTGCATAGATAGGAAATAAGACAACACTACATATTATAAAGAAGTCTTATTTTATATCCCAACACAAGCTGCCTCTATAGGAAACAACTACAGGAGTTCACACTGACTGCAGAAGCGACTTATAATTCCTGGCACTAAAAATGATTTCCTACAGTCCTTCGTATAGTGCAAATGAAATTAATACAAAATATTACTGTGAGTTTGAGTTATAACCTGTTTATAAATGAATATTAACCAAATAATAATAATAATAATAATAATAATAATAATAATAATAATAACAACAACAACAACAACAATGACATCAACAATGACAACAAAACAACAACAGTAATAATAATAATAATAATAATAATAATGATAATAATAATAATAATAACAACAACAACAATAACATCAACAATGACAACAAAACAACAGTAATAATAATAATAATAATAATAACAATAATAATGATGATAATAATAATAATAATAATAATAATAATGATAATAATAATAATAATAATGATAATAATAATAATAATAATAACAACGACAACAACAATGACATTAACAATGACAACAAAACAACAGTAATAATAATAATAATAATAATAATAATAACAATAATAATGATGACAATAATAATAATAATAATAACAACAACAATGACATCAACAATGACAACAAAACAAGAACAGTAGTAATAATAATAATAATAATAATAATAATAATAATAATAATAAACCTGCCCTTTACATCTGACTATCTTTTCAGAGGTTATTGCAAACTGAACGGAAGGCAAACTCATGCTACAGAATAGTAAAGTTCATATTCTTCTGTTATTGTTTCCTCTTAATACATAAACATAACACATTATAATCTGCCCTAAGTGGAAACGTAAATGTAAACATACAGGTTTAAGAGTGCTACCCAGAGAAAGCACAACGGTGTGCTCGTCTTCCCTCAGTTTTTGATTACACACAGAAACAGATTCACTCCGATCTGTGATTAAAATAACCTTAAAAAACAACAACAAAACAACAACAACAACAACAAAAAGATCCAGAAGCTATTATAAAGTGGCTCCACAGCCCATAAAGAGCCAAATGGAAACTTTGCACAACCCCCTTTTTTTTTTCTTCTAAGAAATAAGACTGATTGTTTTCATTATGTCTCAGGGATATAATCAAGTTCATACATTCATCAATCAATGCAAGTTGTTAACAAACAGATTCATCACAGGAAAATATTCAAGTCTTTAAACCATTCTAGCAAGATTCCAACACAGCAGAGACACGCCTTCGAAATAAAATAAACATCTTTACAAAGCCCTCATGAAAACATTTCAAAGGCAGTTACTTTGACACAGAATTATCCAGGTATCCGATGAAAAGCTCTCTGAACTCTAAAAACCCAGTTTAGTTTTTGGTAAAAAAAAAAAACAAAACAAAAAAAAACAAAAATACACTGCTCCTGATTGGTGCATCACCAAGGTGTGCAACTATTAACCTAGAGATTGCAAATTCGAATCCGGGTTAATGCTACAGCTGTCCATCGCCAGGAGTCCATGGACGCTTATTGGCTGAGCTTTCTTGGGAGGGAGTTATGGTATACGCCCACTCACAGGGATCGCCAGCCAATCACGGGTGTCTGTTAGCTCATTTGTTTTGAGGGAGTGGATAACACTTTCACTCCGAGTGTGTAAAACCATCCCCAAATGCGCATGCGCCAGGGTGACTAGCATTGTATGTCACAGAAGAGAAGTGTGCATGCTTTCGCCCCGCCCCGTTCAGTGGTGGTCGTGTGTTAAGGAATGCAATACCTGATGGGAAAATTAGGGAGAAAATGGGGGGAAATCCCCAAAAACCCATCAAGATCTCACAACAGTACGGTACGCACCCCAGGGAAGGGGCGTGGAGGGAACAATTTTTTTGTGTAAGAGCTCACCAAACTTTTGAGATCTTGCAAAAAATTTTTAAAGATCTCATGAATGTTTTATTTTTTTTTTTTTTGAGGATCTCACCAAAGTTTCTAGAAATCGTGTAAATATTTCTCTGGACCTGGACAAATGTTTCTAGAGATTCCACTAACGTTTCTTGAGATCTCGCAAATGTTGCTTGAGATCTCACAAACATTTGTAGATATCGTGGCACACACTTCTATGGATCTCGCAAAAGTTTCCCGAGATTGTTATTTCCTTCACAGAATGTTTTCCTCTGCATGTCCCTTTCTGGGCTCCACACAGTAGTTTGACACGTGTCCTTTTTTTAAAGTGACAAACAGTTGAAAAAAGTCCACCACATGGTACAAATCTCTCATCTGGTCCAAATTCCAAGCAGCTTCACAAATGATCAGGATCTGACAATCAGTCATTAAAGAGAAAAACACGCCATCTAGTTTTCACTGTGAAACGTGAAAATGTAACAATTATAAAACATGCTAGTGAGCGAAACCTTACACAAAGTCTCTGAGATCCACCTTCCAAAATCCAACTGAAATATCCGGTACTTTAAAAATCATCCAAATTACTAAAACACCAAGGCTTTTAAATCTGCTGAATTTGAGTGAGTTCTTCTTGGTGGCCAAGGAACGGTCACACATTACCCACAATACATTGCACATGACTGTACGGAAATACACTGCGAACTTCTCTGCAATGTAGAGACAGGGCCTTGTATGTATAGTGTAAGATTTTAGCTGTGGGAACGCGGTTTGTGCAGTAGACCATGACATCCGTGCAAATAATTAATCAATTATAAAGTAAATAATTTGCTATCTCTCAAAATAATGCAATTATTTCTTGCCAAAATGACAGTGAATGGTGAGAATTCTTATCTTAAGGGCTAATTTGGAAACCAACTGTTTCTCCAAATTAGTTTTCTCAAATTGGCCTCCAATTATTTCAAATTGTGGACATAAAAATTTTAAAGGTTGTTCCGGGTTTTGGTGGACATGAAGCCTGTTCCGGGAACACTAAGTGTGATGAGAGATTAGTCCCCGGATGGGATGCTAGTCCATAGCAGGGCAATACACACACACACACATACACACACACATACACACACACAGATACACACACACACACACACACTTGTTCACATCTCGGGCAAACCAGAGACCCAATTCCTGCATGAATGCAACACATTCAAACCACAGAAATGATCAAGACAGGAAGAGAAAGCTCAAAGGTTCACCTCACTGTCACCCGTAAACATTTACAGCATAACAGCATTTGGTAGACGTGCTCATTTCTACATCCAAGCAGTAGAAGGTGTGAGGGCCATGTTCAAAGACCCAACAGTAAAAGCCTGGAAGTACCGGGTCTTGAGTCGCTGAGCTTTTGATCAATAATCCAGAGCCCTAATGACCGAGCTACCACCGACCACAAACTTAATCTGAATCTAACACAACAAAACCAAGCATCAAACCTAAAAATAAATAATTATTATTTTTAAAACAATTACTTGTATACAAGTATCCATGCATTCAGTATTCAATTTCTACACTTGTCATTCTGCAGACCTGCAAGGCCAATAAAAATCACATGGAATAATAGCAAGATGTAGTTATTTCAGGGAACAAAATGTGAAGTTAAAGTGAAATAAGGTGTGTTTTTTTTTTTTAATTATAATCATATAGGAACCTTTAGAATAGAAGATTATCAGAGCTTAAAAAAGGCCATTAAAGCAAAGTGCATGATTTATCCTTCACATGATCATTTTGATTCTTTCAGTTTTAGTAACATGACTATTAGAGGGGACAGAATGGTAATAATTGAAAAACTGTACAAAAGACCCCCCCAAAAAAATAATAAAATAAAATAAAATAAACCCTTGTACGATCAGACAAAGTGACTTTATAGTAGCTCGTGTATCCAACGCAACATCTTTAATTCCGAATAGAATGATGGTGTAATGACAATAACTAATAAACACAGATCTTGGTTTGAGTAGTAATGGTTGTCTGTTGGCTCTGTGGTGGTCTGGCAAGCTGTTCTGCAAGTACCCCATCTTAGCCTGTTGTTGGCTGAGATGGGCTCCGGCCACCCCGCAACCTGAGTAGGATTAGTGGCAAATGAGTGAGTGGGTGAAAAATAATTCTGAAGATTGGGCATCATCAATAAAACCATTGAAAGCCATGACCTCAAATGGCCTTGAGGTT
>CM045731.1:69231416-69246416 GCA_024760905.1 Plotosus lineatus | reverse complement strand
TGAAATTGTTCGTTTTTTTTTTTTGTTGTTAAATAGCTGGCCCAGATCGGAGCCATCGTATTACTGGTGGTATTATTAGATATATATGCACTTAGGCGGCATGGTGGCGTAGTGGTTAGCACCTCCACCTCACGGCAAGAAGGCCTGGGTTCGATTCCCGGCCTGGGTGTTTCTGTGTGGAGTTTGCATGTTCTCCCCATGCTTGCATGGGTTTCCTCCGGGTGCTCCGGTTTCCTCCCACAATCCAAAAGACATGCACAGTAGGTTAATTGTCTGTTCTAAATTGCCCGTAGGTTCGCATCGTGCAGAAGGCAATGGCAAACCACTGCACTAATCCGGCCAAGAAAAACCTCCATGAAGATGATAACCAGGTCGTTATCCTTCATGGCGGGTCACCAATAGTCGTCCTACGACTCAGATACTAGATAGATAGATATGCACTTAACCTTTAAACACGTTTGTGTAGACAACTGCCTGTGTCATGACGGTTCACGTACATGCCAACATACCACATGACATATACTGGTTGGTTCCATCAGAGGGCAGACTTGATTACACACTTTTACTCACTCACTGAACTGCTTAATCCTAATTAGGGTCATGTAACGGCTGGAGCCTATCTCAGCCTATCTGGGCACAGGCAGAGTGCACCCTGGACAACTCGCCAGTCCTGGAATGTGGGAAAAACAGGAGGACCCAGATGAAACCAATTCAAGTACAGCGGAACCATGCAAACTCCACACAGAAATGCCCTCGCCCAGGAATTGAACCCAGGCCATCTTGCTATGAGGTGGAGGTGCTAACCACCGCGCCACCATGTCTTATCATATGTAGTTTAAATGTGTGCTGAACGAAAACCTACAGGTTAGCATAAAATAATAACCCCAAACTACTAGTTATTCAATGAAAATGAATGAACCCGCAAATTTGTGCAGAGGAATAAACAGTGTAGTTATCATCCTCACATGTGTAATGATGGTAATATACTGAATTATTTAAAAACATTACTATTAAAAATAGGATTAGGCTAGAGAAGAAACCTACTTCTCCCAGTTTCCAGCCCTCACATTATAATGCATCAACAAGGAAATGCATCGCAGGTTGATGCCGCAGCCATCAGACCAATCACCAGCCAATCATGGGCGTCTGTGAGCTCGTTTGTTTTTCTTCCGATAACATTATCATACCCCTTTCCCTCCAGGTGTGTTCGGCCATCCCTGAATACACATGTACAGCCGTTCATAAAGATGCAGTTGAAGGGGTATCTTACGTCTCTCCCTGGCTGGTGGTGGTCATATGTGATAAGAAGGCAATAATTGATAGGACACAGCTGGATATGACTTAATTAGGGGATATGAGTGGGAAATTAAATGACATATTAACCATAATTATAATTATATAGTGGATATTTGATGATATAATATAACCGCTCTGTTAAAGAAAGAGGCTACCTTGGAAATTTTTTGGGCAGTGTTTGAGCTTCTAATATAAAAGTCTGATCCATTCTGGAGGCAGCACGGGGACAGTTGTCTTTTAAGGGACAAGATTTTTGACCGCTCTGAGGGCAGCATTGGAGGCTCAGGGAAGGCAATCACAACAATATTGTAAACTGTGTTAAAGGCAATTATTGTGATTTTTACAAAACAAATTATACGGGGAAACGGTAACTCTTAACCAAATATATATATATATATATATATATATATATATATATATATATATATATATATATATATATATATATATATATATATATATATATATATATATATATATATATATATATAATGAGCTGGAAAATGCGAAGAAGCAAAATCTGTGGGTAATTAAAGGGAAAGGCTCAGTTTAATGTGCTTGATGAAGGATGTCGTATCATGTCCATGTACAAAGAACCGTATATTTCAGCCGGAAGAATTAAATACATTTCAAATGTCATCTTTATTTATTTTACACACCTTTACCTTTATCAAGGGTGAAACTATTCTGGACCTGACCGTGTGTATATGAGACTAACGCTAAAGATTTTTTTTTTCCCTTTTTGTTTTTGCATCTCACCTAAGTCGCTGACTCTGCTACATGTCCATACTTTACAAACACTACTTATAAGAAGAATTGCTTTGGTTTTAAAAAATAAACATTTGAGCAGGTTTGGCATAGAGAGTTTTAGGAGAACAGAATTAAATTTTTTTTTTCGTGAAATGGGCTGGGTGGTAAGCGTGATGATCATAAGCATTGAACTCTTTATGGGTGTCGCATGTATAAATGCTACATCTTGTGGAAAACTCTGAGAAGTGTGTGTGTGTGTGTGTGTGTGTGTGTGTGTGTGTGTGTGTGTGTGTGTGTGTGTGTGTGTGTGTGTGTGTGTGTGTGTACTGAGAAGCTAATTCTCACTTTACTGCAAACTTTCTATGCTGGTTAAACATTCAGCTGTTGATTTTTGTTTGTGATGTGTGTGTGTGTGTGTGTGTGTGTGTGTGTGTGTGTGTGTGTGTGTGTGTGTGTGTGTGTGTGTATGCATGCTTCTGAATTAGCAGCCTTCCAGTTTGTTGGTGAAATAGACAAAAAAGTTGTGTGTGACTTAACACTTGTCCCTTGCTTTGTTATAATGAAGCAGGAAGGGACAAACAGACGGAATGAAATGTGCGTGCTGGACAATACAGCGATGTAGGCATCTCCACTCATGGTATCCGAATGGATTTCACAAAAAAACAAAAAAACAAAAAACAAAAAACAAACAAACCATAAAGACAGAAATAAATGACATTAAAGGAACAGCCTTTTCTAGGTGCATGAGGGGCTGGTGGCACTCTCGAGGGAGGACTGTGAGAGGCGTCGGGTCAGTTGGCCAATACTGGACTCTGCGAGAGAGGAAGTGGGAAATAGCTTATACCAGCCGCCAATCATAGAGGACAAATCCAGCTCATCCAGGAGGATCTGGGCCATTCCCATGAAGCATTTGGTGTCCATGCGGCCATAATCACCCCACACGATTACCTAGCAGACAGTACAACAATTAGTGCGAGGCTTCCAGCTGTTCTTCAGCAACCTCAGTTTGAAGTACCAAGGTGTACTACAGTTGTCTCAGAGATTCTATAATAGCGTTTTCACAGATTCTTAACCAGCTAGCTATCATAAGATAACCTGACAAGATTTCAGAGAGAAAATGTAATCAATTGTTACAGCTAATACAAACTAGCTAACTAGCATAGGCTAACCAATAAGATTCTAGAACGACTCAAAGTAATAATTATACATGCAAACAATTGCTATGCTAATACAACCTAGCTAACTAACAATGGCTAACTTTACAGTAATTTGAGCAAATGTAACTCATATTTATACATGTAAACAATTGCTATGCTAATACAAACTAGCTAACTAACAATGGCTAATTTTACAGTAATTTGAGCGAATGTAACTTGTATTTCTACATGTAAGCAATTGCTATGCTAATACAAACTAGCTAACTAACGATGGCTAATTTTACAGTAATTTGAGCGAATGTAACTCGTATTTATACATGTAAACAATTGCTATGCTAATACAACCTAGCTAACTAACAATGGCTAACTTTACAGTAATTTGAGCAAATGTAACTCATATTTATACATGTAAACAATTGCTATGCTAATACAAACTAGCTAACTAACGATGGCTAATTTTACAGTAATTTGAGCGAATGTAACTCGTATTTATACATGTAAACAATTGCTATGCTAATACAACCTAGCTAACTAACAATGGCTAACTTTACAGTAATTTGAGCAAATGTAACTCATATTTATACATGTAAACAATTGCTATGCTAATACAAACTAGCTAACTAACGATGGCTAATTTTACAGTAATTTGAGCGAATGTAACTCGTATTTATACATGTAAACAATTGCTATGCTAATACAAACTAGCTAACTAAAAATGACCAATTTTAAATGAATGTAACTCATATTTACACAGTAAACAATTGCTATGACTACTAAAAGCTAACTCACTTTGGCAAGACCTGACAGGATTTTAGAGAGACTTAACTAATTTGCATGTATGTAAACAATTGCTACAGCTAATACAAACTAGAAAATCATGTTGGATTGACCAAATGCTCACAATCTATCCTTTCAAAATTCATTCATTTTCTGAACCACTTGATCCTAATTAGGATCGCGGGGATGCTGGCGCCCATCTCAGCTGATTCCGGGCAAGAGCAGAGTACACCCTGGACAGGTCGCCAGGCCATTACAGGCTATAAACAGGCTGACGGCTATGCAGCTACACCTGACGAAAGTCAGCAGAGGTTCCTTTACATGTCTCTCACCATAGACAGTGAGCGACATGGCCAGCTTTTGATAACCCAGTTAGCTGCACTTGGGGAAAGTGGCAACCCAGTGAGGGAGAGGCTTGAACCCCTAACCTGAAGATCAGTGATCCAGCACCTTACCACCACTGCCCTTCCTTTCAAAATACACTATCTGAGATTTTTTTTTTTTTTTTAATCTATGTTCACAGGTGTAAAAAAAAATCCTCACTTCTAACCCAAGTAGGCGTTTTTACAGAAGAAAATCCGATAGGACTACTGGAGGGGTTTTAAGACATATTTTTAAAGCCCAGAGTGACTCTTCATTCAGCATTCTCTATGGACTTAAGAGTCGAAAGAATGGAAAGGACTATTGCAATGCAGAGAACAGAACAGGATTAGCAGCTTCTGGCTCATTTTCCCACCTGTAACACTTTGCCCTGGGGGCTTTCATCAAATAGCAGTGTTTGCTGGTAGGTTGGGTCCAGAGTTTTCTTCACCACTTTGGTTTTCTTCTTGGAGAGACACATTCCATTCTCCAGGACATAAACTTTCGCATATGTCGCTGCACACAAAAAGAAGTCAATTCTTAGTCAGGTTCAAATTTTTGTGGGAGCTCAGAGTTTTGCATTATGTGACTACACGTTCATGATACGGTAGATTTATATATATTTTGTGTGTGTGTGTTTTTTTTTGTTTTTTTTTTTACCTGGAATGTTCTTTGAGCCTGGTTTCGGGGTTAAACCCCTGGCTTGGGTGATTTCCACCTCAATTTGACCACCTCGATCCATCACACCAATATGGACATCACCTATACAGGTAGACAATATAACGCAATATTACCAATACGGTTCTATTTAAATAAAACATTTATTGTTTGTATACCATTCAATACTTTTCAGAACTTTTATTACTTATGCAGGCTTGATTATCATCACATTATCATCATCAGTTCATTTTCTGTACCCGCTTAATCCTAATTTGGGTCGCGGGGAGGCTGGTGCCCATCCCAGCCAACTTTGGGCGAGGGCAGAGTACACCCTGGACAGCTCGCCAGGCCATCGCAGGGCGGAAACACGCTGACAGCTTTGCAGCCTACTCTTGTCGAAAGTCAGCAATGGTTCTTTTACATGCCTCACACCATAGACAGTGAGAGACATGGCCGGCCTTTGATAACCCAGTTAGCTCCACTGGGGGGACAGTGACAACCTTGTGCAGAGTGGGACTCGAACCCCCAACCTTTGGATCAGCGATCCAGCGCCCTATACCACTAGACCACCACTGCCTCTATCATCACATTATATTGCTGATGATAAAGGGCTAATAAACAAGGTAAAACATGGCTGACTGAGATTTCATTGGACTCATAAACTGCAAGGTACCGCTGGATAATGTAGCAAATACGCCCTCTATGGGTACTGGTTTTATGTGTTCCTCTTGCAGCGTGTGCGGATGTGACCATATTATCAAAAAAGGCTCTATTATTCAAAGGTTTTAAGATAATTGAAAAGATAAAAGGGTCAAAGGAAAGTCCCCCCCCCCCACCCCCACCCCCCTTTCTCCCTAATTTTGCTGTATCCAAGTCCCAACCATCAGGTATTGCCTTCCTTATCACACGACCCCCTCCGTGACATGCAATGCTAGCCAGCTGTTTCCTTTTTAAACTATTTGGGGACGGTCCAACACACTCAAAGGGAAACTGATATCCGCACCTCATATGAATGAGCCCAAAGACGGCCATGATTGAGCGATCGCTGTAAGTGACAGGGAAGTGGGCGCATGCTGTCTCTCCCTCCCGTGAGACCCTGGACAATTTAGCTCCATGGACCCCTGCTCACTGATGAAAATCAGTGCAAAGGCGTGGTCAGAATTTTGTTTACAAAAAACTAATATACAGATAGATAGACAAACAGATGTTCAGTTTTGGCCAGACGTAACGCTGTATATTTTTGAATGCAGGTTGTAAGGTGAAGTCTGCTGGGCTTTTGTCACCACAGCCTATCTCCAGGTTCCTTACTGTCAAGCAACTAAGACTTCAAGTCTTCCTGGATGGGACACAAGTTGCAGGTTACCTTCTCAGTATTTTTATGTATTCATTCATTTTCTGAACCGCTTAATCCTATTTAGGGCTGTGGTAAGACTGGCTCCCACTTCATCCAACTCTAGGTGAGGACATGGTACACCCCAGACAGCTCACCAGGCCATCGCAGGGCAGAAACATGCTGAAGGCTATGTAGCTACTCTTGGAAAAAGTGACTTACATGAAACACTCACATTAGACAATGAGAGACATGGCTGGCCTTTGATAAGCCAGTTAGCAGCACTGGTGGGACAGCAGTGACAACTACTCACAGTGGGGCTTGACCCCTAAATCTTGGGATTGGTAATCCAGCACCTTACCACCAGGCCACCACTGCCCTCCACTACCTTTACTGGTACCCAATTATACTGCTGGGTGGACAGAGGCACACTTGTGGTTCGAACCTTGCCCAGCACGGTCTAAGCATGGAAGGGGTCTAAGGGGAATTTCAACCCCCAACCTCTCAGTCATGAGCCCAGTGCCCTGTCCACTACACCACCATCATAATTTTATTGCCTGTGATTCACATTCCCGAACAGCAGATGGAGACATAGGATAGTGTACAGTAATCTACAACAAATCAATAACAAATGATGGCAAAAATACAAGAATTAAAAAAAAATCAGATGCATTAAAGTTAAAATATCTTAATGAAGCAATACCTAAAATAAATTTCTGAAAACTTTATTCCAGCTCATGTAGTCTTATTCTTTAAAATCCTTTTATATTTTAAATATAATGCCTGACCAATTAAAAGCTTAACGGCTCTTTTCAAGAAGAATGTTTGGAAATAATTTCTGTGTATGAGACTCACCCATTGGAGGTGTGGCTAATGTCTGACGCCCAACAATCTGGGCAGGGCCAAGGCCATCCAGGAAGTCACTGAACTGGCTCTCTGGGCCCAGTCGGGTGGTAGGGAAGATGAAACTATTGGGCATAAAACAGTGGCAGTTGTAATACCGCAATAAAGCAAAAAAAAAAAAAAAAAAAAAAAAAAAGCAATTTAAATCCACATAGACATCTCTCCACTCACGTTCCTTCTGAGCTGTTACTGTTAGTGCTTCCATCCGTTGACTCCTTGCTGCCTTGCCGCGTCACACGGTTCCTCATTTCTACAGCAATGCCTGTCTCTGTGCTCCTTCTGATCGTACTGCGGAGCTTCTTGTTTGCTCCATCTGCAAAAAACAAAAACAAAACACAGTTAAGTCTAAAAACAAACCTCCAAGCATTACAGATTACGCAATCCAAACACGGTCTGCTCAAGTGGAACCTGATTCAGCCAACACCAGGTGAAGGCGAGGTACATCCCGAATAGTTGCCCAGACCATTGCAATGCTCACTCACACCCAGGTGCACTTTTGAACAACCAATCAAGGCCAACGCACACACAAAACTATTCACACTCGCACCGAGGGACTATTTGGAACAGCCAGTTAGCCTACTGTACATGTTTTTGGTCTATGGGAGGAACTTGGACTACCCAGCGGAAACCCGTGCGAGCATAAGGATAATATTTAGCCTCCACACAGAAACGCTCCAAGCTCAGGAATTAAACCCAGGACCTTCTTGCGATGAGGCAGATGTGCTAACCACTGCACCACCATCCCGCTATCCTCACTTTTTTTTTTTTTTCGTATCATCAAGTCTGAGTTCATGAGCTCCTCAGAATATAGTTACCACAGGATGGCAAGATGTCTGTTCAGTTTATGTTACCCGACCAGACTTAACATCACTATGGTAAGGTTATGAATTATTCAGCGGACATCTTCATCCCGGTTTGGCCTTTTTCTTTCTGAGTCTCAAGTAAGTTCAGAGCTGAGCAGCATAATAAAAAGTTGCACAGCGCTGCAGGAATCCAAACTCGAAACCAAAAATGGAAAAGCAAATCCATTCAAAAACCCAAGACAAAAAAACTAAGTGGTCTTCACGGAGATATGAAATTATGAGCAATAAATAAATATGAACAGTTATTGGTAAAAGCAGAGTGAGTCATATTTGTTTTAGCAGGCATGCTGACACTGACAGTGATCTGCACTTTCCATTTGGATCTCTCTTGGCACAATTAGATGTTCATCTGTGTTATGAGTGCTGGGCATATGGCCCACATTCCGATCTGACAACCGTTCTGAGGGACTAATGGCGTTTAGCCGATCTGTTTCGGGTGGTCATCTGACATACTGAGCCACTCAAGAAGAGAAGACATGAACTAACGGACAGTGATAGAAAATGAACTACAGAATGATGGTGTAAATATGGCGACTGGCGGTCCATTAAAGGTCCATAATTACGATGTATTGTGATCAGTTCAAAAGGCTGTATAATGAGAATGGGAAAAGAAATCTGTAAGTCAAACACATGAGGCTCGAACTTCTAAATGTGCCGTATTTCTCCAGAACCGAAGTACAGGGATCCTGCGCTACTTCATGCTTCAATTCGCGCAGCTTCAGTGCAATGTGTTTTTTTTTTAAATATTCATCGAATTAAAAAAATAAGGAAATTAAGGAAGAATAGGGGAAAAAGTAAAGGAAAATGCCGCAAAACAAGGCCAATTATGCAAAAATAACCCGAAACAAACAAAAACAAAAAACAACCCAAAACCCCCCATCAAAACTACTTACATTTTTACGTGAGGTGCGCATCTGAGTATGTGCATGCGCATATGTGTGCACACAAATGCACATGGAGGTAGCAGAGATGAAAATGTTGAGGTTCTCTTTGGGAGTAACGAGGATGGATAGGATCAGGAATGAGTACATCAGAGGGACAGCACATGTAAGTTGATTTGGAGACAAAGTCAGAGAGGCTAGATTGAGATGGTTTGGACATGTACAGAGGAGGGATAGTGAATATATTGGTAGTAGGATGCTGAGGTTGGAACTACCAGGCAGAAGGCCCAGAGGAAGACCAAAGAGAAGATTCATGGATGTGGTGAAGGAGGACATGAAGGTTGTTGGTGTAAGAGAAGAAGATGCAGAGGATAGAGTGAGATGGAGGCAGATGATTCGCTGTGGCGACCCCTGAAGGGAAAAGCCGAAAGGAAAAGAAGACACACTCAGATGCGCACTTCACATAAAAATGTATGTGGATGTGTGTGTATTTATATTTTATTTACATCTTAAGCATTATTTTTGAATGTTTAATTGTTATAAGCATTTATAGCGTTGAATTTGTATTTATTGATATTAGATACACATATACATGTACACATATGTCAGGTGGGGGGGAAGGGGAGGTCGATCCTATTTTGCGGAATTCGACAATTGCGCGTGGGGGGTGTCTCGGTCCCAATCAACCGCGGAAAGTGAGGGATCCCCTGTACTTAGCGGATCCGTATTCATAAAGAATAACTGATGCCATATTGCTGATATTTGGATGCAAGGCTTATTCGCTGCTTTACAGAAATCTGGGACCCTCAGTGAGGCTTCTGAAAATAGAAATAAAATATTTACTCAGCTTAGAGAAAAAAATACTGAATCTTTTAATTTCTATGGAACACAATACACTATGATGATATGGCTGTTCTCCCCGGAGCTTGTGTGGGTTTTCTCTGGGTGTTCTGATTTCCGTTTATTCATACATTTCCCAACTCACTTTATCCCACTAGGGTTCAAGGGAAGGCTGAAGCCTATCTCAGCCAACTCTAGGAGAAGACAGAATACACCCGGACTGTGGAAGAAAACTGGAGTACTCAGAGGAAACTCTTTCAGTCAATGTGAAAGAGGCATGGCCTATCTTGCTGTCCGTCTCAGTAAAAAAGGTGTGGCCTATGTCTCAGTCAACCTTATTGAAGAAGGTGTGGCCTTGATTGTAAATCTCAGGGGAAAAGGTGTTGCCTATGTTGCTGTCAATCTAAGTGAAACAGGTATCGCTTATGTTTTAGTCAATCTCACTGAAGAGGGTGTGGCCTATATTACTGTCAGTATTAGTGAAGGAAATGTGGCATGTGCTATTGACAGTGCCAATGAAGAAGGTATGACTCACACAACCATTCATACTCACACCCTACGGATGATTTGGAACAGTCGATTAACCTACTGTACATGTTTTTGGAGCGTGGGAGGAAACCGGAGTACCCTGAGGAAACTCACGCATTCACGGGGAGAAAATACAAACTCCACACAGAAATTCTCAAGCTGGGAATCAAACCCAGGACCTTCTTGCTGTGAGGCAGATATGCTGACCATTACGCCACTGTGCCTACCCTGCAATCAGTCTAATAATGTTTACAGTATTTCCAACTAGGGTGGTACAGTAGCGTACCGCAGTTGTTAGCACAGTGGTTAACAGTCTAAATACACACAGTCGGCTAATTGGCAGTTCCAAATTATCCTTAGGTAGGTACTTGTGTGTGTGTGTGTGTGTGTGTGTGTGTGTGTGTGTGTGTGTGTTGGCCCTGCAATTGTCTGCTGAGCTGTGGAGGGTGTACCCCGCCTTCAGTTCCTCCAGTCTCCTACAACCCAGGTTATTGGCAACTCAGTGAGTGAGTGACTACAGTACTTCCCACTAAGTGAAATAAGCTCCACCTACCAGATAGAGAAAAGCCTTTGTGTGTTCTCTTCACAAATCAAACAAAATGCCATCTGTGTTTTAACACAGACTCTGCTATTACTAACAGAGAAGAAAATACAGTAATCCCCACCACTTCGCGTTTCTTACTTCACGTCCCCGCAATATTGCGGAATTTCCTTTCGGGAAATTAAAAAATTAAAGAGAGAGAGATAGAGACAGAGAGAGAGAGAGAAAGATTATTCAAAATGTATGCAACTACGCTACCCAACATGCTCTGTTCTCCAGCTTGACTTGAGTGTTCTCTGATTGGCTGTGAATCCAGCAAGCTGATTGGTAGAGATTATATTTCCCAGCATCCGACACACCTTTCCTCCCTCATGAGAAGGAATACGGTATAACTTTTATTGAGATCTGGGGAAGTACTGAGATGTGGGAAAAATCGTGTTCACTGTAGTGGTGAGAGAAAAACAAAAACCAAAATCACTGGGAGAGTATCAACATGGAAACTGGTCGAGCATAGAGCTATTTATAGCTCGCTGATGGATGAGTGGCTTCATGTGTGCTCTCTGGATTTCGCCTGCGAGTAACAGCCATGCCCCTCACCAATGCATGCAGTTGGAGAGAGGGAAAAAGAGAGAGAGAGAGTTAACCAGCTGTGAGTTTGGACACTAACATGATATGTACTAAAGCAAAGGCTCTGGAGGCGCTGACAAGCCCCAAACCAAGCACCAGTGCCGCCAGTGATTCTACTTCTCGACATGGCCGTGGATTTGTTATTAAGGTTTGTTATACAGTACTTATATATATTTATTGTCATTGTAAGGTGTATACAGTAATTTATTTATATATTAATACAACTTGCTTGTATGACTTTAAAATTAACTTCTATATAAATTTTATAAAATATATAGGTAGGTGAGTGTTCTTAAGAAGTGGCAGAAGTCATTTCGCTGTTTTTCGCATATCGTGGGTGGGGGGGCTGGACCCCATTAACGCGAAATAAGGGGGATTGCTGTCATGTGTTTGAGGGTCATTTTCAATGCACTGCACTTCATATCACTGCCAGCAGAGGCCAACACTAAATTCCAACCTGCTCGTTTAGTGATACTTTTCTGCAAAAAATAAATAAATAAATACTGTGTACATTTTTTCTCTCTCCTCCCAACTAAACTGTCTCCTCAAAATGATATTTCACTTTCCCCGATATCCCTCTGTGCCTGTCATGCCATACCCTAAATCCACATGTGTTTATTTCCATCTTTCTCTCTCGATCTTCCTCTTTAGTCCATTTCCTCCTGGGGCATCATGTGAGAGGTTTTAATGAAATATTTAAGGATGCGCATCAGTCAGGGGGAGAAATGGATAGAGAGATAAATGTGGGGATGGAGGGATGAATGTAGAACTGTAGAGGATAGGAAGAGATATCAGATGGGAATCATTGGAGAGTATGTAACTTAAAATAGCTTTGTGTTGCATCTGACCTGTTTGGGGATAAACGGGCGATATGGGTGATCAGGAATGAAAATTAAAATTTGTTTGGATAATATTTATATTTGGATAATAAAATTTGGAGAATATTTCTCGGTGTATATTTACCTGATCGAGTAATGCATGGGTATAGTGGATGTAAACACACACCTTCTGGAGGACTAGATTTTTTTGTTTTTTTTTAAGGACTCTTATTCTATAAATTCAAGGAAAAGCAGAACTCTGACCTTTGAGTGAGTTTCTTCCCACTAACACAGACCCTTAAATATTTTAAACAATGCTTCTATTTTTATACATTCAGCAAAATTAGTTCCAGGGGATACACATGCAGAGAGAATAATATAATAATATTTGGATTCATTTTAAGGGGCAAAGATTTAAAAAATTAATACAGTATTTTAGCGTCGATCCCTTTAAAAGATCCATGTGCTTCACAAGTTGTAATTCCAAGTTGATAAATTTTCCTCAACATGAAAAAGATGACAAATTCAGTAATAAATAGTGTATACGACTTTTAAAAAAATCTTTATGAACTGTTATTTGTGTCCTTAAAGGTGTAGTTTTTAAGATCTTGTTGTATCTAGTGGTGATTATTTTTGCAGATTTTAACTGAAATTTAATTCGGACCCTTTCGTCTCGAGCGATGTATGGTTCTGAGAATAATAATAAAGCCATGCCTCCTTCACTAAAATTAAATTAAAGTTGCCATCCATACTTCTTTATCCTACCATTCGCAAAGAAATAAAGGCCACACCTCTTTCACGAAGCGTAACAGAGAGGAGTCATTAGTTTGAAAAAGACGAACAGAAAAACCTTCTTCAATAAAACTGATTTTAATGACACCCATGCCTTTAGTCCAAATAGGCCACACCTCTTTCATTAATCCCAACATGCAAACAGGACACATTTCCTTCATGACGTCACATACTTTATAATAATTGTCCATGAATAAAACATAAGGACATCCGCCTCAAAGCAATAAAGTCCTGGGTTCAAGTCTTGGAATTAGGCATTTTTGTGCTGAGTTTTCATGTACTTCAATTTCCTCCCACAGTCCAACGACTTTCATGTGAAGCTAATTGGTTGTCTAAAATTGTGTCGCGTGTGTGTGTGTGTGTGTGTGTGTGTGTGTGTGTGTCTGTTGGCTGAGATGAGCTCCCCGTGACCCGTACGATTATGGGGTTTGATGAATGAGTGCGTTTTGCTCTTCAAAACCATGTTTTCCTCAGTGGACAGGAGTGGGTCGAAATATTAACAAACTGTGTGTGTGTGTGTGTGTGCGCGTGTGTGTGTGTGTGTGTGTGCGTGTGCGCGTGTGTGTGTGTGTGTGTGTGTGTGTGTGTGTGGAGAACAAAGTCATAACCATCTCTCTGTCTGGTCTCTGTGGCAACAGCCTCATCCCCGAGACATTTTAGATTAACCAAAGCTAAAAATACAACACCAGCCCCAACAAAACCAAAAAGTCAGTGGGTTATTCTGGATAAATTTGCTCCTGAGTGATCTGTGCACACCTTCTGACTTTCAAAACTAGTTTAGAGTTAAGAATATTATGCCATATTTTAAAACGCTCTCAGGTCAAAGTGACCCAGATCAACAGAAATCCGATTTCAAATCAGCTTCACCCTGATTTATTATTATTATTATTATTATTATTATTATTATTATTATTATTATTATTATTATTATGTACTATTCAGATAAGAACTTTATTAAAGACAGGACTGGGAGCATTGCTGTAGTGAAAAAAGCATAGAACACACTTAATCAGCACTACATTTATGATTCAGTGTCTAATTGTACGCAGATTTCTCTTTATCGCAGTGTTGCCGGTTCACTTTCCTGTATGTATTGGCTGCAGGAATCTGAAACACATGATCTGTATAATAGGAATGTGATAAGAGGTCACATGACGATAGCATTTGTCTAGGCTGTTACCAGGCTTTTTTTCACTAACAATCAAAGAGGCCACGCCTCCTTAATGCAAACTAGGTGTCAAAGAGGCCACGCCTCCTTAATGAAAACTAGGTGTCAAAGAGGACACGCCTCCTTAATGCAAACTAGGTGTCAAAGAGGACACACCTCCTGTATTAACAGACAGCAAGGCCCTGCCTTCTTTAAAAAAAAAAAAAAAAAAAAAATTACAGTCAAAATGTCACGGAGACCACAACGAGCTGTTATTCTATGTTTGGGGGGGAAAAAATCAGGAAACTGAATGAACTGTAATAAAGTATATTATCTGAGTGTATTATTAACATACAATAAGACGGTGTAATATATACTGTCTGTCTTCCTTTCGGCTTTTTCCCTTTTACTCAGGAGTCGCCACAGCGAATCATCTGATTCGCACGTTTGATTTGGCCGAGGTTTTTACGTCGGATGCCCTTCCTGTCACAACCCTTTTTTTTAGCAAGGGACAGAATCACGCTGACGACTTTGCAGCTACTCTTTACGAAAGTCAGCAATGGTTCTTTTACATGAACCTCTCACCATAGACAGTGACAGACATGGCCCGCCTTTGATAACCCAGTTAGCCGCACTGGGGGGGACAGTGGCCACCTTGTGGCGAGTGGGACTCGAACCCCCAACCTTTGGATCAGCGATCCAGCGCCCTATACCACTAGGGTGTAATATA
>CM045731.1:69166416-69223916 GCA_024760905.1 Plotosus lineatus | reverse complement strand
ACATAGCAGGTAATTAATAACTGTAAAGATATCCATTTGGACTGGTTTGGAGGCTGTGGGAGTAGGGCTGTTGGAGAAGGCCCTCACTGGAAATGACATGCACAGAAGCCACGCCCCCTTCACAACTTTCCACAGCTAAGAGGTATGCAGGCACCGTTTGAACCCTTCACTTACACTGGTTGATGGAGAGTCCACACCTTCTTCACTGCCTCAGTGTAACTGTGACTGACAGATACAGAGGCCACACCCCTACACTGTGACAGACAGAAACCAGTATCACACCTCCTATGTGGCTGACAGATACAGAGACCACACGTCCTATACTGGAACGGACAGAAACAGGGATCACACCTCACCTTCACTTGTGACTGACAAATACATACAGAGACCACATACTGCGACCAACAGATTTAGATGCAATACCCCTTCACTGTGATTGACAGAAACAATGGTCACACCTCAGTTCCCTGTACTGACAGACACAGAGGCCACACCCCTTCACTGTGACTGACAGATGCATGGACCACAACTCTTTTACTGTGACTGGCAGATACAATGGCTACACCTCCTTCATTTTGAGTGACAGATACAGAAGACATGCCTCCTTCATTTTGACTGACAGATGCAGGGGCCACATCTCCTTCAGTGGACATGGGAGATACAGAAGCCACACCTCCTTCACTACAACTGACAGATGCAGAGGCCATATCTCTTTCATAGACAACATTTACTTCACTGTGAGCGGCGGATACAGAGACCCTACCTCTTGCACTGTGAGTGACAGATAGAGGCCACACCCTCTTTTCTGTGACTGACAGATACAGAGGCCTCAACTCCTGCAGAGGCCACATGTGTCCCTGGGGCTGACAGGCAGATTCCACGCCAATTTCCGAAGGTCGGACAGGCACTTGTCATGCCATCTTCCCTGAAATTGATAGACAGATGCCCCACCTCCTTCACTGGGAGTGGTTACAGAAGAAACAGTAGCAGTTAGTGTGAATACAGAGTGTTCTCGGCTCCACTCAGCTCCGTGGCTTATTCGGTGAAATACAGATTAGCGTTTTAGTGCTGACGTTCTCTCTGCTCTCCTTATTGGCTCAAGGAACAGCAGCAGCATTCCTCCCTGCATAGCAACAGTAACCATGTATGTATTATCTTATAGAAACCATAGAACCATATTATCTCAGCCAACAAACACAACCAGGCTTAACTCTGGCTTGGAGTCAGGAGGATCATTGTGTGTGTGTGTGTGTGTGTGTGTGTGCACATGTGGTGCACACGTTGTTATTGGGTATATATATATTTTTTAGTCCTGCAGTGATCTGATTTATACCGTCAGACCTTTAATCTTCAAAGATAACAAACCTGAGGTGGCTTGGCATTAAACCTGAGCCTTTACAGCCATATAGAGAGCACACACTGCGCTGGAGCTCTTTCATGTGCGCACACCTAATCTGTCGACGTGTTTACCAAGTGTAAAAGTTTATAACCGGACATTATTATAACCTTGAATGCAATTAAAAACGTTCGCATGATGATTACACGAAGAAATTAACATCTGTCAGAAATATGCACTGATCTCATGTTTGGTAGTTTCACCTCTTGCTTGTATTTCTTGCATTATGAACAGTGATGTATATTATTTTTTTCTCTGTAGAATTAGTCGTCAGTGAATGTCAGAGAGGCTAGATTGAGATGGTTTGGACATGTACAGAGGAGGGATAGTGAGTATATCGGTAGTAGGATGCTTAGGTTGGAACTACCAGGCTGAAGGCCTAGAGGAAGATCAAAGAGACGATTTATGGATGTGGTGAAGGAGGACATGAAGGCAGTTGGTGTAAGAGAAAAAGATGCAGAGGATAGGGTGAGATGGAGGCAGATGATTCGCTGTGGTGACCCCTGAAGGGACAAGCCGAAAGGAAAAGAAGAAGAATGTGAGAGTGGCGGTAATGTAGGGCTTCGCATGTCCGTCTCACGTACAGTAAGAACGTCCTGGGTTTGATTCCCAGGCTTACGGCGTTTCGTGTTCTCCACATGCCTGCGGTTAATTGACCAATTTAAATTTCCCCTAGTTGTGGTTTGTGAATAGTTTGTGTATTGGCGCTGTGATCCGCTCAGGTTGCACCCTGCCTTTGCCCAGGGTCATATCATCTGATCCAGAAAGATTTCCCCCAGAACTTTGAAGGGTCTTCAAGCCCTGACCTTGGGATCGGTAATCCAGAGGTTTAACCACTGATCCACCACTGCCCATTTAACGTTGTTTCATTTACATTTACAGAATTTGGCACATGCTCTTATCCACAGCAAAATGTCATCATTTTTATCCATTGCCTTAACCACTGAGCCACCACTACTACTGGGTGACTGCTCCAAGGTGTGGTGATCCAATCCTCAGTACCATCAAGCTGCCACTGTTGGTCCCTTGAAGAAAGGCCCTTAGTCCTCTATTGTTAAGTTGTATAGAAATATGCATTTTGCTTTGGATAAATGCTTTCCCCCAATTGTTGTTGTTGTCCGTTCTTCATGGTTGAAGATGACCATGACTTCATATCAGATCGATGAGCTGCGGTATGGGTGAAGTCATGACTTGCGCAAATCGTCAGCCTCAC
This sequence comes from Plotosus lineatus, assembly GCA_024760905.1. Classification (NCBI taxonomy): domain Eukaryota; kingdom Metazoa; phylum Chordata; class Actinopteri; order Siluriformes; family Plotosidae; genus Plotosus; species Plotosus lineatus. Next base: position 69,221,307 of record CM045731.1, on the reverse strand, counting down.
TCTCTCGTCTATCTGAGTCCAGTGGCACGACATAGTCAAGATGGCTGGAGATAGGTCAGGATGCAGAAGATGGCCAGCAGTGTCCTGTGTGTCTCAGCCTGGTTGAGCCTGGTTGCGCTCCACGACACTTTCTTGGATAAATGCTTTCCCCCAATTGTTGTTGTTGTTGTTGTCCGTTCTTCATGGTCGAAGATGACCATGACTTCGTATCAGATCGATGAGCTGCGGTATGGGTGAAGTCATGACTTGCACAAATCGTCAGCCTCACTCTCTCGTCTATCTGAGTCCAGTGGCACGACATAGTTGAGACGGCTGGAGATAGGTCAGGATGCAGAAGATGGCCAGCAGTGTCCTGTGTGTCTCACTGTGCCCTGGTTGCGCTCCACGACACTTTGCTGGGTCCGCCTTCTTGTCCGCTGAACCGATTTGGTGGTTTCTTCCACACAATCAGTCAGACCAAGTCTTCACATGTGTAGGTAGACAGGTCCTACTCTTACCGACTGTCTTGTTGCATGCACATGTGACAGTGGAGACTCGTGGAGGCTGGGACGCCGAACCCCATCACACCATCACAGGTCCAAAAGACCTGCCCACTGCCCGTTTTCCCCAATTACCATAAATGCAACTCTAGGTAGGTTATAGTTGGTTTGTTTATCTGTTATAGATATGATATCATTATCACCATCATCATATATCCTAGTTCAATATTAGCGTAAATGATATAATGGATTAGCAAGTATAACAACAACCTAAAAAAGCTTTTTGGGCATGACGCTGTTTATATTGAGGGAAAACCTTTAATACCTCTTTGGCCTTTTGGCCTGAGGAGAATTGCTTGTGAAGGTTGTTGAAGCATTTTGGGTTAGCATTTCAAGCGTTGTTTTGGTAGATCTTTGAAGCAGAGGACTCGCTGGTAATAAGCTGCTTGTGAGGTTAGGACTAAATGTCAGCAAGCATTAAGGAAGCCTTCAGGACAACAGAGAAGGAGTAATGCCAGTCGGGTGAAACGGAGAGCGGATGCAGCGAGATCTTTAGTGAAGGAAATGTGAAATCACTCATTTAAATCAGGGGTCCCCAACCACCAGTCCATGGACCGGTACCGGTCCGCGGCTCAATTGGTACCGGTCCGCAGAAGAAATAATTAATTATTTCTGTTTTATTTATTATCTGAGTCTGAACGATCTTTATTTTTGAAAAGTCTTTTATTTTGAAAAATGACCGAATTCTCTCGGTTACATGTCGGTCATTTGAGCGCTAAAATGTAACCCACAAGGGGACAGCACATGAACAGAGGCGTGTTGGACATGTTTCAAACTATAGCAGGGATTTTGTGCGAGACTGAGCCTGAGCCTTCATTCTCCCAGCTGGTGCACCATCACCTGGTTTTTTTTTTGTTGGTTTTTTTTTTTTTTTTTTTTTTTAGAAAAGTTCAAGCTCTTGTTTCCAACTAACTTTATTTCAGCTGCTGAAAAATAACATTCACAGAGTGCTGATTATTATTATTATTATTATTATTATTATTATTGATTGTCTGCCTGTCTTCCTTTCGGCTTTTTCCCTTTTACTCGGGAGTCGCCACAGCGAATCATCTGATTCGCACGTTTGATTTGGCAGAGGTTTTTACGTCGGATGCCCTTCCTGTCACAACCCTTTTAGCAAGGGACAGAAACACGCTGACGACTTTGCAGCTACTCTTTACGAAAGTCAGCAATGGTTCTTTTACATGCCGCTCACCATAGACAGTGACAGACATGCCCCGCCTTTGATAACCCAGTTAGCTGCACTGGGGGGGGACAGTGACAACCTTGTGGAGAGTGGGACTCGAACCCCCAACCTTTGGATCAGTGATCCAGTGCCCTATACCACTAGACCAACACTGCCCCCTATTATTATTATTATTATTATTATTATTATTATTATTATTAAAAATAAAAATAATAATAATTTCTATAAATAAATAATATTTACAATATAAACAATGTATGCCCCACCCACCCACCCCCGGTCTGTGGTAAAACTGTCAAGCATTGACCGTTCCGCAGTAATAAAAAGGTTGGGTACCCCTGATTTAACTAGATCGTCTGGTCAGAAGAAACACGGCATCATAATCTTCATTCAAGTTAAAATTGCAGTTTGGTTTAATTTCATATCAACCTAATATTCAAAGACAGATTTACAACACAAACAACAAACCAAAATGCCAGTCGCACATCACACCTGCTTTTAGCTACTGGTTGTAAATTTCATTTGATTCTTCAACAAAGATCCAAATTGGTGAAGGTCAGCCAGGAAAACCTTCATTTCTTATTTCTCAGCAGCAGCATGAAAAGTAGAGAAACAAAACTTCTACCAAGCAGAAAAAAAAACAACAGAAATTATACAGCGCCCTCTGTTGGGTCTGCTGTAACAAGATGAGAGATTTCCTTTCGGCTTTTTTCCCTTTATCAGGGGTCGCCATCGCAAATGATTCGCATGTTTGACTTGGCAGAGGTTTTTACTTTGGATGCCCTTCCTGACACAACCTTTTATCAAGGGGCAGAAACACGCTGACGGCTTTGCAGATCCTCTTTACGAAAGTCAGCAATGGTTCTTTTACATGAACCTCTCACCATAGACAGTGACAGACATGGCCGGCCTTTGATAACCCAGTTCGCTGCACTGGAGGGACAGTGACAACCTTGTGGAGAGTGGGACTCGAACCCCCAACCTGAGGATCAGCGATCCAGCGCCCTATACCACTACACTTCCAAAAAACTCACAATGTTAAAAAATCCTTTAAATTATGTGTATTATATGGATGTATATATGCAGTGCTCATGTTTTTGGTTATTTTTTTCTGTGTTTCTTAATAGAATTAAGCAAAAAAGTATTAGAGGATTTTTTTTTTTTTTTGTATAAAATTTTGATTGGAAATGGGATCTTACACAAGTAAGATCAAATTCTGGATCCGATAACGTTTCATAAGATTCGGTGAAAGAGAACGATATCTGACGATATGGTTCATATGTGGGATCGCCGAGTTTGGTGCACTAACTCACCACTTAATCCTACTAGGGTCACTGGGTGACACTGGGTAAATAAAGGCAGGGTGCAGTCTGAACAGCTCACCAGACCAACCCAGGGCCAATACACACAAAAAAAATCAGCCTTTAGACTGTGGGAAGAAACCAGATTACCTTGAGGAAACCCATGCAAGCATAGGCAAACATGCAAACTCCACAAATAATTAGTTTCCATTCGAACCCAGAACCTTCTTGTTGTGAGGTGGACATGCTAACTGCGACACCAACATCAAGTGCAAGCTAAAATATTTATTCAAGAGCATTTTACATCAAGTTTCAAAATTCTGCTAATAAAAAAATTCAATTTAAACTACATGCTTGAAGCATTCCCCAACTAGCACAAGCAAACCTTGAGACTTTAATTGTACGAGTTGGGGAACAACTGGGTTAATTAACATTCTATGTGGTTAGAAAACAATCAATTTAGCAGAAACAAGTGTAAGCTAATTGTAAAAAAAGCAAAAAAAAAAGTAAATTAAACCAAAGTGCCTGTACACACACACACACACACACACACACACACACACACACACACACACACACACACACACACACACACAAAACCCATCTCATTCACATTTTATAATATTAGCATAAATCTGAGCATTGTGTTTAACTGAGTAGAATATCCATGCTCATCAAACTCATTCTATACTTTTGTGAATCATCAGTTCAGTGCATTAGGTTTAATTTAGGTAATTAGGTTTAAATTAGACCTAATACAATAGGATGAAATAATGAGGAGGGGGCCGAGGGTGGACGAAAGGAGACAGATTTGTTGGTGAAATGATATGTACACTTGTTTTTTGGCTTCTGTGTGTCTCAGCAGCCCTCACATATGGCACCCTGTTGGAGCTTTAGTGCAGCCTGTGTTGGAACGAAATTGAATTTGTGTGTGTGTGTGTGTGTGTGTGTGTGTGTGTGTGTGTTTTTTTTTTTTTTTTTTTTTTTTTGGGGGTGTTATGGGGGTGGTTCAGATTACATACGTAATTCATATATATATATATATATATATATATATATATATATATATATATATATATATATATATATCAGCAAAAGCTTGTACCGGGAAGGGCATCCGACGTAAAAAAAAACCTCTGCCAAATCAAACGTGCGAATCAGATGATTCGCTGTGGCGACTCCTGAGTAAAAAAAAGGGAAAAAAGCCGAATGGAAGACAGACAGACAGCAAAAACCTTGTACCTCTGTCTGTACATGTGTGCATAAGATGACAAAAAAAAACAACATTAGCTACAAACAAAACCTAAATTATAACAGTACAGTTGTACCTCACCTTACGAAATTAATCCATTTCAGAGCCTTTTTCTTAACCTTGATTTTTCGTAAATTGAACCGCATTTTACATGTAAAACACATGATTTGTTCCAAGGCCCCCAATGCTACCCTCTAAACCAGTGTTTCCCAACCCCTGTTCCGCGGCACATTAGTGTGCCGTGAGAAATCATCAGGTGTGCTGCGGAAGATTAACCGATTTCACTTAGCGTGTAGTAACATTACTGTTCTGCTAGAGGGCAGTATCATTTTTGTTCCATGGTGTGCCTCGTGATTTTTCTAATGTAAAAGGTGTGCCTTGGCTCAAAAAGGTTGGGAAACACTGCTCTAAACCCTTTAAAAATTATAAAAGTATACCTTTTAAGACCGCCTTCTGTTTCAATATCGTACCGATGGTAGACGGGTTTGGCCATATTCCTTTGCGATATCACGAACCCGCTTCCTCTTTTCACTCACACCAGAAATCACACATGCCCATGTGTATGTGTGTGAGTGTGTGCAAGTGTGTTTTGACCATGTCTTCTGAGCAGAGTTATAACCTTACAAATGTTTATGGAAGGTTAAAAGCCTGAGTCAAAAAACAGTAACTCTGTCCTTTACACGAAAAGCATTATGGGAGATGCAGTTCCATAATAGCCAATGGGAGGGAGTCGTGTCATCCCTCCTAGCCAATTGGGAGGCCAGTGGGGTGGGATGTTGGAAGATAGTCAATGGGAAAGCAGCTTGTGCATTGTTTGAATGTTTAAATTGCACGTTTGAATGTTTGAATGATGCGTTTGGCTCGTTTCATAAGGAGAACTTGTTTCGTATGCAGAGACAAAAAAATTTGGAAAATATTTTTCGTAACCTGGATTTTTCGTTTGCTGGGAGTATCATAAGGTGAGGTACCACTGTAACTTTGTAGTGTGTCGCACCTCAACCTCACCGTAGGAAGTCCTGGATTCGAGTCCCAGGCTTGACACAGACCCTTCTGTGTGTAATGTGCATATTCTCTCTGATTTATGTGTGGTTTTCCTCCTGGTACTCCAGTTTCCTCCTACAATCTAAAGATATGCACATTAGGCTAATTGGCTGTTATAAATCGCACCTAGATGTTAATGTGAGTGTGAATGGTTGTGATTGTTTTGGTCCTGCAATAAACTGAAGAGCTGTTGAATGGCGCTAATACCAAAATATCTGTGATAAATTCTGGTCAGATAGAATCAACAAGCAGAAAATATTAACATCAATACCAAACGTCAGCGCTATTTCAGAACAGAATGCTAAGAGGACATCAACTCGTGATGAAAAAAAGGGTATAATGAGGGCTGTACCAGAGCAGGCCTAATTAAATCATCAAAAACATCCACCTCGAACAGAAAAGCCTTTTTGACTTTTTGACTTATCACTCTACATCAGATCTCAGCTGCAAGAAGACTGGGCTAATGTACAAACACAACAGCATGAGAAGCACTCAGTACTTAAATACACAAACTCAGTTCGGTGCGAGACAGACACGACATCAGCAGAGACTCTCAGCACATGGTTCTGTCAAGGCCAAAAATAACCCACTTACTATGTACTGTGGTATTTTTCAACTAAATTCCCACATGAGATGGTGCAATTATCATGCAGAACCATTTTTAGAAGAGTTTTTGACTTTGTCCAAGACGAAACGACAAATCTGTTTACTTTGAACTTGTTTGGATGATCAATATTATACTAAGTTAAGTTCTTTCATTGTTGAAGACCCACAACTACACAAAACACACAAAGTTTGCCTTTAAAAGCTGAGAATATATAGATTTAAAGATTATAAATGCAGGCCACCACGGTGGTGTAGTAGTTACCACAGCTGACTCGCAGCAAGAAGGTCCTGGGTTCTAGCGAGGGCATTGCATATTCTCCATTTACCTGCATGGGTTTCTTCCAGGAGCTCCAGTTTACTGCTACAGTCCAAAGACTTTATATTCTCGATTGCCCCTTGGTGTGATTTAGATAACTGGGTTATCTAAGGCCGGCTACGTCTCTCTCACTGTCTTTGGTGTGAGGCATGTAAAAGAACCATTGCTAACTTTCGACAAGAGTAGCTGCAAAGCTGTCAGCATGTTTCTTATCAGGAGTCGGAGTCCCCTGAGGCAGTTCGTTCAGAATAACGTTCTGGTAACTCCTGCAGCGGCACTGGAAACCAGTTGTATCGGCACTTACCCTTCCATTGGCTCCTTCCGGTGGTTTCCATTACTCCCTATCCCGGCTCTGCGCACTGGAGAGTATCTCCAGTTGGGATACCAGCCAGAGTGCAGCCATAGTTCTTCGGGACTGACGAAGGCCTACCTACCTACCTATTATTATTATTATTATTATTATTATTATTATTACTGCTAAACAGCACCATTCTTTATTTATTGTATTAAAACAAGTCAAATCCTGAGTTTAAAATCATCAGACATACATTATTGGATAAATACTGTGTTAAACTTGTTACTGTATTTATTGATTTTGTAAAATTCAATTAAACACTGAGCATCTCTTTTTTAAAATACAGTAGGCCCTTGACTATTTGTAGCTTTTACAATCACGGTTTGAGTATTCGCGGACTGCCAAGCAACTGAGATGTCACTCAAATTCAGCCAATGGCTGTCCTCCTTCCTGCTGATTGGTTGAGATGATGTAATGCCCCTTTTTCCTCATTTGCGCACAAGTTGTCAATGAGCCTCTTTTTTTAGTGTGCTTTAATACCAGTTAAGCTCTATGATGCCACTCAAACGCTGTGCATCTTCTCTGGGTAAACGATAGAAAACGCTGGCTGTCTCTTCTGAAGAAATAAGACTTTCTCCTGAAGAAACGACAGTTTCCTCTGAACTGTTGTATTAAAGTCTTTTTCTACCATAGCATATTAGCTCAGGATAGGAGTTGAGCGTGCTTAGTTGTACACGCCTGAAGACTCCGACCTCATAGCTGTAGTAGGGTCAACCGATCATAGATGAGCATAGTGCAAAACATGAAAAAACAAAACAACAAATAGACCAAATTAAAATGAACAAAGAAACAATTTGACTCTGAGAACTCCGCAACGCCGCCCTTTAGGCAGCACCACCTTGGAGACGTCATGTTCAATGCAAAAGAACATGATGCGTAATAAAGTTTATCCTTTTGGTATCGTTTGTTAAACATGCTGCAGGACATAAAATCTCACATACAAACATTCTAAACATTAACTTAGATACTGTACTGGAATAATAATTGAAAAAGACTTTAATGCTAGTGCTTTACAACAGTATATGCTGTATAATGTTTAGATTTTATCATCAATAAATATAACAGTAAAAATTTAAACGTTTTTCTTAATCATTACTACATTTTACTACATTAATACTGTATTAATGTGTAAGAGTGTCTATAGAATGTGTTTAAGAAGCATATATTAGCGCATGTAATAGATACACAGTATTTTACTTCCGGTTGCTCATTTGCGCATGTAATATGATACATGGGGTTTTACTTCTGGGTACAGAACTCGCGGATTATCTTCATTCGCGGGAGGGTCCGGAAACGAACCTCTGCGAATATCGAGGGCCTACTGTAGATATTAAAATATAGGGATCTTTGCATTGCTCTGAAATCAACAGGAAGTATTCACTGTATTTTATTAGAACTTGTTTTATAATTTTCGTAAAACCGTTTAAAATCAGCATGAAATGTATCATTAATGACATGGAATATGTATCTGGTTAGGAGGAACCTTATTAGGATATAAATAACTTTTGAAAGGCAGCTGATACAAAACAAACATGGAGACTTTAGTCAGCAGTCAATGGAGGAGAATCGCTCTCCATCCACAAGACCAGCAACTGAAGAGGTGGAAGTGGACACAATCCTGCTAATGCAAGTGATAAAAATGCAGTTCCTTTTTTAGTCATATTTATTCAAGCCTGGTTGTGGTGACTCACATGCCAAGGCAAATGTTTATACACAAAAGTCTCAAGTGTGACCACTTAATTTTACTACCTTTGCCAAGGACGTTATGTTATGCCAACGGTTTGGGTGTTTGTTTGTTAGCAGGATTAGCACAAAAAGTTATGCAGGAATTTTTATGAAATTTCTACCAGAAGTATTGCTTTAGACAAGTGAGGCTCTACTAAAATCTGGAGATGGTCTGGATCAATTTCTAGATTGAGGAATTTTTAAAAGGATTCTTTAACATCATGAACAATTATTTTGAAGTGATATATTACAACTCTGTAGTTGATCTTTTGAAAAAGGTTTTGTAGTGATTTTTATGAAATTTCTAAAAGAGGTAGGGCTTTGTACAAGTAAGACTGTTAAATTTTTGGAGATGACATTGTGAAACAGGATGATTTTTGACATTTGGGTTCATATGGGAGATTTCTGCACATGGCAGACAGTTGCACGTCTTGATTTTTTTTTTTTTTTCGTATGAACTTGGTTATGGGCTTGCGAGTGGTGCATTGACAAGGTATGCGACTGTTAACCAGAGATCCCAAGTTTGAATCCGGGTTAATGCCACAGCCGTCCGTGGCCAGGAGTCCATGGGAGTTAACAGGTCGAGCTCTCACAAGAGGGAGGGCCAGCATACGCCCTGTTGCTCACGGTGATCGCCAGCTAATCATGGGTGCCTCTTAGCTCATACGTACTAGTGGGAGGTTAGTGCTTTCCCTTCGAGTGTGTTAGACCACCCCCAAATTCACATGCACAGTGGTTAGAAAAGAAGCAGGTGGCTAGAATTGCATGTCACGGAAGGGCTTGTGTGCTTGCTTTCGCCCCTCCTTGGATGGTGGTGGTCATATGATAGGTGGGAATTGGACACAACTAAAATTGGAGAGAAAATGGGAGGAAAACAATAAAAAAGGTTATGGGTTTTTATTTTATGACTTCTGCATTATTAAGTAAGTACAAAGTCAATATTTTAGATTTCCAGAAATTACTTTTTCAGCAGAAAATCATTACTTGATGAAAAATAATACTTAAATAAAAAATAAGACATAACGAAGGTTGCAAAGTTTTGCTGAAAACATAAGAAGCAAATGTGACAATCAAAGCCTCGGAAAGAACCGTGGCTGGCTGTGCACGGTGTTCAGAAATATTTACATCTCATTTTCTTATAAAACTAGATCCACTGTACCAGAGACTACTATTGAAAACAAATGGGTATTGCAGCAAATACTGACTTTTTTCATTTTATATTGTTTATTGTTATGTAGAAACATTAACAACAAGCAATATAGTTTTTTTGTTTTTGAAAGTTGTACATTCATGTATAACATTTCCTTTACTATTTCCAAGAATTTACATGATACATTGGAGCCTCGGAATCCGAATGCTCTAGAGCTCATACAAATTGGAATCCGAACAAAAAATTTGTCATTTTTTTTTCGTTCCGGAAACCGAACAAAAACGGGAAGTCAAAGTCAAGAAATGTGCGAGAAAAAACAAGACCGAGAGATATGAAAAGTGCGCGACTTCCGGAAGTCCGGAAGTTGTTGATACTATGTATGTTCTGGGGAAGTCCGGAAGTTGTTGATACTATGTATCTCCCTAATAAAGCTGTCCTGGGGAAGTCCGGAAGTTGTTGATACTGTGTATCAGCCTAATAAAGCTGTCCTGGGGAAGTCCAGAAGTTGTTGATACAGTACTATGTACGTATCACCCTCATGAAGCTAAAGCTAGCGCTAAAGCACTAAAGCTATCTTATGTCATATAGCACCTCCAGTGACAAATACGATTTAGAGTACCAAACAGAAAACCCAAAGATTGGCTTATAGGCATAACCGCCTAAACGAAGCTGAAGAGGATGTATGTATGTATGTATGTATTTAGTTTGATTTCCGTGTTTCTAGTGCTCTAGTGCCTGTGCTCTAGTGCCTTCCCTGTGAACAATAAAACACACCTGTTTTCATAGATGAAACGGGGAAATCATAGTCACTGAAATAGAGATGCGGAGAAACATGGAAATCAAACTAAAGCAGGAACTTGTGGAGCACGAGAGCCAGAGAGATCACGGGGAAGAGGGGCAGTCTTCTAGCACCCAGGAAGAGTGCTGCTAGTCTTTATAGCCCGTGATTAAATTGAATCAGATGTGTTTGTTTAGCACTCCACCTCACGTGTGGCAGCCATGCCCCTCTCCAACGCGCATTTCAATGTGCAACTCTTTTGTGAGAGACCATAACACACACCATAACATAGTGTATTGTATTCAATAATTTTTTCACTCAATTAAAAAAAAAGAGTTACGGTACTGTTAACTTCTGCTCAAAAGATGACGGAATGGATAAAGGCCATTTAGATTATTTGTAATGGGAAAACAAATCAGAATCCGAACAGCCGTCTGGAACGGATTAAGCTCGAGTACCGAGACTCCACTGTACTATACACACTGATGTGGGTGCAGGGACAGCACTGAGAGTACCATTATTTAAAGAATATCAAGTACAAGCATTTGCATAAAAGTGCTTCCTCCCAAGGCTCAGGAATGAATCATGATGAGATAAATCAGGGTGGATATGCAGACCCTGTCATAACTTCTCTGTCATTGTGTTCTCCAAGCAACCAATACTGCGACTCTCTTGAGTGTGAGCATCAGCTAAGGTAAACAATACATTAAACCCTTTTCCAGCAAGGGAACAGCAAGCAGTGTGTTCTGTATACAAGAAGGAAAATTCCAAAGTGCTATTTTGATACCAATATACCACACAAGAAGTACTTTTTTCATGCACTCAAAAATGGATAGTTTCAATTTCACCCAATCAACAAAAAACCTCGGGTCTGTGACTCCACTTCAATTTTTTCGTTTTCAGTAGTAGGTACAAAGTTTTGCCAGCTCTCCGGCTGCACATGTTCAGAGATATTGTTCATCCCTACTTGCCATCCCATATTGCAACTGTTTTAATATTCTTTTGACTTTTAATTTATCATTTGCTCATTTCGTACCACTACCTGCTCAATATTTTGTATTCTGAATGCTAATCTATCTCCCCAGACTAAAACCTCAATATTTATAAATTCAAATCTGGTTCATTATCCTAGCCCTTTGCAACGGTTTTATAATACTTACTTACTTGTTATGTCTTCACATCAATCTAAATGCAGCCCTTCCACGTCTGGACATATATCCAAACAGCTTCGTTGAACACAGCAAGGCTCTGCTGGGAGCAGGACTTCTCCAACAAAGTGCAATGTAAGAGAAAGTCCCTTCTGTAATTCTTGACTGCACTTGCAGACACTGAAGTTCTCTGGTACCAGTGCCCATTTTTGCATCAAGGATTTTGATTTCCCTACTTCTGTCCTGAGGCATGTCTACTTATCATGACTGGCATCTACTCCTGGGGGCAGTGGGACCATCACAGTAGTTTCCGGAAGGCCAAATATTCACCCTCGCCACATCCCCAATTGTTCCTGAACTGGTGGACTGCTGCAGGCTCAACTGTCTGAAGAAAACTCTTCCTGAACTTTAGATTCTTCAAGCTAGCTTATGATTGTAAAGCAGAAGAGATTTATAGAAAAACTTTGGATCACCAAGGTCAAAACCAAGGTTTAAAATTATGATTTATTTTACAGACATACAGTTGATCACATTAGATTTGGTTGTAAAGTTATTTGGGCACCAGCTGCAGTACACATGCGCATTTTGGTGCGAAAAGTTCACCTTTGCGTGGGTGGTGGGAAAGTTACACATCCATCATTAGAGAGTGAGCTTTAACAATCTAAATCAAACTTGCAGTGATATTTTAAGACTATGTAATCTGACCACAAAACATTCCCCTGGATGAAGGCTTTTTATAACATCGTGCTTTGTAACATCGAAATATATCTTCATTAAAGCCAAATGTACACCAGTCTACTTAGAAAGTCAATGCTGGGAGCTAATTGGCTGAGCTCTCACATGAGGTAGGGATGACATATGCTCACTTCCCCGTCACTCACAACGATCACGAGCCGATCATGGCCGTCTCTGAGCTCATTCGTACGAAGGGGCGGATAGCGCCTTCCCTCCACGTGTGTTAGACCGCCCCCAAAGTCGCATGGAAAATGAGTCCGCAGTTCAAAAAGAGGCAGGTGGCACCATTGCATGTCACGGACGGGGCATGTGCATGTGACTAACATGACTGCAGAGCCTAAAAAAGAGCTGCCTATTACTGACTGACTCAACATTTGCCAGCCCTTTACTATAAATTGAGTTACGGCAGTGTGTGTGTGTGTGTGTGGGGGGGTATCATTTCTACTGAACAGCCAATCATAAGTGCATAATATGCCCACATTGAAAATATATACAGTGCCATTTGGCTGTGTTTAGGTTCCTGAAGCAGGTTCTTGAATCATTTATTACCATCAAATATCATGCACATACACATGCTGGGGCAATACTGTGCTAAACACACACACACTCACACATACACTGAGAGAGAGAGAGAGAGAGAGAGAGAGAGAGAGAGAGAGAGAGTATCAAAACTGTATTTGGCTTTTACGTAACTAGTCTTAACACTCATTTATTCATTAATATGCCAAACGCTTTGTCCTACAAGGCCACAGGGAGGCTAGAAACGACTGGGACGACTCTGTCCAAAGGCAGGGTACACCATGGACAGTTCTCTAACCCACCGCAGAGCCAACACACACTCACACCGAGTTATGAGTCCTAATGTGTATGTCTTTGAACTTGGGAAGGAAACTGGAGAACCCAGCAAAAACCAGCACAGTCACAGAAAAAAGGGGGAAAAAATGCAAACTGCACATAAAAACACCCTGAACAAGCCCAGGACTCAAACCCAGGATCTTGTTGGCGTTAGGAAAACATGCTAAGCACTACACCACTGTTCCACCAGCCTTAATATTGACTAGCTAAATAACTAAACTAGCCAGTTAGCTCAGCGTGCTACTTTGACAAACTCAGAATACCATAAAGCGGTATTGTAATATGCCTCCTTACACAATATTCATTTTCTTCTGATCAGAATTCAACATGGCTGCATATTGTTTTGTTTTCCCAGACCAGTATACACATGTACAGATATTAAGTAAAGACTCGTTATCTGTTGCATAATACGACTATTCTATACTATTTGTTTGCATCTGTTTGTATGTTCGAATAGCTGCCTGTTACTCAGTGAAAATGAAGCATTGTTGTACGTTTAGCATCATCCTGCTCCTTTGCCAGCGTTGTGTTATGAATAAAAGCATCTACTGATTGAGTAAATGTAGCAGCAAACTTGTAAACAACTCAACAATATTTCTGCTTAATGTGTTGTGCCAGCTCTAATGTGATCCCAGGCTCAGTGGCTGATCTTAGCGCCACTGGTTTGTGGTGATTCATTCCCTTTGGCCTTATTTAATGCATGCGTCTTTCACTTCTTGTCACTTACCAGGCTATATTTAGCGCTTGCTGGCTCTGGCGTGAGCCGCTGTACCAGCGTTCCTAAGTAAATTCCCAGATCTGCTCAGCAGCATGTCAAAACTAAAAGCTTTACTGCAGAGCTACATGCTAGGAAAGAATTTGCGAGTGTGTTTATGTGGGTACATTCATTCATATGACAGTAGAATTAAGACCTGTAACCCCAAAAAGCTATAATAACAAAATTATGGACATGATTCTGAGCTAATCAAATGTAACCGTGGCACCATGGCGCCGTGTCAGTGCCATGCTAGGCACCAGGTAGATTTCAGTCTTGTTGAACAACAGCTTTGAAAGTTTGATTTTGATATACAGTACTGTATTAATCCCGTAAGGGACATTATTTCCTCTGCATTTAACCCATCGAAAGTGAGCACACACAAACGAGGGACACACAATGGGACGCCCTGGGTGCAGTCGGGGTTTAGGTGTCTTGATCAAGTTCACTCCAGGAAGGGAAGGTGCTGCTCACTCCCCCACCGCCACACATCTTTCTGGCTGGTTCAGGAACTGAACCAGCGACCTTTCAGTCCCAAAGCCATTTCTCTAACCAATAGACTATGGCTGCCAAAGTTATTTCTAAAAATATATCCACATTTCTGAGTTGTGTGTTCACATGTGGTGGGATTGAATTATCCGTTGTACTCTTCTTCCCCTTGATTTGTCTGTTCAGATCTTATAACATCTTACAGACATTTCCCCCAAGGCTCTGATACAGCAGCAGAATCTATAGTATGCTTACTACTGCACTAGCCAAAAATAAAACAAAGAGAAAATGAGACCAAATTAGCGAAAGAAACCCGAGAAAAAGATTAGCGAAAGCGCTAATAATTAACGGTTCATTTCTGCACTGAAGTGTTTTATGGTTGAATTTATCACAGCAAACTTGTGTATTTGAGTGTTCCTCAACCTGCTCAATGTGATTAACTAAAATCACTCAAGGAAGAGAGTGTCTCAGAAACAAAAATGTATTAGCTAACGCTGAATTGGTTAGTTTTAGCATGAACTAGCTAAATAACCAAACTAGCCATCTCGCCACATTAAAATTGTACCAAGTCCCACTACAAGATAATGATTTCGGATTGCTAGAGTCAAACTGTCAATCTGGGTGCCGTGCCAGAATTGTGACGTGGGCGGCAGCTATAACAGCTTGTCATGGCTGTATACAAAGGGCAAAAAAATCTGAGTTCAAAGTTCTTTCTGCGGGGTGTTTTTATTGAGACATCTTGCTAGCTGGCCGTTGACGCGAAAGAGTTCATCCGTGTTTTGATAGGTCTTGTTTTTATTCCTACTGGGTTGCTAGCGACCCTACTCGCCAAATTTGGAACCTGGTGGGGGAACCGGTTTAGTCGCCGACCAATCGACCATACAACAGGTTGTACTGGCTTACATGTTACCAGTAGCAGGACAAAACCTGACCTGACATGCCGTCAAACTATACTTTGGATAAAATAGCACAGATATCTACAGTGCAGGATATTAAGAAAAAGCTGCTTATTTTTTTTTACTTTTTTTTTTTTTTTTTTTTTTTTACAATAAATATTTGCATACCACAAAATAAGAAAATAACTTTTATATTACACAATGCTGAAAATGAAACATTTAGTGTTGGTTGAAATAGACTCAGCCTCCCTGCAGCCATAGTAATATGATTAAGGGGTTCAGCAAGTGCATGACTGCTGAGGCATGTACACGTAAATTTATGACTAACTGCATTATCATGCTCGAGGTAATGTTAGTATGGAAAAGCTGGTGAAAGAAGAAGAAAAACAGACATTACAAATGGTGATGAATGAAACAAAAAGTGGGAGATGATAAGAAAAAAAGGTGAGCACACATCTGAAGGAAGATAGAAAATCCAAAACATGGTCGGAGATTGTATTTGGCAAAAATACACCACTGGGGAGAAGGAAGGAGAGAGAATAAAAATAGCTCACTCCATCATCCCATAGACTTGATTACAAGTGGATGCTTCTGACCCAGCACTTTCTACACAGAACGTCTGAGAACGTAATCAGAGGCAGATCAATGACAGTCAGTGAGTTGAAGTGAAAACTATAATTTGCTGGAATTTTGCTGCAACAGACAACAAACTGGACTTGCTATACTGACTCTGAAGGCAGCTTTGAATTGAATCGGCTATTATAAATTGCATTTTACACTCAGTCATTCATTTGCAGAACCACTTACTCCGATTGGAATCACAGGGATGCTGACGCTGGGTGAAGGTGGAGTACACCCTGAACAGCTCGTCAGATCATAGCAGGATGACACACACAACCCTTCACGTTCACACAAAGGGAAAATTTGGAACAGTCACAGCTTAATGTACTGTACTTGTTTTTGGACTGCAGGATGAAACCGGAACAGCTGGAGAAACCCATGCAAGCACGGGGGAGACATGCAGAAGTCCACATAGAAACGGACTCAAAACCAGCACCGTCTTGCTGTGAGGGAGATACGCTGAGCACTAAGCCACCACATTTTACAATTATATTCATTGCATATATATATATATATATATATATATATATATATATATATATATATATATATATATATAGTGGATAGTGGACATATAAATAAATAATATCTGAGCAGTTCAGGGTTAAGAGTGGTATTAGTGCTTGGTGGTTAAACTCTGGGTTACTGTTTGAAGGATCAGGGGTTTAGGCCCCAGTCACACCAATCTGCCACTGTTGAACGTTCAAACAAGGCCCTTAACCCTGAACTGCAAAAATAAGATTAAATATAAGTTGCTCTGGATAAAAGACTCTGCCAAATGCTCTAAATGTAAGAGCTTGCTCAAGGTTGCATCAGTGAAAGCTTGGTGGTACTGAAGTTAAAACCGCTGACCTGATCAGAAATCCAGAGCATTAGCCACTGAGCAAACACTGCATTTTTCAAACAGTATCAGTGTAACACACCAGGATGATTTTTTCGGGGGAATGTTTTATCCAGCAAAATTACTGATTGGGCTTCTGTTCCTGTGACTCTGCCTCCCTTTATATACATGAATGCTCAAAGGACCCTGACTGGCTAGTGTTTCTGTGACTCCACCTCCCTTCATATACAGTGGTACTTTGACTTACGAGTGTCTTTTATCACAAATTTTCCATAATTCAAGCTTCGATCCCACCAAAAATCTGCCCCATCCAACACGCAAAATTTTGATTTACGAGCTCTGCTGGGTAAATGGCTTCTCCGGGTTGATTAGCCTTGTGTTTTTCTATGTGTATTCCTCCACACTCTGAGAACGCCTTGTGCAGTGCTTCTCAATTATTTTGTGACATTTCACACACACACCCCCAGCACCCCACGTGTGACAAAATAGTGTTCAATACGCTTCGTATCGTTTGCGCTGTGCTTTTCCCCTACACCATAGGAAACACATAGCGGCACTGCCACGTAGGGTAATTGCGCATTCTCTACAGTACGTGGGAGTGACGCTCTCACTGCGTTCCCTACACCATACACAGTGAGAGAACCACTGCCGCCTACTGTAGAAGATGCACAATTACACTTAATTCTAGTACAGTATTGCAAAAGAACATGTTCCCCAGGGTCATATGCACCCCCCTGGCATCGCACCGCACCTCCCTTGGGGGGCACGCCTCACTATTTGATAAGCACTGGCCTTGTGGGACCTCACCACGAGCCTTTCCTTGCTGGGATTTGTAAGCGTGCACATGTACAAAATTCTCCTCCGCCTCCTTCTCCTCCTTCTCTGTTATGCACCACCTCATTCCTGCCTACGTGACTTCTTCGCTGGAGTCGATGATCGGAAACGGTTAGTTGACTTATTGTTTATTTTTGTTGTATTATTTATTTTTAATTATTATTGATGTTATATTTGTTTGTGTCAGGTTATATGAGTTTAGGAGGGGGTTGGAATGGATTAATTGATTTTCTATTATTTCCTATGGGAATTTTTGTTTCATCTGACAAACATTTAGACTTACGAGCTTGCCCTCGGAACAGATTAATTTCGTAAGTCAAGGTACCACCGTACATGATCTCTCAAATGGTTCTGATTGGCTAGTGCAACTGTGATTTGACAGCTGAACGTATGCCATCTTTCCCTCCATAAGAGCTGGGCCGATTGGTTATATTAGGCTCCAAGCCTAAGGCTAAGCCTAGGGCTGTGGCTGTTGCACCACTTTAGATTCCTCAAGCATATTTATTTGTATTTATTTTCGTTTTATAGTACATAAGTTTTTTTCTGAGAACTCAGAGATGAATGGCAGTAAAATTGGCTTCTGTCAAGTAAAAAACACATTTCATTTTTTAAGAGCCAGTGATATTCTAAATATTTAGGTAATAAGAACTAAATGTTGGATCGTTGTAAGAAAAGTACATTTTTAAAAGATAGCTTTTCTTCTAGCATTCCTTTAAATAGTTAATAGTGGTAGCATTCTAGAGAAACTGTTGTAGGGTTCTATATCTAACATTTAAAGGGTCCTTTGAGGAAATTATATTATATTATAATTATAGCATCATTTAAACCCAACGATTAAATGCCCCTGAATTATCCTCAAGAGTATACGTTCATTTCTCTCATATTCTCACACAGCGAACTATTTCTGTCTCTGCAAAGTCAGATCTTTCATTAGCTTAGCATTACTTGACAGTGGACGGAGATGTAGTGGACTCAGCTGTAACGTACCAGCTGTCTGCAGTGTGATGGGGTGTGGAACACTTGTGAACACCTGCTTTGACCTTTTGGATCAATAAATTGATCGGTGTGTCATCTACCCATTAATTTTACACCTTGACTGCCTCAATTGAATCCAGGAGGTCAAAGGCTACAGTTAAAATGGGGACTAGAGAGCCTTTTAAAAGGCTTTGCAGTAGCTATGGTGAAAACGTAACCACGAAAATTCTGTTGTAGGAAAATAATCTTCAACATGGTACAGTGGTACCTCAACTTAATAGTCGATAGTCCCAGCAAACGAAAAATCCAGGTTACAAAAAACATTTTCCCAAATTTTTTGTCTCTGTACGTATACGAAACAAGTTCTCCTTACGAAACACTTCAAACGCGCCATTCAAACATTCAAACAATGTCCGAGTTGCTTTCCCATTGACTATCTCCTAACATCCCATCCCGCTGGCCTCCCATTGGCTAGGAGGGATGATGCAGCTCCCTCCCATTGGCCATCTCCCAACATCCCGCCCTAGCTGGCCTCCCATTGGCTAGGAGGGATGATGCAGCTCCCTCCCCTTGGCTATTATGGAGCTGCATCTCCCATAATGCTTTTCGTGTAAAGGATAGAGTTACTGTTGTTTCATGCGTATGCTCATTGCTTTAATTTTTGACTCAGGATTTTCACCTTCCATAAACAGTTTTAAGATTATAACTCTGCTAAGAAGACATGGTTAACACACGTGCACGTTAACATCAGTGACTATTTCTGTTTTTATTTTGTTATCATTCACTCTGCGATCTAAAATTGGTTCGTCCCAGTGACCTGTGTTTTAGCCCCGTGTCTGCCTGGGGCTACTTGACCTTTTCAGAATCTCTCTAGCATTGCCCAAAGGTTATAGGAGCCCAAGGGATATGTGGCTTGTGTGTGATTAACCTGTCTAGGGCTTTGGAACCTTGGCCTGGTTCCTGTCAGCTCTTACACTGACCCACATTTTACTTTGTCGTGTATCACTTTAGTCTTTGTCTGTCTAAAAGCGGAATTTAGGAAACGCCACCCTTTAATATGGTATATGAGCGATTTAAATGTTAATATTTAAATATGTTTGTTCGTATCGGGGAACTGTGATTGTCTGGCAAGCTGTTTAGGTTGTACCACACCCTCACAGTGTCCGCTGAGATAATTTCCAGTGTCGTTTTGCCAGAAATAGTACAGTTAAGCGGTACAGTATATGAATCGTTCATATTGGGATAGATGGTACATTAATGCATTACCATCCAAGGTCACAGATTAGGCTGAGATATCTCTACTGCAGAGAAAAATTTCAGGATTTGGTGTTGAATCTTATACATCTCATTCTGTAAGTATACAAATTTATAATGCAAAAACCACATGTTAAAAACACATAAACACCCTGAAACATGGAGTTGGCTCCACCCCCCCCAGACTATTGATTAGAGCCCAGTGTTGGACGAGGTCTAAGTGCAAACCTGTGAGAAATTTGTAGCAAAAGGAGCTATTCTCTCTCTCTTTTTTTTTTTTTTTTTTTTTTTTTTTTTTTAAGATTTCACGCCTGGAGCGACACAGTAAAATAAAAACTAATTCATTAATTCATTTATACATTCCCGAGGGTCTTCGTCTGTCTTTACGTAACCGAATGAATGTTTTGATATTGCACATGCACTCTCGCTGCAGTGGAAAGAGAGAAAGAGAAGATTAGGTTGCAAAATGCTTGAGTGTTCATGCTGCAGGATGTACTAAGAGAAATGAATGAGCTGGATTGAGTACAGACAATCACGCATGCTGTTTTTAAGCCAGTCTTCTATAATGAGTGCCTCAAGAGACAAGCAGACATTAACATTTAGTGGTATATATGGAAGCACACTACATCTTCATGCCACCCGCCTCTGTCTCTATGGCGACGGCAAGGCTGGTCCCTACGAATACGCCTGTCAAAAAGATCTGTCAATATTCTCATCCCACTAACGAAGGGTGCCTGCTAAATTTAGATGCTCAGAGAGAGAGAGATGACAAAGATAAGATCAGGTAGCTACCAAATGCAAAACACACACACACACACACACACACACACACACACACACACACACACACACACACACCACAAATTCTGCAGGCTCAGTGGTGCTGTAGTTATTTGCTGAATAATTTCGTGTGTGTGTGTGTGTGTGTGTGTGTGTGTGTGTATTTCACTTACATACACATGGAAGAGTGTGTGTTTTTTTATCACTGTTCCTAATGATTTCATGATAATCTATTCTAATATAGTGCTCTGGTAAGCTGTTTAGGGCGTACTCTGATTTCGCCCAGTATTGGCTGAGGTAGACTCCAGTCACCTCATGATCCTAGGTAGGATCAAGCAGATTGGTGAGTGAAAGATGATGCAGGAGCGCAATACTTTTAAGTGCAAGGCATTACTCTCAACGTTAAATAAACAAATAAATCTCCCTCATGGTCCCTTTTAATTAATCAATTAAATTAGTAAATATTTGAATAGCTTTATACTGAAAGGACACTGGTCCACCTGTATCCATATCCTATAAGTGTTTTGCACACAGATTGCATTTCAGAGTTGTTGTTTTTAATTATACCACCATTAGATTCAAGATACATATTACACTTATACATAAATATTGCTGACAGTACACTGGAGAAAAACATGTCATTGCCTCCTGAAGGCCATGCGCGGTGGCTGTGTGCTCTGGGGCCACATACTGTTTTACCATTATTCCTTTGGTGGAATCTAATTCAAGCTCAGGGTTTAGAGCTTTTCAGATTTAAAAACAAGGTCCATCACCTCACTTTTAGATTGTTTATGTGCTTTGAACCTGCAGCCTTTCACTTATATCAAACTTCAATGCTACTGTGTAACGTACACTGTGACCTTCATGTTCAAAGAATCTCATTAGTATATTATTAACCATGAAGAACATTGGTATCTAATCATTATCTGGGCCCGGTGATGTAGTTGTTAGCACATCAGCCTCACAGCAAGAAGGTCCCGGGTTCAAGTCCTGGGCTCACCAAGAGTATTTCTGTGTATATGGAGTTTGCATGTTCTCTCCTAGCTTGCATGGGTTTTCTCAGGGTAGCCTGGTCTCCTCCAACAGTCCAAAGACATGTTAATTTGCTC
The DNA here is from genome assembly GCA_024760905.1 of Plotosus lineatus. Classification (NCBI taxonomy): domain Eukaryota; kingdom Metazoa; phylum Chordata; class Actinopteri; order Siluriformes; family Plotosidae; genus Plotosus; species Plotosus lineatus. Next base: position 69,199,767 of record CM045731.1, on the reverse strand, counting down.
TTCTAAATTTCTTCAACGTGTCAATGGTTGTTTGTGTGTGTGTGTCTGTGTGTGTGTGTGTGTGTGTGTGTGTGTGTGTGTGTGTGAGTTGCCCTGCAGCAGGGTTTGAGTCCTGTGTTGATTGACGGTATGAAGTTTGCATGTTCGTCCCATATTTGTGTGGGTTTTCTCAGCGCACTCCGGTTTCCTCCCACAGTCCAAAGACATGCACAATAGGTTGAATGGTTTTTATATATATATATAAAAAAATCCAGGTGACGAAAAAGGATCTGGAACGGATTAATTTCGTAAGACTTTTTCGGAACCTGTTTTTTTCGTAAGTAGAAATGCATTTTACATGTAAAACACGTGATTCGTTCCAAGGCCCTCAATACTACCCTTTAAAAATTATAAAAGCATACCTTTTAAGGAACTTACTTGGTGTTGACCATTTTTTCTTCGCAGAGTTATAATCTAACAAATGTTTATAATGTAAATTAGTTTGGGAGGGGGTTGGAAAGGATTAATTGGTTTTCTATTATTTCTTATGGGAATTTTTGTTTTATCTAACGAACATTTGACTTATGAGCTTGCCCTCGGAACGGATTCATTTCGTAAGTCAAGGTACCTATATATATATATATATATATATATATATATATATATATATGTGCACAGTCAGCCCTCTACTTACGAAAACCTCTGAATACGAAAAATCCAGGTTACGAAAAACATTTTCCTAAATTTTCACCCTCTGTATACAAAACAACCTCTTCTTACGAAAAGCGCCAAATGCACCATTCAAAAAATTCAAACACGCCATTTAGACATTCAAACAATGCGCGAGTTGCTCTCTCATAGGCTGTCTCCCAACATCCCACCCCCGCTGGCCTCCCATTGACCAGGAGGGAGCTGAACTGTACCCATTCCTGTACCCATACTTCCTGTTTGTCACACGCATGAAGGAGAGTTGAACAGGACTGTTGGCTCGTGAGTTTTTTTGAGAGTGATCATTGCAGTGTTATATTTTGTTATCCATCATGAACCCCAAGGAAGTGATTTCCGGTGACACCGAAAAGAAGAAGCAGGCTCCATTATCAAGTGAAATGAAGCAGGAGATAATAAAAAAAATTAAAGTGGGGTGTAGTTGAGCGAAATTGCAAAGGAGTATGACTGAAACCCCTCTACAATAGCGACGATATTGAAGCAGAAGGAGGCATTAAAAGCGGAGATACAGTGACGGAGGTGATTATTTCGGAAAAAGCAACCGCCATATTTATGGACCTCGTGAAGGAGGGTGGGGGTGAGGCTTTTTTCAGACCAGCAACCCCCAGACTTTAAAGCGTCGCATTATTTAATTTTTAAAGGGTTTATGGGGTAGTCTTGGGAGCCTTGGAACGAATCACGCGTTTTACATGTAAAATACACCTTTACTTACGAAAACTCCAGGCTACGAAAAAGGCTCTGGAATGGATTAATTTCGTAAGTAGAGGGCCGACTGTACACTGTGTGTGTGTGTTTGTGTGTGTATGTGTGTGTGTATATATATATATATATATATATATATATATATATATATATATATATATATGACATCGCCTACACATAATGCCCTTGATTAATATAATTCCAGGAGATGACTAAATGTTTGTTAATGGTAAAAATTTTCAAACTCTTCCCGTTTTATTGTATTATAGGTTGGAAAATGCAGCTTGATCTCACTTTCTTGGGAGTCTCGCTGATTATCGAGTTTCTCTCTCTCTTCTCCTGCTGGGTAGGAGTTGACACTGTTGGGCTTGGAGTGTGTGACTGTTATCACACTGCTCGTGTGGTTTACCTACCACATGTAGTCAGCCGACACTTAAACATATCGCATAGTGCAGAAATTGCCATCATGTGCTTTTAAGAACATCAATCTGGAAAAACTTCTTCTCTGTATGATTTTTCAGTGCACAGGTTAGTTGGTGTAAGATTAAACCGAGGAGATGCCAAGGTTAGCATTGATTCGCTGCCAAGATGGACATCACACACTTGCAGCGTGACTCACTCATGCTGGGTAGAAGGTTGGCTCGTCCCAGTAATCATGAACTGTACACATTATACACACTCGAGACGACAGGATTCATTACATCTTTGAACAGAAATCAACTGTTGATAATATTTTGTGCTTAAAAGCTTAAAATTGTTTAATATATAAGGTAAAGTCTGTTGGGTTTTTATACCAAAGCCTAGTGGCTCATCAGGTTGGTGCTTATCCCCGGTTTCTGTCGTGTAAAGCAACCAGGTGTTCAACTCCTCCTGGATGGGACGCTAGTCCATCGCAGGTTACCTTCCCAGTATATATTTTTACTGGTACCCATTTATACTGCTGGGTGAACAGAGGTACACTTGTGGTTGAGACCTTGCCCAGGGGTCTTAGCACAGTGAGGGTCTCAGTGGGTTTCGAACTCACAACCTCCCGATCATGAGCACAGTACCCTAACCACTACACCACCGGCCCCACATAAATATATATATATATATATATATACATAGATACATAGAGGATTTTCTGAGTAGATCCTTCCGTAGGAGAGTGCTAAATACTTTTTGGTAGAGCAAATAACAAAAGGACAGGACAAAGACTTTCTATTGAAACTCCATTTTTCACTACAGATCTGTTTCGAGGGGTGGTGAAACCATCCTCTCTCTTCAGGTGATTATAGAAGAATCTATAATCACTATCTATAATCACCTGAAGAGAGAGGATGGTTTCACCACCCCTCGAAACAGATCTGTAGTGATAAATGGAGTTTCAATAGAAAGTCTTTGTCCTGTCCTTTTGTTTATATATATATATATATATATATATATATATAAAATTAATGCTTCAATTCATGCGGATTCAATGCATCGTGTTTTTTTTAAATATTTATCAAATTTAAAAATAAGGAAATTAAGGAAGAATAAGGGGAAAAGTTAAGGAATATGCTGCAAAACAAGGCCAATTATGCAAAAAAAAAAAAAAAAAACCCTAACAAAACTACTTACATTCTTATGTGAGGTGCGCGCCTGTGTGTGCACGTCTGCATGTGTGTGTATTTATATTTTATTTAGATCTTATGGATTATTTTTGTATGTTTCATTATTATTGTAAGCATTTATAGTGTTGAATATATATTTATTGATATTATGTACACATATAAATGTACGTATACGTCAATAGGAGGGGGTTGATCCCACTTCACGGAATTCAACGGTCGCGGGGGGTCTCGGTCCCAATTAACTGTGGAAAGTTATGGATCCTTGTGTGTGTGTGTGTGTGTGTGTGTGTGTATGTGTTTATTTTTAAATACAGGAGCTTTTTTCTTCCTCTGATCAATTATGCTATCTCCATTTTTACTTTTTTTCTGGAATGAAAGGAGGATAAACAGAATGAATATCCAATTAATAATCAAACAGTGCCATATATCTTTAGTTATGCATGAATTTACCCCAAGACAGCTAGATGGAGTCACCAGCATTTTCAAGTAAATGCAGGGAATTATCATAATTTATATTCATGTATCATCTCTTTTTGACCAAAAATGGAGAGAGCAGGTTTCAGCAGGAGGCCATCAATAGCAGTATATGTCTCTATATACGAGACTTTTAAAAAGATTTGATTCTAACATTGGATAACTGTGAATTCTGTATGTGCCCAACATTAGACGACAAAGTTCCACTCGTCCATCACAGGCTCAATTGACTCTAGAAATAATCTCCTCTTAGAGCGACTGCTGAAGAGCGTGAAGCAAAGAAGGTGAGGAGAAGGAAAGTGTTTTGTAAGAGGTGGAAGAGGCTGTGATGAGGAGAGGAAGAAGATAAAAGGAGATAATGAGAGTGAGGAAGATGAAGAGTGAGCTGTCGGGACGACGTGTAAATCTGTAAGAGGACAGGTGCAGACAGCAAAGACTCGACAAAGAAAAAAGAAAAAGAAAGCACACATGGACTTTGGGAGCAAACTACAGTAATAAATAAAAAAGAGGATGCTGGGATACAGAGTGGGGGAGAAATGCTATCGTATAATATCCATAGTAGTGGATAACACATCCACCTCATAGCATGAAGGTCATGGGTTTGAATCCTTGGGTGTGTGTGTGTGTGGGGGGTTCTATCAGCTCCTCCAGTTTCCTCTAACAGTTCAAAGATTGGCTCTTCCAAATTACCCCAAATTGTATTTGAACATGTGTTGGCCCTGAGATGGACTGGCAAGCTATTCATGATGTATTACACCTTTGCTCAGAGTTGGCTGAGGTAGGGTTCATATTCATCATCATTCATTCATTTTGTAAACAGCTTAACACTAATTAGGGTGTTGAGGAGGCTGGTGCCCATCTCAGCCGACTCTGGGTGAGGGCAGGATGCCACCCTGAACAGCTCACCAAGCCATCGCAGGGCAATTTAACTAGCCATGCTAACACCACTTTCAACTTCTAGCTAGTTATGCTAGCAAAACCACATGAAGGAAAAAAATTAGCCTGTCAAGAGACTGAATAAGTCACAGACAAATCCGAACTGTTTCCATGACTGAGAGACAGTGTGTGAGATTTTCCTCGGTCCATAAAACTCAAGCTAAAAAGTCCTTGTAAGTGAAAGCATGCACTGTTACCTTGTTGGTTGAGTTGTTGCGTACTCCTGCTCCACTGTGAAAGTCCTACGATGGCCACCATCTTGGCCCCGAGGCTGGATCGGCGTTTTTTATTCCCTGTGGTGTCAGGCCCAGTGGTGCTTGGGCTCTTCTCCAGGCTGTACATGGTACCACTGATGCTTGAGCTACGTATCACGTTGCGGCCCGACGCCACACTCATTCCCCCAGGGCTGGGCATGTCCACTGAACCGCTGAGCATCATGGGCCTTGGTCTGTTGGCTGGGAGATTTTGGGCTGCTGAGAAAAAAAAAGACCATGAGTGGAGATTATAATAAAGCTTTGAATATGAAAAAGTGCTGAGATCATGGTGTACATCAAGGAGTTAGTCAGAAGGTGATGAGTCTAATATCGCCAGCACTGTCTTGCTGGCGCACTGCGTGCTTACGGGCGAGGGAACAGGCACGCTCCATTTCTTTTCTCATGATCGCAGTAATGATGATTAAAAAAAAAAAAAAAAAATTCAGATAAATTAGTCATGTGGGTGGAACCAGTTAACTTTAAGAGGCGGAACAATGGCTCAGGGGTTCGCACTGACTCACAACGAGAAGGTTCTGGGATTGAATCTTAGTCGGCAGCCTTTCTGGGTCATGTTTGCTTATTTCATGAGCTTGCGAAGTGTTATCATGTCTCTGTCTCTTTATATCCCTCCATCTGCTCCACTCTCCTCGTTATCTTATCACACACAACTCTCTCATCTCTCTTTCTTTAGCATATATGGTGTTACAGCTTGGAAGAACCTGTAGCTTCATCCACCCTTATTATATAGTCCCGATCCTCCACCCCCCACCCCCAACCCCACACCTACCCACTCCACCCCCAACCCCACACCTACCCACCCCCCGTGTTATTGCATGTGATTCGTGGGCTCTTCACTATCACACCACTATTAACACACAGGAACATGTACAAGCTCTACTGTCAGCACTCAGACAGGCTGATAGTACAGACGCCTCTAACACAACATGTGTGTGTGTGTGTGTGTGTGTGTGTGTGTGTGTGTGTGTGTGTGTGTGTGTGTGTGTGTGTGTATGATAAACTGAATGTGAGCCAGCTTTCTATAGGCATCTAGGGTACAGTTCATCATGGCAAAACCAGCTGGAAAGACATACACACACACACACACACACACACACACACGCACGCACACACTACCGCTACTTCATGCTGAACTGGTGGATCATGCTGCATGTATGTGCGTGTGTGTGTGTGTGTGTGTGTGTGTGTGTGTGTGTGTGTGTGTGTGTGTGTATGATAAACTAAATGTGAGTCAGCTTTCTATAGGCATCTAGGGTACAGTTCATCATGGCAAAACCAGCTGGAAACACACACACACACACACACACACACACACACACACACACACACACACACACACACACACACACACAGTACTTCTACCTCATGCTGAACTGGTGGAGCACGCTGCATGTGTGTGTGTGTGTGTGTGTGTGTGTGTGTGTGTGTGTGTGTGTGTGTGTGTGTGTGTGTGTGTGTGTACATGTGTGCATTTGTACATAGAGGGAATTGTTCACAGGAAGCAAAACTCACACTCTGACAGGCACACAGTTAGCGAAACTCCGCCTGCTGGTGCCATCCTTCTGTTCAGAAATTAGCTTCAATTCATCCAACTTAGTAAAAGTAAGTTCAGTTCATTTTCTGTAACTGCTTAATCCTAATTAGGGTCACGGGGAGGCTGGCGCCCCTCTCAGCCGACTCTGGGCGAGGGCAGAGTACACCCTGGACAACTCGCCAGGCCATTGCAGGGCAAAAACACACTGACGGCGATGCAGCTCCTCTTGTCGAAAGTCAGCAATGGTTCTTTTACATGAACCTCGCACCATAGACAGTGAGAGACATGGCCGGCCTTTGATAACCCAGTTAGCTGCACTGGCGGGACCGTGACAATCTTGTGGAGAGTGGGGCGCGAACCCCAAACGTTAGGATAAGGATCCGGTGCACTATACCACTAGGCCACCACTGCCCCAGTTAAAATTAAATAAGAGGGGAAAAAAGACAGACATGGGCCATGCTTCCTCCACAGAGACTGACCTATACAGAGGCCATGCCTTCTTCACCGGGAATGATAAGTATAGGTGCCACACATATTTCATAAGGAATGACAGGGATTGAGGCCACACCTCCTTCAAAGAAGATGACTGGATCAGAGGCCAGGCCTCCTTCATAGGGAATGACAGGTCCAGACACCACGCCTCCTTCATATTCGATACCACGTACAGAGGCCACGCCTCCTTCACAGAAGAATGACTGCGAAGAGCCATATCTCCTTCACTGAGACTGATAAGTACAGAGTGAAATGACTCCGTCAAATAATTTTTTTTATTGAATCATTCATGTAAATGATAAATTGTACTTATTTTGTGATGGTCATGTAATGTGATAATAAAGTGCAAGTGTGCAATCTAAGAAGAGATTATTGTGAACTGGTGTTAAATCCAATCACGATGAGTCATGAAAAATACATCAGAGTGTTAAGTCATTCTATTGAAGCTCCTTTTTATGCTTATCCGACCCTGACCCAGAATCAGAGGCACCAACGGCAAGTAGAGGTTTAAGGTGTGTGTGTGTGTGTGTGTGTGTGTGTGTGTGTGTGTGTGTGTGTATAAGTAATTGGGTTAAAGGGACAGTGATGAACAGCTTAGGTCACTCTGTCCTGTGAATAATGATGACCCATTCACTTCCCCAGGATTTAGGTTCCTTCGCTAGGGAATGTGATGCAGGTGTCAGACGATGAGGATAAAATTTTTAGATTATATAGCATGTTTTTTTCTTTTCTGTTCTTACACGTCTGCTCACTTTGCAGTTAATAAAATTTGAATAGGACTTATCACAAAATCAATTTAAAACAATTTGTCAGAGGTGTGATAACTGAAATCAACATGAACGAATGCGTGTTCCAGTCTTTTGCCTGCAAATCTTTTAGATATAAATCGATTCAGGTTGGCACGTCCATGTATCCCAAGTGACTGAAACTTATCACTCATTTGCCAAAACCGCTTAATCCTACACCTAGGCCCGCAGGGAGGCTGGAGCCAGATCATTGCAGAGCAACACACACAACCATTCCCAGTCACAGTCACACCTAAGGCTCATTTGGAGCAGTCAATTAGCATGTCTTTGGACTGTGGGAGGAAACCAAAGCAAGCACACGGAGATTAAACAAACTCTGCACAGAATCACCCTAGTAGGGGACTTGAACCCAGAACATTCCCACTGTGAGGCGAACATGCTAACCACTGTGCTGCGCAGTAGCGTAAAAGTAAGGAATAACTCAATACACGTACGGACCTGAACAACTGAATGATTATTGTTATTTCCTATTAGGTAGATATCAGACTTAAAGCAATGTCCTTCTTGAAAGAATCCAGATACTCCATAACTTATAGCTGGGCAGTGAATATCACATACGTACATCTATCAGCCATAAGGCAGAATGGCATCACTGAACAGTCCAGACTAGACTACTACAAGCCTGAGGTGCATAATTGTTTTAGTATACGGGTCTGATCATGAATCTCGTACTGAAATGTGTGACATTGACCTTTTTACATTTTCTGCATATTTATAAAAAATAGTTGTTCCCATTCCCCTCCTTGAATTGCCACCTTATTGAGGTGGAGGGGTTTGCATGTCCTAATAATCCTCGGAGCTATGTTGTCGGGGGCATTATGCCCCTGGTAGGGTCCCCCAAGGCAAACAGGTCCTAGGTGAAGGTTTAGACGAAGCACGGTTCAAAAGACCTCTATAAAGGAGGACTCAAGGGAACAGTCTACCTTGCCCGGACGTAGGTCATCGGGGTCCACCCCTGGAGCCAGGCCTGGGGGAGGGGCTCGATGGCAAGCTTCTGGTGGTTGGGCTTCTGCCCATGGAGCCCTGACGGACCCATCCCAAAAAGAAGGCATGGGTCCACCCTCCCATGGACCCTCCACCTGTAGGATGGGCTATAGGTTTGTGCCTCCATTGCCAAGACGACAGCCTTTACCTGTGGCCTGAAGGTCATTGGTGCCTGTCATGGCAGTAAACCCTGAATGTGATGGTGGACATCATCCGACTCCTCAGGAGGAGGAAGCAGTTCTCCACAAATACTGTTCTCTTTCAGAAAAGGGTGGAATGCACCCTCCGGATCGAGGTCCTGCCCCAAGTGGAGGAGTTCAAGTATCTCGGAGTCTTGTTCACGAGTGAGGGAAGGATGTGGCTGGAGATCAACAGGGAGATCACTGCAGCATCTGCTGTAAAGCGCAGCCTGTACCGGTCCATCATGGTGAAGAGGGAGCTGAGCCACAAGGCAAAGGTCTCAGTTGACCAGTCAATCTATGTTCCAACCCTCACATATGGTCACGAGCTTTGGGTAGTGACCAAAAGAACAAGATCATGGATACAAGTGGCTGAAATGAACTTTCTTCACCGGGTGGCAGTGCTCTCCTTTAGAGATAGGGTGAGAATTTCAGGCATCCGGGAGGAGTTTCGGAGTAGAAGCGCTGCTCCTCCGCATTGAGAGGAGCCAGTTGAGGTCGTCGGACATCTGGTTAGCATGCCTCCCAAATGCCTCCCTGGTGTGGTATTTCGGGCATGTCCAACTGGGAAGAAACCCCGGGGTCAACCTAGAACACGCTGGAGGAATAATGTCTCTCGGCTGGTCTGGGAATGCCTTGGTGCCCCCGAAGAGCTGGAGGAAATGGCTGGGGGAAAGGGACGTCTGGTCCTGATTGCTTTGACTGCTGTCCCTATGACCCGATCTCAGATTAATCGGAAGTAGATGATAATGATGAGCTTTTCTCCCATTTTTTTAATGTATGAGGCCAATATGCAGTAAAGCCTGGTAGATGCAGGATTATATTCCTTGGAGAAGCAGCATCACCAAATTATCAGTAGGACGATTCAAAAAGTCAGTAACATGGACAGAATGAACAGCCTTCCACTAACTAATAATAGTTTTAGATGATAACTGTGTAATTAGTTACACTGTGTTGACCGATGGCGCTTTACATGGTCAACTTTTCTTTTAGTTAATAAATGCCAATTCATCATTGTTCAGTGAGAGCACAAGATACACCATGTAACATGGACAGGAAAAGTTACGTATATCATGTATTCAGTTTTTAAATCTGGTGCTTATTCACCAATTTTTCCACACACATGCAAATTCCGTGGTTCACTCTGATTCTTGTGGTTATTGGACCTGTGGAGACCTTAGCAGCGGCTCAGCGGGATATGCAAATAATGAGGTCTTTCTCTTCACAAAATTGAGTGCGCGGAAAAGGTGTAAACTAGGAACGGTCGTACTTTATTTCAAAAACTCTGTTCAACCTTTGTACAAATTTTTATATATTATCTCCCAGTCATGCACTAAAGATTTTGATGCATTGATTCACAAATTAATTTGGACGTGAAAATATTTATTCGAGTTTGAAGTTAGGTAGTTGGAAAATGTGCCAGTTTAATGATCAGACCCATATACTACATGAGAACATGCAAGAAGGTGAGGTTTAGTATATACTACACAGAAACTTAAAGAAAATGAAACTAAAACAATATTTCTATAGTTGGTCACTGTGTATTTGTGACCCACTTCAGCATGATATGGATTTGGTCGGAAATTTGACTTGCTGAAAGAGAATTCAATCTGTTTTGGATTCTGTAAGTAGGGAGAGGATTCCAGGAGTGAATATGTATAATAAGGAAACACCTGAGCACTGCAAAACCATTTAACATCAGTAAAATAAGTGAATATTTCTATTGTTTTACAACAACGTGGACATGGAACCCTTTCCTATACAGGAATTTTATGATGGATTGGATTTTGCGCTGAAGGACATATTTTTGAAGGTATCACCTAGGTACGCTATTTTTTACTAACTTTGGCTCTTACTCAAAACATGACCTTGCTACTTAATCCATATTATGCTGGAGCTGGTCATATATGGTGTTCATGGATGTATAGGATGTGGTTGAACATTGAACATGTTGAAACAAACAAACAAACAAACAAAAAAAAAACCACAGTTTGGCCATTGGTGAATAAAGATGAAGTATAAACTTAATAAGGGCATCGTAATGATGGCATTAAACAATGGTCCAGGACGCAGTGCTTTCTTTATTGTCTTCTGAATGCAATGAGGAACCTAGAGGAATGAGTTATAGCAACACTTATGCCTTTGATCATGTTCTCAGGTTCTCTCTCCTTCACATGCAGCTATTAGAACCACACACATGGACATGGGCCTAAAACGACCTCATTGCTATGATAAAACATTCTATTTTCATTAGATTTTCATTTCAAAGACCCAAGAACGACTTGCACTTATGATTATTATCAGTGAACCAGAGTGATTTATTTCCTCACGTGGAGGTCCACAGCGCTGGACCTAAAAGCATTTCAGTTCAGACTTCAGATCAAAGCTGTGTATACACACACACATGCACATAAGGTAAGAAGCTGTGTGACCACTTCTTCTCTACTTCTACTCCATAAACCGATCCATCCGCTGTCTTTTCATCGCTCTTAGAATCCTCTCGATGATTTGATATGCACCACTGTTAAAATGGATTATGAACAATATAATAGGAGGGGACAGAAAACCGATTTCACTTTGAGACACAAAAAGGCCAGACATAGTTTAACCTTTCTCTGAATGATACTGGTGGCACTAAGATCGTGTTTTGAAATGTGTGTTCTGCAAAAGAGCAAACTTTTTTTTTCCCTTTACAAAAAAAAAAAAAAAAAAAAAAAAAGAATGGCAATTTAGTTTATTGATTTTTGGCTTCGGGGATGTATTTAACTGCTAATCAAATGATATAAAATCAATATTTTAAGTCAAATTAATTAATTCTTTCTTAAAGAGCCGTATACAGTATTAGAAGGCACTCAAAGACTGCCTGGCACCTCCATCAGGCACAAAGGGATTATTATAACCTATCATAGTTATAATGAAATGTCTCCCCCTAGTGGGTATCAGATATACATTTCCCTTCATTTTAATAATAAAGATTTTTGGTGTTTTGGGGAATTTTTTTTTCAACATGATTCCATGCATAGATCACCTTCAAAATTTAATAGGTTCTTCCCAGATCCAGGCCCCACCCCTCCACCCTGAATTTTTAAAAATCAGATCAGTAGTTTTTGTGTAATCACTGAAATGAGTGAGGGACTCAAATCCAGGACCTTCTTGCAGTGAAGTGGACTTGGTAACCACTACACCATCCCAAGGAAAATTCACAAAATTTATTTTGTGGTGATGAGTCATATTTATAGAAGAAATCTTTAGTGCAAGTGCTTTGTTTCGGTTAATTTTTACTGACATTTTTTCCTGTTTGCTTAGTGACATGAGCTGCATTCTCTTGTCTATTAACTTTTAAAGAGAGTAGAAACAAAGGCTGGTCAAGAAACATGTTCAGTGAACGTCATTGAACATTAAATTAAAGATGACTTCAGCCCTGAAGCAATGCAGAGGTTTAGATTATTCTGCCATTGTCATTGTTTGTTTTAAATTAATGACTGGCTGATTCGACATTATGTCGTTGACTACATGGCTTCTTACCAAAGAAATAAACTTGTCCCAGAACTTTATGTATTGTTATGACTACTATATAAAGTTCTGACATGCAAATAAAAATCACATTTAAGTTGTCATTCTGTGCAAAAAAAACCTCTGCAAATTAGGGGTTTTATGAGCTGCTAAGAGATCCGGTTTAAAAGTGCTTCTGACCAATCAGAATCTGCCTGCGCCATGAATGGGATGAAAACTGTGTCTTCGTTCTGAGTCTGGTTTCGTTCAACATTTATTTTCCTAATATTATTTCCAAGAGATTTATTTTCCCTCACCACTCTCACCTCTGGGTTGCTCATTAGTGATCTCATACTTTTTTGGAGTTTGCATCCAGATGTGTTCATCTGGATTTCTTGAGCAGAGTCTACTGTTAAAACTGCAATACTAATGAACCTCAAAAGTAATCAGCATGATGGATGTCCACAACAAACAAACTGGGATCATCTTAGCATCAGATGCTCCACAGTTCACAAAGCAAGCTTAAAGGGCCATTATGTGTGGAAATCACAATGTGATATAATATGTTGAGTATATCCTTAAAATTTTGTAGGAGGGACTCCTTAGTACCACATCAACAAGGTGCGTGACTATTAACCCAGAGATCGCAAGTTTGAATCCAGTTTAATGCCACAGCCGTCCGTGACTGGGCCGAGCTCTCAAAGAAGGGAGGAACACCTTATGCTCATGTCCCTGTTACTCACAGCCATCCAATCATGGGCATCTGTGAGCTCATTTATATGAGGAGTGGATATCGCTTTCCCTCCGAGTGTGTTAGACCACTCCCAAATACGCAAGCTCAGCCGTTCCTGGTCGGTGGTGGCTGTGTGATAGAGAAGCCAAACCTGATGGGTGGGAATTGAATATGACAAGAGTAGGTGCAAAGGCATCGGCGTGTTTCCGCCCTGTGATGGTCTAGCGAGCTGTCCTGGGTGTACTCTGCCCTTGCCCAGCGTCGGCTGGGATGGGCGCCAGCCTCCAGGCGACCATAATTAGAATTAAGCAGTTACAGAAAATGATGAAGCTACGTTTAGATTTACCACTTCAAATTAATTAATTGACTTAGATGCGGTGTGGCAAAACAAAATCCCACATGATTCTATTACTGCTGTCTACATTTTGACATATATGCAGAATTATGGGATCATGCAGACAGTGCATGGAGTGGTGAGGAGTACAATTTACAACAAAATGAAAAAAATTTCGATTGATTCAGAATTCTTTGGCTGCATGTGCACTGTAAAAAAGACAATGACCGGTGCTTGAACATCAGTAGATTATAATGATGGGTCTTTTTAATTACGATAGGAGAAAAGCAATGATATTGTGATATTTATATATACATACATATATATATATATATATATATATATATATATATATATATATATATATATATATATTTATATATATATATAGAATTTTACTTCGGGCAAAATGTTTAAAGGAAATGTTTAAAGGAAATGATTCAAAGAACAGCACCTGGAGGAAAAAGTGAAAGAAGGAAAAGTTTTTTTTTATTTATGCTGTTTTCTGTTTATTTTCAGCTTTCATGTAAGTAGTTTGGTTGATACCACAAATTGAATAACACAAATACCAGTAAAACTCTTTTATTGTTCTGTTATTATTCATGTTTTCCACCTCTATGGTAATAAGGACTTACCATTCCACTCCGCTGGTAACATTTTAATAAGTGCCCACCCACTCCAATTTTTTAGGTGCCCTGGGTGCTTATCATGTTGAATACAGTATATATGTATGCCCATTTTTAAGAACAAGGGAGATGTGCAGAGTTCTGGCAACTACAGAGGGATAAAGTTGATGAGCCATACGATGAAGTTATGGACTTCAGACTAAGGGCAGAGGTCAGCATTTGTGAACATCAGTTTGGTTTTATGCCAAGAAAGAGTACCACAGATGCAGTGTTTGCTTTGAGGATGTTAATAGAGAAGTACAGAGAAGGTCAGAGGGAGCTGCATTGTGCCTTTTGTGGATATGGAGAAAGCATATGACAGGGTGCCGAGAGAGGAACTTTGGTATTGCATGAGGAAGTCTGGAGTGGCAGAGAAGTATGCTAGAGTGGTGCAGGACATGTATGAGAGATGTAAGACAGTGGTGAGGTGTGCTGTTGGTGTCACAGAAGAGTTCAAGGTGGAGGTGGGACTGCATCAAGGGTCAGCTCTGAGCTCCTTCTTGTTTGCTATGGTGATGGACAAGCTGACACACAAGGTTAGACAAGATTCCAAGATTCCCCATGGACTATGATGTTTGCAGATGACATTGTGATCTGTAGTGAGAGCAGAGAACAAGTGCAGGAAAATCTAGAGAGTTGGAGGTATGCCCTGAAAAGGAGCGGAACAAAGGTTAGCCTCAGTAAGACAGAATACACGTGTGTGAATGACAAGGACCCAGGAAGAACGGTGAGGTTGCAGGGAGCAGAGATAAAGAAGGTGGAGGATTTTAAGTACTTAGGCTCAACAATCCAGAGCAATGGAGAGTGTGGGAAAAGAGGTGAAGAAGCGTGTGCAGGCAGGTTGGAATGGTTGAAGAAAAGTGTCTGGTGTGATGTGTGATAGGAAGGTACGTATTGGCAAGAATGAAAGGAAAAGTTTACAAGATGGTGTTGAGGCCAGTGATGTTGTATGGTTTAGAAACAGTGGCCCTGGGGAAAAGACAGGAGGCAGAGCTGGAGGTAGCAGAGATGAAAATGTTGAGGTTCTCTTTGGGAGTAACGAGGATGGATAGAATCAGGAATGAGTACATCAGAGGAACAACACATGTAAGAGGTTTTGGAGACAAAGTCAGAGAGATTAGATTGACATGGTTTGAACATGTACAGAGGAGGGATAGTGAGTATAGTAGGATGCTGAGGTTGGAACTACCAGGTAGAAGACCTAGAGGAAGACCAAATAGAAGATTTATGGATGTGGTGAAGGAGGATGTATATATATATATATATATACATATATTACATTGCATCCAGTGTTGTAATGATAATAGTGCTGGGCTAATGATTGAGTGGTCATGGGTTTGAAAAGTGCTGTACAAAAACATGGAAAACACAGTACAGAATATAGTGAAGACCATCAGAATGAAAACTGTCAAAACATACTGTACGCAGTAAACATAAAACCTATATAATCATTTATATAACTTTATTTCCTATATAACCCTTTTTTATATACAGTGGAGCCTCGGTATTCAAACTTGGTACTCTGTTCTAGACGGCTGTTTGAATTCCGATTTGTTCAAATTCCGAATCCATTTTTCCCATTACAAATAATGTAAATGGTCTTAATCAGTTCCGTCGTCTTTTGAACAGAAGTTAACGGTACCATAATTCATACCACAGGTCTGCAAATTAAGTGAAAATATTATTGAATACAGTACACCATGTTATGGTCTGTGTTGTGAGAGACTCTTTAACTTTTCTCTGGTTTTTATTTTAGTGTGTTATGGTCTGTGTTGTGAGAGACTCTGGTTTTGGTGGCTCTCTTTTTGCGTTTTGTAGGGGGGTGGCTGCCACACACAGGTGGCGTGCTAAACACACACACCTGATTCCACTTAGCAATCACTGGGCTTATTTAACAGTGACTATGATTTCCCCATGCTCTTGTGCCTTCCCTGTGAATAATAAAGCTCATCTGTTTTCATAACACTGTCTCCTGCATTTTTGGGTCCAGCTGAATGTTCCTGGTGTCACAGAAGGGCTAAAAGATTCTATGATGCCAGGAATATTCAGCCGGACCCAAAAATGCAGGAGGCAGTGTTATGAAAACGGATGAGTTTTATTATTCACAGGGAAGGCACTAGAGCACGGGGAAAATTGTAATCACTGTTAGAGAACCATGTGATTGCTAAGTGGAATCAGGTGTGTGTGTTTAGCACTCCACTCGTGTGTGGCAGCCACGCCCCCTCCAATCCACAGAGACAAAGAGAGTTAGAGCCACCAAAACCAGAGTCTAACAAAAGAGACCATGACACACTAAAATAAAAACCACAGTGCAGTTAAAGCATAAGAACAATAAAGTTAAAAATTTTACCTTTGTGGTGGTGAACAGTTGGCATACGTAAATGTTGGAGAGGGAGAGAAGAGGAAGATTCCCTTCCATAACAGCTTCAGATAAATCAGCCAAGGGTGTTTTTTTCTCTTGCTACTGCTTTGCATGGATGACTCTTCTTCAGGATGTTCTTTTCTTTTCTTGAAAAACATTTCTCATGTGGCTTGTTTCTGCCTTCTTTTCAAAACCTTACGGAAGTGGCTCATGACCTCACCGTTAAAGGTGTTCACAGTGCTGCAGGGCTTTAGCGCTTTAGCGCTAGCTTTAGCTTCATCAGGGTGATACATAGTATCAACAACTTCTGGACTTCTGAAAAGTCAAGCACTTTTTCTCCCTCTTGGTCTCGTTTTTTCTCACGTGTTTTTCAAGTTCGACTTCCGGTTTTTGTTCTATTTCTGGGACAAAAAATCATCCCGGATTTTTTGTTCAAATTCCGATTGTTTTTTTAACTCTAAAGCGTTCGAATACCGAGGCTCCACTGTATTAAAAAGGTGTTATTCTTATTCATTGAAAATCACATATCATAGCAAATTATATTTAAATCCGTGATAAAATTCCTGAATATTATGTATTAACAGTGTAAAGAGTATTACCTCGTGATGTTATGAAATAAAAACCATTCATCAGTAATCCCTGAAAGTGCTGGACCTGAAATACTGTAATCAGTTCAGCAAACTAAGTCGAAAGTGAGAGTATTAAAATGACCATGCATACAAGTGTAATTACTGTTATTACTCCAGCTATTAATATAAAAGGCAGTCAATGGGCAAGTCATGCTACAAGTAAAATGATGGAAGACTACTTGGTACATGCTGAATGTCTAACACATTGAGTTGAAGTAAAGCTCTCGGCATGAGTCACCCCATTAAACCTTCAGCCACCTTTACCCGAGCATTATCTCATAAGCAGTGAACAGTGTGACAGCTGCAATCTGAATCATAAATTAATTTCCTCTATATAAAAAAAAATCCAACCCCATCAAGAGCTACCGTTAGGAAATGACCTCACACATCGCAACAGGTGTTTGAATAAAACGCATTACAATCACCTGAATGACCATCAGTGTCAGAGACGCTTCAGATTTCTACACACTTCTACTACAAAAGTTCAACAAGTACAACAATAGTCATGTGTGAAGGAAGGACATATGAGGATTAATTATTGATGTTGTGGTTGATATCTAATCAGAGACTGTTAGCATAAATATGTTAGCATCAAGATATCAATATTATTTATTGACTTTATTTTTTATATCCATATCAGATGATTTGTTTTGTTTTGTTTTGTTTTGTTTAAAAAATGCATTATGAGTTAATATTGTGGATTTCTGTATAACTATGCGGGGCCGGTGGCATAGTAGTTAGGATGCTGTGCTCATGATCAAGGGGCTGTGTGTTCAAATCCCAGTTAGACCCCCACTGTGCTAAGACCCCTGGGTAAGGTCTTAACCACAAGTGTGCCTCTGTTCACCCAGCAGTACAACTGGGTACCAGTAAAAATATACTGCGAAGGTAACCTGTGATGGACTAGCATCCCATCCAGGAGGAGTTGAACTATGGGTAGCTTCATGCTACAGAAATTGGGAACAAGTACCGGCCTGATGAGCTACTAGGTTCAAGTGTAAAAAGCCCAACAGACTACCTACCTATCTGTAGAATTATAAACAACACCGATAACAGGATGAAAAGGTGAGACCAGGTCTGATTTCATTCTAGCTAAGACTATACAGGGCTACTTCGCGGTTCAATTCAGGCGGCTTCAGTGCATCGCTGTTTTTTTTTTTTAAATATTCATTGAATTAAAAAATAAGGAGATTAAGAAAGAATAGGTGGAAAAGCTAAGGAAAATTCTGCAAAAACAAGGCCAATATGCAAAAAGAAAAAACCTCCCATCAAAACTACTTACTTTTTTATGTGAGGTGCGCATCTGAGTGTGTGTGCACGTCTATATGTGTGTGTATTTATATTTTATTTACATTTTATGCATTACAATTATGCATAATATTTAATTGTTATAATAATCATTTATGTGGGGCCGGTGGCGTAGTGGTTAGGGTGCTGTGCTCATGATTGGGAGGTTGTGAGTTCAAATCCCAAATATATATATATAGTGTGATAAGACGTTGTCTTTGTGTTTACACTATTTTGTGGACTTTTGTAACCCTAAGCAAATATGGTTGGTCAGAAGCGTAAGCCTACTAGCATGGGTGCAAGTCTCATACACAGAGATGAATTAACCATCTGCTCGGATCGGAGAAATTTACCATGCATACTCAGTTAAGTAAAGAGAGTTGTAAAATGAATGAAAATCCGAATCCAGAAAAGAAAGAGAACTCTCCGCTCTGCTGGTGATTCACATCAGTGCAGGCTGAGTACTAAACCAGTATTCAACGGCGCCCTTGCTCACTTGAAAGACCGGAAGTCCGTATAACCCGTGCTTTGTCTCAAGCACAAAATGTAAACTACTTTCGGTGTTGAGTGCCTCACATATTGTAAGCGTTGTTTGGCTGTTTTAAGCTTCATGTAATGTGACTCGGCTCAGCTTCATGTAAAGCGACCATCCGTCGACCATCAGAACCATTTACAAGCAGCAAGGTGGCATCATAGAGAATGTTAACGGTTATATTTGATACTGTATTTCATATTTGATGAGTGAATTTGATTAAAATGTATCTATTTGAAATTATTTTGCTTGGATTTAATTTATTTGAAATTAATGTTGATATTATTTGATATATTTGATATTATTGTACAATGTTATGTTTATAATAATTGATTTAGGGGTGTTTTATGAAATACACTAATGGTATTTATGGATGTATAGTGCAGTATGAGCATCATACGTTACTGTAACAACTTACATTCACTTTCGACTTACGTTCGGCCGTCTGGAACCAATTCAAAATATAAGTTGGGGAGCGTCTGTATACAAGTATGTATAGGTCAGTCGGGGGGGGGGGGGGGTGTTGAGCCTATTCACGGAATTCAATGGTCATGGGCGGATCTCGGTCCCAATTAACCACGGAAAGTGAGGCATCCCTGTGTGTGTGTGTGTGTATATATATATATATATATATAATTATTATTTTTTTTTTTTTTGAGTGACTGTTTTATAGAAACCAGTCAGTCAACATATTCTTTATCATTAATTATTTTGGCATGGTGTGGTGATGAGCACATCCCCCTTACAACAAGAAGGTCGTGGGTTTGATTCTGTGTGAAGTTTGCATGTTCTCCACTTGTGTGGGTTTCCTCCGGATATTCTGGTTTCCTCCCACAGTCCACAAACATACACAGTGGGCTAATTGGATTTTCCACATAACTCCTAGGTGTTAGTGTGAGTGTGAATGGTTGTGTGAGTGTTGGCCTCATGATGGCCTGGGGAGCTGCTCTTTCTCAGAGTCAACTGAGATGGCCAACAGACTCCCTGCAACCCTAATTAGGATTAAGCAGTTCAGAAAATGAATGAGCTATTTTAGGGAAAGGTACATGTTTGGCTTCCTGTAAGGGTCAATGACTTGACATTTTTGTGTCCGAATTTAATATTATGCATTATTCACAATCATTTAATAAATACACGATACTTCACTTTATTCTAAATGTCCCTGTCAATCAAAATAAAACTAATTCTATTATTTCTCTCTTTCAAATGTCCAATCTGGGAGATCATCTGACCAATAAATGATCAAATGGTAAATTTAATCCGAGAATTTAAAATGAATTCATTAATTGATTCATTTATGCATTTTAAAGCTGTCAATCAAATTTAGTCACATGATTCATTTATAATGAAATACACTTTTTTTTTTTTTCCATAGTCCATAGTCACATGACATCATTCACCTACACTAACTCATTTCCCAAATCACTTAATCCGACTTTTAGGGTTGTAGGGAGGACAGAGCCTATCTCAGCACTCACTGGGCAAAGATGGGGTGCACCCAGAACAGTTTGCCATACATTTCATGACTAACACACATACAACCATTCACACTCACATTCACCCCTGGGGTTGATTCGGATCAGCCGATTAATCAAATGTACATGTCATTGGGCTGTGGGAGGAAACTGGACTACCCAGAGGCAACCCACACAAACACAGGAGGCACATACAAACTCAATAATGATACTCCGAGGAATTGAACCCAGGTCCTTCTTGCTGAGAGGGGGGATGTACAAACCATGACACCTCCATGTCACCCCACATGACATCATATCAAATTTAACACCCCCACCTCCCATCCGTAATTTTACTGCACAACATGGTACCATCAGATTGATCTGATCACATACGACATGTTGAAAAGCTGTTACAAGTGCAATGCCTGTGATTTCTTCCAGTGGTAATAAAACTGCATTTTTACATTCTGTAAAAGCCTGTAATAAATTCAGCATTCATTTGGACGCTTTCAGGAAACAGATGGTGCTCAAAGAGGGGAGGGTGTGAAAGGAAATGCTGAGCAAATCAAACAGCATTCATACACCATCCCTTCATCACCTGATGATCAGAGCACTAATCTAAAGATCTGCAGCTTCCACAACATGGTGTGTAAAATTACCATCAGTGACTGGAGATGAGCAAGGAGAAAATCAATCAACAGTAATCAGGCATCTACATCAACTTGAGTAAAACTGTTTCCTGGAACGATGGCACAGTTGGACAAACTCAGGCACTCAGAGGCCAAGTGCTCTTGACTGACACCAGGGTTCATGCTGCATATCAGTTTCATTTAGAAAGGAGAACCTCTGTTCTAGCCCTGCGATGGCATGGCAAGCTGTTCAGGGTGCACTCTGCCCTCGCCCAGAATCGGCCGAGATGGGTGCCAGCCTCCCTGTGACCCTAATTAGGCTTATGCAGTTCTGAAAATGAATGAATAAATGAATCACTGATCTATATAGACTTAAATAGATAAATATTATAATAATAAATAAATGAAAGCCAGTCTTTAGGAAATGTAGGAAGGATTAAAAGCTTCTTTTTTTTAATTTTATTTTATACTAAGGAAATTGCAACTGCTTCAATCATTTTCAGAGAATGTTTTACCCTGTTAAAAATTAACAAATAATATTTTTTTAAATAATAAAAAATAAATAAATAAATAATGAAGCTTGCATGCAGTGTTGAAGTATTTGTGACCAAGTGGTCATTCAGGATTGTAGAATTTTGCAGTGTGTGTGTGTGTGTGTGCGTGTGCGTGTGTGTGTGTGTGTTACATTTAACTGCAATTCATCCTAGAATTCAAATGAACGTGCAGCAGAACAGAAGGAAATGAAATCACATGCAGAGAGGATCTGCGGAAAAACACAACAGTGCCAAGTACAGCCTTAAAAGCAATGACCAGAAATAGACAAACTATTGTGCATTGCATGTCATGCATCCCTGATGAGGCTGCAAAAATATCTGCTTTTTTTTAAA
Source organism: Plotosus lineatus (assembly GCA_024760905.1). Lineage (NCBI taxonomy): Eukaryota > Metazoa > Chordata > Actinopteri > Siluriformes > Plotosidae > Plotosus > Plotosus lineatus. Next base: position 69,178,081 of record CM045731.1, on the reverse strand, counting down.
AAAAATAAATATTTCTATAGATTTTTTTTTTTTGTTTGCTGTGTGCATTGCATATTTCTACAGAGCATAACATGCATGGACACACCTGTCCCAAAAAGCACTCAACATAAATAAGCATTTATTTAATAATGGCAGTTATAATGAACTGAACCCCACATAAAAAGAGCAGCATCTTCCTGTAATACAGTATATGCATGTGAAGCGGAGGAGCACACGCTCACCGGTGAAAAGCAGGCTGCAGCTCTAGGCACTGGATCTTTCCAAGCCCTCAGTTGAAGCTGTGCGTCCGCCGCGTGGTTGTCAGGGTCATTATTTAGAGTCTTTCCTTGCTGTGTGCCTGGGGTTGGATGCTGCCGTGTGGCTGAGACACGCCGGGTTGCAGCTGACAACCAGAGAGAGGGGGAGGGAGGTGGGGCGAGAGAGGTGGGGAGCTAGTGAGAGAGAGAGAGAGGGGGAAGGAAGGGAGAGGGGGTGTGAGAGGGGGCAGGAGATGGGAGGGGAGGGAGGGAAGGGGAGAAAGAGAGAGGGGGAGCAAAAGAGAAAGAGAGAGAGAGAATGAGAGAGAGAGAGAAAGAGAGAGGGGAGGGGAGAGGGAGTGGGAGGGAGGGACAGGGAGAAAGAGAGAAAAAGAGAGCGAGAGGGAGGGGACAGCAAGAGAGAAAGAGAGAGAGAGAGAGAAAGCGAGAGCTAGAGTGAGAGGAGGGCGGGGAGAGCAATAGAGAGCGAGAGAGAGAAAGAGGGGGGGTGCTGCTGTTGAAAAGAGGTGTGCACTGAAATGTACAGAATGAACAAAATTTTACCTACACCTTCAATCCCTGATCTATCTGCAGGATACAGGTTTCGGTTGATAAATGCACATGCAAGAGGGACAGTACAGAGAACGTTCATTTGTTCCTCTTTTGTCGTCCTGGGTACTGTACACTGGTGACGATCCGGAGGTTACCCCAGAAACCCTGAACACAAGGCAGGAATACACCACGCCAATTAAAACACTCGAGGTGAGCTAGAAATGAAACTGATGTGAATGGCAATTCGCTTCTGTCCCTTCGCCTTTACAAATTTGCCACGCATAACAATGAGCTTAGAGCAAAAACAATTCAAATATATTCAAAAAAATTTACACAAAAGTCGCAAAACCAAATTGTACTCGTGGAAAACAGTCCACACGTGTTGCAAGAGGGATGTAAAGTTTTTGTTTCACTCAGAAAGTATTAGTTTTTGCTGCAGACTCGCTGGGGACTTCCACGAGGAAAGTTTGAAGAAGGTTTGTGACTTGCTTGCATCCCGCCATACTCATATTTCATTCATTCTGTCTGTCTGTCTGTCTTCCTTTTGGCTTTTTCCCTTTTACTCGGGAGTCGCCACAGCGAATCATCTGATTCGTACGTTTGATTTGGCAGAGGTTTTTACGTCGGATGCCCTTCCTGTCACAACCCTTTTTAGCAAGGGACAGAAAGACGCTGACGACTTTGCAGCTACTCTTTACGAAAGTCAGCAATGGTTCTTTTACATGCCTCTCACCATAGACAGTGACAGACATGGCCCGCCTTTGATAACCCAGTTAGCTGCACTAGGGGGGGGGGGGGACAGTGACAACCTTGTGGAGAGTGAGACTCGAACCCCCAACCTTTGGATCAGCGATCCAGCGCCCTATACCACTAGACCACCACTGCCCCCTATTTCATTCATTCTGATAATGTGCAAATAAAAGTGAATGGCTTGACAACAAATTTACGTCTGATTTACGAAAAAATATTCGCTATTTTTTTCTGACAAATATCTGCAAACCAATCCCAAATTAATCGTAATTTATTGCACAACTTTCACATAATTTGATATTTTAAATAGCAAAATATTTGGTGGCGTGTGTAGTCACAAAACATCTCAATACAACTTTAAAAAATTCACAAAAAAGAAAAAAAAAAAAAAACCTTCTGTGATAAGCATGACACAGTACAGTATATAAGATTTTTTTTCTATGAACAGTCCTACATTCAAGAAGCTCTGATCCAGTCACTGATCTTAAGATTACATCTGTGAGCTCATACTACAAGATTATTCAGGCAGGAATTCCCTTTCAACCAGCCTTTAATTTGGGATCGCACTTCTGTGATTACCGACTGATTATCTTTTAGCCCGGGTCAGTGTTAAATTGAAATAAAAGTCTAGCCTTTCCTTTTTTAAATGAGCATATGTATATTTCTTTATCAGGTGGTTTTTACTTCCCTTTTCGATGTTGTAATCAGCTAAAATCAGTTTGATAGTTTGAATTTGTCAATTTGAAAAGAGTGCCATTTCCCTCTTGCGAGTGTGCGAAATCGCAAGAACAAGACATGAATTCGTCAGTACGTATACTGTAAACATTTCAGGATTATGGCAAAAATTACAGTATACAGATATTAAACCAACAAGTCAGATAAAAACTATTGAACTTCTTAATAAAAAAGAGAACATCTACACATAATATGAGCTGACACAATTCACACCAGACAAAAATTTATTAATTTATAGGAATGATTGTCCTGCTATTCATTCATATGCAAATTACTTTCATATTTACCGTGAGATAAACATGAATCACACATAAACGTTCACAGTATAATATCATGCCATTGTGAGTGGATTTATTGCTTTTTCCCCCCCTTCATGACAAAACTCGGGGTGGCACGGTGGTGTAGTGATTAGCATGTCTACCTCACACAACAAGGTCCTGGGTTCAGTTCCCAGCTCTTGTGTTTCTGTGTGGTTTGTATGTTCTCACTGGGTTTGTGTAGGTTTCCTCTGGGTACTCTGTTTTCCTCCTACAGTCTAAAAACATGCACAGTGGTTTCAAAACATCCCGAGGTGCTTGAGTATGAATGCATGTGTGAGTGTTTGCCATGCGATGGCCTGGCAGGCTGTCCACCCTCACCCAGAGATGACTGAGATAGGTGCCAGCCTTCCTGCAACCCTAATTAGGATTAAATGGTTCAGAAAATAAATGAAAAAAATAACAATAGAGCATTTTGTGGCCCACAGTAGCGTAATGGTTAGCACATCTGCCTCATAACAAGAAGGTCCTGGGTTCGATTCCCAGCTCGAGCGTTTCTGTGTGGAGATTGCATGGGTTTCCACTGGGTACTCCAGTTTCCTCCCACAGTCCAAAAACATGCATAATAGGTGTGAATATGGATATTATATAAATGATTGTATGAGTGAGCAGTGGTGGCCTGGTGGTAAGGTGCTGGATCACTGATCCTAAGGTTGGGGGTTCAAGACCCACTCTCCATGGGTTGTCACTGTCCCCTCAGTGCAGCCAACTGGGTTATCAAAGTCTGACCATGTCTCTAACTGTCCATGGTCCATGATGTAAAAGAACCAGCCGTCAGCATGTTTCTGCCTTGCGATGGACTTGTAAGCTGTCCAGGGTGTACTCTGCAGTCAGCTGGGATGGGCGCCAGCCTCCATGTGACCCTAATTAGGATTAAGCGGTTACAGAAACTAAATGAATGAATGAATGTTTGTGTAAGTTTTGGTCCTGTAACGGCCTGGAGGGCTATTTTGGGTGTAGCTCACCCTCACCCAAAATTGGCTGAGACGGGCGCCAGCCTGCCCACAACCCTAATTATCATTAAGCAGTTCAGAGAATGGATGAATACACCTTTTTCTGTGCAAGCCTTTAGTTCATTCATTTTGTTCATGGTTCATTTCCTTAACCGCTTCATTCTAATTAGGGTCGTGGGGAGGCTGGTGCCCATCCCAGCCAACTTTGGGTGAGGGCAGAGTATGTACACCCTGGACAGCTTGCCAGGCCATCACAATGCAGAAACACGCTAACGGCTATACAGCCTACTCTTGTAAGTACTTGAAAGTCAGCAATGGTTCTCTTACATTCCTCATACCATAGACCAGGGATCACCAACGTGGTGCCCGTGGGCACCAGGTAGCCCGCAAGGACACTATAAGTTGCCCGCGGACCTGTTCACTGCTAGTTTTAGGACAGGCCCACAGCTCCATAGCGCCACTCTCCATTGAGCTGCATCTAATTTTTTTGAATATATTTTAAATCAAATCAATATCTTCACATAGATAAATATCATTAATTATTAATGATAACATATAATTAAAGGTAAATTGAGCAAATTTGTAATTTCAGAGGTGTGTTTTGACCTGGTAGCCCTTCGCATTAATTGGTACCCAAGAAGTAGCTCTCGGTTTCAAAAAGGTCGGTGACCCCTGCCATAGACAGTGAGAGACATGGCCGGCCTTTGATTACCCAGTTAGCTGCACTTGGGGGACAGAGTGGGGCTTGAATCCCCAACCTTAAGAGCAGTGATCGAGCACCTTTGCCACCAGGCCATCACTACCCTCAAGCCTTTAGTAAGTTTGGCTTTAATTTCCCTTTAAAGATGTCCATTTTGTATCGTTTTCTCCGGCATACACACTGACACGCCTCCTCGCGACTCCTTCAGCTCCATGGTTACAAGCTCTGACCCACTTCCTCTCTTGGCCTGAGCGCGTGTTTGAGGGAATCATGAAAAGCAGGGATTAGGATGCTTAATTAAGTTAATTCCCATCAACATATACTGATCCATATACCACAGGAACTGAAGCATCGGTGTGAGTTCAACAGAAAACAAGCACCCAGCTTCTTAAAATCCATTTAAAGTCAAATCTGAGCTCTGAATTGCATTTGTGTACATTTTTATTCTAAGGTGTCAAATATTCTGCACTCAATACAGTATAGAAATATATTAGAACTACTTTAAGCATACATGTTAGATGGTTTGGAGACAAAGTCAGAGAGGCTAGATTGAGATGGTTTGGACATGTAGAGAGGAGGGATAGTGAGTATATTGGTAGTAGGATGTTGAGGTTGGAACTACCAGGCAGAAGGCCCAGAGGAAGACCAAAGAGAAGATTTATGGATGTGGTGAAGGCGGACATGAAGGTAACTGGAGTAAGAGTAGAAGATGCAGAGGATAGGGTGAGATGGAGGCGGATCATTTGCTGTGGCGACCCCTGAAGGGAACAGCCGAAAGGAAAAGAAGAAGAAGAAGAAGAAGAAGAAGACAGAAATTTTAAAAGTGGAAATGTGGCCATAAAAAGAGCTTATTATAGCTCTCTAGCAAGGAGCCCATCTCAGCTTACACTAGGCAGTGACGAACTACACCCTGAACAGTTTGACAGACTATCATGAAGCCAACACATACACACACCCAGCCATTCACACTTTCATCCACATCCAGCCGCACCTTGGAACAGCCAGTTAGCATAATATGCATGTCTTTGGACTGTGTGAGGAAACTGGAGTACCCTGAGAAAACCCACAAAAGCACGAGGGGATCATGCACACAGAAATGCCCTCGCTGAACCTAGGACAGGAACTGCCAGGCGGACGTGCTGACTACTACGCCGCGGTGCCTGCATGTGTGGTTTAAATGAGATAAATACTGTATACGTACATTAAATCTATAGTCGTGTTGAATCTTTTCATAATCCAAAGCCCCCCCCCATTTTCTCCTAATTTAGTTGTATCAAATTCTCACTTACCAGGTATTGCCTTCCCTAACAACAACCATCAGGGAGACCGTGGAGGGGTAAAAGCATGCACATGGATCCTCCGTGAGATGAAATGCTAGCCACCCCCTCTTTTTGAGCTGCTACGCATGCGTATTTGATGGCGGTCTAACACACTCTGAGGGAAAGCGCTATCCGCCCCCTCCTATGAATGAGCACACATACGCCCATAAATGTCTGGCGACTGTCATGAGTGACAGAGAACTGAGCATATGCCATCACATCCCTCTCTCAGCCAATTAGCTCACCCCAAACAGCACACCAGAACAACACAGGACCAACACACACCCATTCACGCTTACATCCAGGGTACTTTCTTCATGCCTAATCTGCACGTCTTTGGACTGTGCAAGGAAACTGAAGATCCAGAAAAAACCCACAGAAGCATGGGACGAACATGCAAACTCCAACCCAAGCTCAGGACTCGAACCCAGGAGCTGCTTGCAGTTAGGTGGACATGCTAACCGCATACGGCCACCATACGGCCTACATTACTCAGTGTAGAGGGCAAAGGTGAATAATCTTCACTTGGAGCAAAAGGGTGGGCTTTGTTAGGATATAATAAAAGCATGGAGTAGATTTTGACTATGATACATGAGCTACATGTAAAATGTAGGAGAGACAGTATACAGTGTATCTAGAATATGACTCATTCGGTATCACTGCATTGGGGCATTAATCACAGGGCCTGTTTTCCAGACCCTGAGACAGGGGTAATTATATTAGCCAGGAAACAGTGATCATTTCCCTCTGCTACACTGGCTGTAATTGAGTCATCTGCTTGCACCATGTATGTTTATGGTGTGTGTGTGTGTGTGTGTGTGTGTGTGTGTGTGTGTGTGTGTGTGTGTGTGTGTGTGTGTGTGTGTGAAAGTCACAGGGATTTCTGAGATTCTGGAATTGTTCTATTGTATTTTCTTGGTGTATTCAGTCCCTCAGTGCTTTTATTGAATGTGCTTTAATGTGTAGTCCAATTTAAAGTGTACCTGGGATGAACTGGTACTATTAGCTCTTTAAAACAATCATGTATGACATCACCGGTTCCGTCAGGCAACGTCAGTTCTTGCCCTTTGTGAATCACGCGTAAGTGTTACCACACTATTACTACTAGACATGCGCAATCACATGTTGCCTTTTTATTGCCTGTTCCAGCTTTGATAGTGATGTAAATTCATTGTTTCGTCCTATTGGCTGAACTGTGTGCAGCAGCCACCAATCTAAGATAACACATTATCGTGCTGAGATCTGTGTTGGCAGGAACGTGACAGAGTACAAAGCATACGGCTGCAGGACAACAAGCACAGAAATTGCGGAACACAGAACGCAACGGCAGCATAGGGCCGAAACTCTGAAAGCGTTTCCTTCTGGACCGAAGTCAGCAGGCTGTGAAGACCACTTCAACCCGACCTGCTATCGGCGTGACCTCCAGGCAGAACTACTCGACATGAAGCCTGAGCTTTTACATCTAAAACTGGATGCTACTCCTACGGAATTCCTTCATAAAAAGTCAAAGGATGACGACTTGCAGGAGCATCGGTTCCGCCAAAAGGAACCAGAGAAAAGTAAGAGACTTTAGTAGGCGAGGAGTTTTATCACCGAAAATGTCGTTCGCTGTTTGTTTACTTACGCTGGATGACCCGGGACAACTAATTGACATCACCTACGGGAAAAATGGTTGTTCCTCATTGGTACCGCCCCCACGAGTAATCCACGAGATAAAATGATACAGACGCTCCCCGACTTACGTTTTTTACTTGGTTCCGGACGGCCGAACGTAAGTTGAAAGTGAACGTAAGTTGTTACAGTGATGTATGATGTATGACGTGTGACGTATGACGCTCATACTGTACTATACAGCCATAAATACCATTACTGTATCTCATAAAACACCCCTCAATCAATTATTATAAACATAACATTGTAAAATAATATCAAATATATCAAATAATATCAACATTAATTTCAAATAAGTCACTTATTTATACCGAGTTACTTTACATGAAGCTTAAAACAGCCAATTAGCGCTTACAATATGTGAGGTGCTCAAAAGCGAAAGTAGTGTACTTGCAAAAGTAGTGTACTTGCTGTGGGTTATACGGACTTCCGGTCTTTCAAGTGAGCAAGGGCGCGTTGAACTCGTTTAGAACACAGCCTGCACTGATGTGAATCACCAGCGGAGTGGACAGTTCTCTTTTTCTGGATTCGGGTTTTCATTCATTTTACAACTCTCTTTGCTTAACTGAGTATGCATGGTAGATTGCGCTGATCCGAGCAGATAGTGAATTCATCTCTGTGTATGAGACTTGCACCCATGCTAGTAGGCTTACGCTTCTGACCAACCATATTTGCTTAGGGTTACAAAAGTCCGCAAAACAGTGTAAACACAAAGATCACAGAGACGACGTCTTAACACAAGGGTAACACGCTATATATATATATATATATATGGAAAAAGCCGAAAGAGAAGAAGAGGAGGAGATATAAGACGATATATATAACTGAACTGGGAAGAAGGAGGGGCACGTTCAGTCTGTCGTTTGTAAACAATGGACGCAGCGTCATTACGTCAGTGTACTATGTAGATACGTCTAAACTCAAAATTAACCTTTTTTCCCTGAAAAAATCGAAAAAATGTAAAACGGATGAACATAAGTCGGGGAGCGTCTCTATATGTATAGTGGTTTTATGACCATTTATGTTAAAGTACGTTTTGTGTAGCTTTATGCACAAATTCTGCTGTAAGGATGAGCAATACTGCAACTCTTACTCAGAGTGCTAAGTCAACATTGATTACATTTCAGTCTGACACAAGTGCAACGTACTGGTGAACGTCACACGCAGTTTAACCGATGTTTTGTCAGTTCTAGAAGCGCAAATAAAGAGGCGTATCCTTTTTTTGATTTATATTGCATCATGTTATGGCACAATGATTCAACAGATGTGAGATGTGGCCTGAGCAATACTGTATATAAGAAAAAAATTTGACACGTGAATTGTATAATCTTAGTCGAGGGAATGCACGTCACCAGTGAATGAAATCACATGCATGCAGAACATATCCTGATATAGCTCTTAAGTTTCATAACAGACTCGCATATAAACGAGCTTTTAATGCGCACTGACGACCCCCATCTTTGCTGCACCATCCTCTGAGTAGAAACTGCAGATTAGCAGTAGTTTGTACTGAAGTTCACTGCAACATCAGTGCCAACACTCAGGCAGAAATGAGCATGGTTTGGCTTTGTGGCGGCAAAAATAATAAATCCCAAAAATAACTCGTTCTGCTATGGTTTCTGCTGCATGCTCGATGAAAACACTTTGCATAAGAACATACAACATGATCTTGCTCGGATTTTGCATCATTTATGAGCATAAAATAGTCAGCAAACAGTCTGTAGTAATATCAGGGTGTTCAGATGAAGGCTGTAGGCTGGAATTATGGATAGAATACTGCTACAGTAATTCATTGCCAGATCTCACTGCAGCATTATTATCCGACATCACATGGCCATCAATGTCCCAGGGCCATTACCTGTTGTTTTTCTTCCTCTGCCAGCTGAAAGCCTTTTGCATTGAATGAAACCAGAAGTCGATCTATGATGTAATCTGATTACGGGGTTCAGATGTATATGGGAATACGAAGGAAGTGCTTACTTCTGGAAGGCGTGTTCTACCACGTTATACCTGAGTGTAATTTCATTCCTCTGGCTGTCATCTATAATTTTATCAGCAACATTTCTACCTCGATCAGCAGCCAAACTCTGAAAACTGTATCGTAAACAGTTCTGCTCAACACGGTCGACTTGAACAGAACAGGACGGATTTATTCCGTTCGCAGCAGCACCTCTCGACGAACCATCGCTCCGTAACGCAGAACTGGAGCATTTTAAGAGATGATGGTGCAGCTTTTGCTGCGGTGTACAGCCCTCTGCTGCATGCACTATGCCAATACACTAAATCAGGAGTAGCGCATTGGCAGGGAGATTGAAGCAGGGACAAATTAGTAGGTCCTGGGTTGCTGGGCAGGAAGCTTTGCAGGGTAGCACTCCACACGCTGCCACTACATTTGAGTAGCCTTGTTGCTATGCAGAAAGCAGTTTTGCTGTATGTGAGTGAATTATTTCAGGCTTTTTCCACCACCACCACCACAAAAAAAAAAAAAAAAACCTCACATTCAGCAAACTGTCAAAATTCAGATCTTTAAAATGCTTTGGGTTTTTTTTTTTTTTTTTGATTGACGCTTCATGTAGCTGTACAGGATGCACATATTTATATTTATATTTTATTTAGAACTAGTTTAAAATCGTTCAAACTAAAATTGACCGATGCTTTAGTAAAACCCAAACCAATGCACTATATGTCAGATTATTTCAGATTTACGTCCATTATGTTGTATGTGATGATATAAAAAGGCCTTTGCTATGGTGCTATTATTGTTTACTAAATGGAGAAAACATTTCAAGATGGAAAGTGTAAATATAATTAGATATTAATATAAATAATAGTTTATAATGGCCCTACGACTGAATAAACCCAACAGTCTCTACCAGTATCGGCCCATGGGTTGAAGTTCTCATCTCGGAAGCCTATACCCGGAAAATGGAAGACGGCCCATACCAGTACCTTTTGGGTCCGGTCATTTTCCCTACACCCTGTCATTGATTATTTTTCTAGAGAAGCATGCCTCTTAGAGCTTTATTCATTACATAATAACTAATCTTTTTTCTTTTTTTTTTGCTATACTGTATTAATCCCATAAGGGAAATTACCGTCTCTGCACATACAGAGTACACACACTGAGAGCAGTGGGCTGCAACATACATTGGGGCATCCACAGAGCAGTTGGGGGTTAGGTGCCTTGCTCAAGGACACGTCAGCCATAATTGTAAAGGAAGGAAAAGTGCAGCTCACTCCACCACCGCCACACATTTTCCCTTCTGGTAATGCAGTACAATGAAGGTGAGGTGGATGTTGCTGAACATCTCCAAGACAGCAGTAGAACTATGACAAATAATTGTTTTCATGTATACTCACTCAGACATGAGCGTAATTTTATGGTTAATGTTTCACATCATGACAGCTCCAGATGACCTCAGTGCATGTGTAAGCAGATCTGTTGAATGGCGTCTCACATTAAGAATTACATACATTCATACCTAGGGGCAATTTGGGATCACCAATCAGCCTACTATGCATGTTTTTGGACTATGGGAGGAACACTGTGGGAGGTATACAGTCGAAACCCCACAAGCATGACCAGAACATTTCAACTCCACACAGAAAAGCTCTTGAGCCCAGGACCTTTGTACTGTGGGGCAAATGTGTTAAATGTGTTCGATCAAATGTACAGTGGTACCTCACTTTACAACGGTCTCACCAAACGAAAAATTCAGGTTACGAAACGCATTTTCTTAAAATTTTTGTCTCTGGATACAAAACAAGTTCACGTTACGAAAGCGGCATCTTAAAAATTCAAACGCGCCATTCATACACTCAAACAACGCGCGAGTTGCTTTCCCATTGGTTGTCTCCCAACACCCCGCCCAGCTGGCCTCCCATTGGCTAGGAGGGAACTGAATCTCCATAATACAGTACTGTACCCATAATGCTTTTCGTGTGCCTTCGACCCATTGTTGAAGGTGAGTTGTACTGTTGGTTTATGAGTTTCGTGAGCGTTATTTTTCGTTATTAATCATGAGCCCCAAGAAAGTGATTCCCGGTGAGACGGAAAAGAAGAAGTGGGCTTCGTTATCGATAAAAGTAAAGCAGGAGATGATAAAAAAAATACGAAAAAGGGATGCGGTTGATTGAAATCGCAAAGGAGTATGGCCGAAACCCCTCTACAATCGGGACGATATTGAAGCAGAAGGAGGCCTTAAAAGCGGAGATACAGTGATGGAGGTGATTATGTCGAAAAAAACCAACCGTCATATTTAAGGACCTGGTGACGAAGGGTGGGGGTGGGGGTTCTTCAGACCAGCAACCCCCGAACTTTAAAGCGTCGCATGGGTGGTTCGAGAGATTTAAAAAAGGTAAATAATTTTCTTTTACTTTTAACACATACTAAATTGGTGTACTTTTATAATTTTTAAAGGGTTTATGGGGT
>CM045731.1:68981416-69161416 GCA_024760905.1 Plotosus lineatus | reverse complement strand
ACGAGCCAGTTAGCTAATATTAGCTAGCTTATCACAATTTCTGACAGGAATGTTTCCCTTACACTCATTATTGTTTATAATCGTCACTGCTAATGGTAGCTAAGTAGGTAATAAAATAATATAATATTATCGAAGAGGATTTGTTAAAGGAATAAATCTTTAATGTCCATAAATAAATAGCTAGTTAATCTGGGGTAACCTGATGAGCTCTGATGACTTTGTTAAATACTAAATGCACAGAAATTGTAAATCTTCACTGCTAGCTCAGGACGGGTCAAGATATTTTTTGAATCTGTTTTAAACAGGCAATCGTAAACAACCCTGACGTGCTTGAAGGATGTGTCTGAATATCTCAAAAACACTGCTGCCATCGATCGTACACTGCATCTCACGCGGGAGCACAGCTAACGATTAGCTCGCAAGCGCAGTTTCTTGGTAGGTGCTGGAAAAAATCTGTTCATTTCTCATTATCTATAACCGATTAATCCTAATTAGGGTCGTGGGGAGGCTGGCGCCAATCCCAGCCGACTCCGAGCGAGGGCAGAGTACACCCTGGACAGCTCGCCAGGCCATCACAGGGCAGAAACACACTGATGGCTTTGCAACTGCTCTTGTCAAAAGTCAGCGATGGTTCTTTTACACGAATCTCTCACCATAGACAGTGAGAGACATGGCCAGCTTTTGATAACCCAGTTAGCTGGACAGTGACAACCTTGTGGAGAGTAGGACTCAAACCCCCAACCTCAGGATCAGCGATCCAGTGCCCTATACCACTAGACCACCACTACCACAAAAAAATCTGTTAAGCAAGGATATAAGAACAAATATCGCTAATTAGCCGAGAATTGTTTGACTTGTTTTAACTCGCACAGAATATTTTCAAAAAATGTTATTGGAAGTCTTTTTTTATTGTTGTTGTTGTTCTTGTTTATTTTGAAATATTTAATTATTTATCATGAGAAAATAGTTTCATTGAGACAACTAGACATTTAGGCGTATAGAATAAAGCTTCCCAAAAATGATAATCTTAACGTAGAGAATGTATTGTGATCTCAAGACAATGGGACCGAGTTTAAAAAAGAAAATGAAGGGGAAAAGGAAATAACTGAAAAGTAAGTAAGGCATCTTGGGATTTCTGCCAAAAAAAAAAAAAAAAAAAAAAGACAGCTCACTCTTTTTTCTTTCGTCCTTTTAAGGTTAAAATCGAACCTACATTTGCATATTTTGTGGTCCATAAAACCCTCACGCTCTTTAACATTAATAGTATATATAATATATAATCTTTTATCAGCTTGTGTGGTGCCGTTCCAAAAACAGCCTGCACACTTCTACACTGTCGCCGTTGGGCGTTTTTTGTCCCTGTTAGTGCATAAGAAAACGGGGCAGATGTGACGAAGGATTGAAGTGGATTTCTTGTTTATGTGCGTTATTCTTGTGTTTGGAATCTTGTGTGTCACTATGACATGCAGACAATGGCGTTTCAGTCCAGAAAGAATGGGGAGAAGGGGTTGGCGGAGCATCTAGTCAACCTATTAAGGGCACAGAGTGCCACAGAGACCAGCTCTGGGCAAATTGAGCTAACTGCACAGTTCTGAGTTTGTGTGTGGTGCCTCTTGTTGGGATGGAGATGCGGCCTCTGATTCTGGTGGATCGTCTGTGCTGGTGCTGATGGAAACCTGAGAAGGCTGCAGTAGGGCGTACGTGACTGAGGACGCCACAGCACCGAGGTGCCCTCCGTCCTCCTCCTCTTCATCAGCTTGTGAGGCCGAGTGCTGGAGCATGGAGCCGGGTATTTTGACAGGGCAGAATGCTGAGCCGGTGGGGTTGAAGTTCACCTTGTTTTTGTCAGGACAGGAGAAGAGGGGGGCAGTAACGGACTGTCGTGACCTGAATGAAATAAAATAAAACATAAGTTTATGATATGCCACCTTTTTTCTCATGGGTCACATTCTCCTAGGCCATGACCCTGATTACTGGTCTCGGCTAGATCTTTAGATCTGCAGGTTTTATGCTAACCTGTGTGTATTTTGAGCTAATAAACCAAGTTTCCTACTTTCTCCTGCAGCAATCATGTCACGACAGAGGAGTTGGCAGGTGAAAGCTTCCTATTATTCACAATTTACCACTTTGTGGTGCTGCTAGTTGTTTTTATCTGGCATTAGGCTGGTGTCATCTCTCTCGCACTCATTTGCTGCATCTCTTACTTCAACTAGGGTTTCAGAGAGGCTGTGCCTACCTCAGCCAACACCGGGCGAAAGTGAGATACACTCTGAAGGGATTACCCAGAGGAAGCCCACACAAGCACAGGGAGAACATGCAAATCCCAGAGAGAACAGCCCTCGCTGAGCCTGGAACGCTAACCCAGGACCTTCTCATTGTCAGTCGGTCAAACATGCAAACCACAACACCACCACTGTGCTTCCCTCCAATAATACAAACCCAGATAATGCAAAACTAATTGGTGTAATGACTGCTGGAAGCATATACAATACTACTGGTTTCTTGACCTCTGCTATGACTGTTGAGTTTGACAAATGGGGTCACACTCACGTTGTTTCTTCAAACACCTTGATCTTCTCGCAGCCCTCAGGAGGCTCCCGCTTGAACATGTAGCTGTTGTTGGGTTTGGGTGAAGAGGCAAACTTTGGAAGAGGAGAGCTGCTTCCGCTGTCTACACATAGAATCATCACAGGATAGAAATGACTGAGATTGACGTTTCTGCACAGAATCAAGATGGCGCGATGAAAATACAGTGGTACCTCACCTTACAATAGTCCCAGCAAACGAAAAATCCAGGTTACGAAAAACATTTTCCAAAATTTTTTGTCTCTGTATACGAAACGAGTTCTCCTTACGAAACGCGCCAAACAAACATTCAAACGCGCCATTCAAACATTCAAACAATGCATGAGTTACTCTCCATTGACTATCTCCCAACATCCCGCCCCTCTGGCCTCCCATTGGCTAGGAGGGATGACGCAGCTCCCTCCCATTGGCTATCTCCCAAAATCCCGCACCCGCTGGCCTTCCATTGGCTAGGAGGGATGATGCAGCTCCCACCCATTGGCTATTATGGAGCTGCATCTCCCATGATGCTTTTCGTGTAAAGGACAGAGTTACTGTTGTTTCATGAGTTTTTTGAGACATTGCAACTTTATTTTTTGACTCAGGCTTTTAACCTTCCATAAACATTTGTAAGATTATAATTCTGCTAAGAAGACATAGTCAACACATGCGTGCACACACACACATACACACACACACACACACACACACACACACACACACACACACGCGCGCGCGTGCAATTTCCGGTGCGAGTTAAAATAAGAAGCGGGCTCGTGGCATGCGGTTGAGTGATATCGCAAAGGAATATGGCCAAACCCGTCTACCATCGGTACGATATTGAAGCAGAAGGAGGTCTTAAAAGGTATACTTTTATAATTTTTAAAGGGTTTAGGGGGTCGTATTGGGGGCCTTGGAATGAATCACATGTTTTACATGTAAAATGCGGTTCAATTTACGAAAAAAAAAGCTCTGGAACGGATTAATTTTGTAAGGTGAGGTACCACTGTATTAACAGATCATTCCTTGTATGTGTGACCCTTACCTTTGTCCCGGTCGTCGAGGAGCTCATCGGTGGAGTATGGGCTGCCGTCGTGTGATCCTGCTGGACATGGCGATGTGCTGGAGCAGCTGCTGGAACGTCCGAGTACTGCCGGGGTCTGAGAGTCCAAACCACACGTACTACTGCTGCGCTGCTGAGGAGGAAATGGGGCACGGCGTCCATCAGGCACCTCCAACGCCTCCCAGGGACAGAAGGAGAACGGAAGAAGAAGGAAGAATCAGAGAAACAGAAAGAAAGAAAGTGAGATTGACTGAAAGAAAGAGGTGTCTCTGTGGCTGCTCAGATCAAAGGTGTGCTCTAGTGAGTCACATTGCAGGAGGTGTTAGGCCTCTGTAAGGACAGCACCATTCAAGGAGTTGCTGCCTCTCTCTACCAGTCAGTAACAGTAAAGGATGTGTGACCTCAGTACCGGTCATTCTTATTAAAGTAGGTGCAGCCCGTGTACCAGTCCATCCCAGTAAAAGACGAGTGTCCCTCTTGGAGACACATCATTGTCTGAATGGATTTTTATTGGGTTAATCCCAGAAAATGAGGTGTGGCTTCTGGACCTGCCAGCTCATTAAAAAAAGGTGAGGTCTCTGTACTCGCCAGGCTGAATAAAAAGGAGGTGTGGCCTCGGTATCTGTCAGTCCCAGTAAAAGAAGTGTGAGTGCAGTCTCTCTCTCTCTCTCTCTCTCTCTCTCTCTCTCTCTAGTTCCTGTAAGTGAGGTGTGGTCTCTGTACCTGTCAGTCCTAATAAAAGAGGCGTGGCCATCCTTCCTCAAAGCCATCACTTGTCACTGTGTAGATAATACTCTATCACATCCTATTGCACCATATTGTATAGTTTTGAAATAGCTGTAAAGGAACTCTTATCTGCTTTAATCCTTCAGGTTGTAGGTCGTGAATCATATATCTACCTTTAGTTCTTCCTTCTCTCCATTATCTTTAATAAAGACTTTCTCCAGTTCATGGTTGATTCCCTCCATGCTGCTGGGCACTCGTGAGATGGACGGTTTCGGTACAGTGATGTTGGGAAAAGTCATCTGTGCCGGCTTCGACATGGGAGACTTGGGGACATGTAGAACAATATTAATTCGATATCATGGAGGACAGACTCCTCTTTAAAATACTACACACTTCATAGTTTTATTAGTGATATTATTAGAGTAGCAGGAGCCCAAGCAGTTAATCCTAATTCAAACTGTGTAAAAGTTTCACTCGCCACTGAGCAGGTACAACTCAATTCTAAAAAGGGTTTAATAAGAATGTAGTAAAGAACTGAAAATAAAATTAATTTAAATATAACATGAATGTGCATGCACAATCACACAAATCTGACAACACACAGACACGTATGTCTTCATGGACCTGAATATGACACTTGTGAGCCTGTCTCTGTGTGTGTGTGTGTGTGTGTGTGTGTGTGTGTGTGTGTGTGTGTGTGTGTTCACTATAGCTTGGGTGGACATGCTGCTGACATCGAGTATAGGCTTGTGTGTTCACTCACCCGGGCTTGGCTGGACTAGTGTGTGTGTGTGTGTGTGTGTGTGTGTGTGTGTGTGTGTGTGTGTGTGTGTGTGCGTATGTATGTGTGTGTGTGTGTTCTGCGTATGTGCATGGCTGTTCCCTCTGGCTTGGCTGAACATGTGTGTGTGTGTGTGTGTGTGTTCACTATAGCTTGGGTGGACATGCTGCTGGCATAGTGTATAGGCTTGTGTGTTCACTCACCCGGGCTTGGCTGGACTAGGGTATGTGTGTGTGTGTGTGTGTGTGTGTATGTGTGTGTGTGTGTGTGTGTATGTGTGTGTGTGTGTGCGTATGTGTGTGCATATGTGCACGGCTGTTCCCTGTGGCTTGGCTGAACGTGTGTGTTTGTGTGTGTGTGTGTCTGTGTGTTCGCTCACCGTGGCTTGGCTGGACATGCTGCTGGTAGTGTGTGTGGTGCTGAAGATGCAGCAGTGGAGGGGAGACAGAAGCTCCCTACTGTCCTTAATATGGCGACTTCCTCCCTGTTTAGTGCGCTGGAGCTGCAGGCGGAGTTTAGCGATCTGACACACACACACACACACACACACACACACACACACACACACACACACACACACACACAGAGAGAGAGAAAGAGAGAGAGAGAGAGAGAGAGAGAGAGAGAGAGAGAGAGAGAGAGAGAGAGAGAGTCAGTATGACGAATTTAAGACAATCACATTATTACTGCAGACTCAACAGAATTGCCACTAGGGGTCACTACAGAGGACAGTGCAAAAGTCTGAGTGACTGTGACACAAAGTAAAGACAAGAGAAAACGTTCTAACAAGCACCATCATAATAACAACTTTATATTAAAGCCATATGCAAATTATTTTAAGGTTCCTGTGCTGTTTAACTTTGGATTTAGCATGGGTGTGAATTCCTGAATTCAAGCATTATATTATAATCTGTAAGTCAAATGTGCATAAAATTTTTACAAATCTA
Source organism: Plotosus lineatus (assembly GCA_024760905.1). Lineage (NCBI taxonomy): Eukaryota > Metazoa > Chordata > Actinopteri > Siluriformes > Plotosidae > Plotosus > Plotosus lineatus. The sequence continues at coordinate 69,155,334 of CM045731.1, read as the reverse complement.
CAAAAGCAATTAACCACATTTATCCATTGATGCATCTGCACCTTATGTATTTATTGTCATTTTCATCGTGTCAGTGTTTTGTATTTGCAGAAAAGTTTCTTTGTGACGTTTGCAAGCTCTCCCTGTAATGCTTGGGTTCTCTCTCAGTATGCCATTTTCATCCCATGGTACAAAGACATGAACATTACGCTAACCGATGGTTCCAAATCACTTATGTGTGGATGTGTGAGTGTGAATGGTTGTGTGTTGTCTGTTAGCCCTGTGATGGATGGTCTGGCATATATATATATATATATACCCTGCCTTCAATGATAACCGAGATAGGCCCCAGCCTCCCTGCAGCCCTAATAAGATTACGTGAATTGAAAAGGACGTACGTATCCTATTACATATTTACGTGAATGTGCGTGTTATGCATTGGCAGATTGGTTTGGTTCTTTACACAGCTGTGCGTTATTTATAAATACATATCTCGGATATTGTTGCGTCTGGAATCTGCAAGACTGATTTATTCTATTTTGCAAACACAACAGTACATCTGACATCAGCGGTGTGAATTTGTACGTGAAGTGGGAGGAGACTGTGGTTTGTGATGACGACGTGGGTCTCTAATGGCACTTACAGACCTCGGGATTTCAGCAACAGAATACATTCATTAAAAGCAACTAAGGGTATGACATCATGCCTGATGAATGTAGAATGTACAATGATGACATCTCGGTAAATGCGAGGCAACAATGTCACTTATTTATTCATTCATTCATTTTCTAATCCGCTTAAACCTAATTAGGGTCTTGGGGAGGTTGGTGCCTATCTCAGCCGACTCAGCCGGTGAAGGCTGGGGACACCCTGAACAGCTCGCCGGGTCACTGCGGTGGCAACGCACGTACAACCATTCATACTCGTGATGCATGATTTTGGACTTGAGGGAGAAAAGTGAAATACCCAGAGAAAACTGTGTGCAGAACACAGTGCGAACCAACATGTGCTGACCAAGTGTGCCATGCTGCTAAAATCTCAGTAAATATAAATAAAATGCACTCCATCTTTGTTCCTGTCAGAGCAGAGAAGAGGTTTGGCATTGATGAATGGATTATTTCATGCTGTATTCCTATTGGCTGGTTCATAGATGTCGGATATAGCAGCAGTTCGATGTGAGATGGCCACCGATGTGTGTCAGGTGACAATTAGGTGGCAAAGCATCTCAGACCTGTTTGCACACAGTGATATAGGGCCCATAGGGCCAGTAGTTTGGAGTCAGTGCCACTGATATTAAACCAGAACCTGATCTGATGCAGCCCAAAAGGTTCAAAGATTTACGAAGGTGTTATTATCTCCACTGACTTAATTCATTTAAATTTTCAGCAGATCTACTGTGGAGCTGTCTTCTGTTTCTAGAATTGGGAGCAACAGTTTTTGAACTTGATCTGTAGCTTGGTGATTTTGCTCCTTTTCATCTCACATGGTGACTCTGATCTGGGGCTTCCTGTTTAACAGCAACAGATATTTTGTTGGAGATTAGACCAATTTGCGTTTTTTTTTTTTTTTTTTTTTAAGCAATCAGCGACCTTCTTATCAACGAGATGAATTACTTAAGAAATCAAAATCCATTGAGGAATACTAAAAGAAATACCACACACACACACACACACACACACACACACACAGACACAGTCACTTTACCTACTCTGTTATCAGGTACAGTGCAGTGTACAGTGCAGGTCCTATTTCATAAGTAAGCCCACGCCCATTTGCGGTTCACCGTTCGCGGCCCCACATACTCACGGATTTTGTTCTCAAAGGCTTATTTTCATAATGTTTTAAAATTCGCGGCAACCCCGGCAATTTATACATACGCCTCATCACAACATTACTGACATGTCATTCAAATTCAGCCAATGGCTGAGAGCTTCAGTTTCTCCCTCCTGCTGATTGGTTGCAGATGATGTATGATGTGTACACCTCTTTCTTTCTCATTCGCACACAAGTTTTCCGGTGATTTGCAAATTCAAGTTTTTTTTTCGTGGGTTTTTAATGATTAGTTAAGCGCTATGATGTCACTCAAACGCCCCGCATCTTCTCTAGCTTCGGGTAAGGAGCCTAAGTGCTTTATTTATTCATAAATATTATCACAGTACAAAATTTAAAAGTTTTTACTTAATCATTATTACATTTTTCTACCTTATTACTGTGTTAATGAGTAAGACTGGATATAGAATGTGTTAAAGAAGCATATTTTAGCGCGTGTAATATCATACATAGGGTTTTAAAACCGCATCAATAATTGGCGGATTTTCAGGATTCGCGGGCAGGGGAGAACCGTAACCCCGTGAATAATGACAGCCTACTGTATATGGATAAACCAGATAAACCGTTCCACTGACCTCCTCAGTCATTCATTTGCTGAACTGTTTAATCCTACTAGGTTCACTTTCACCCAGGAGTAATTTAAAACAGACAATTAGCCTAATGTGCATGTCTTCGGACTGCCAGACGAAACCGGAGTATCCAGAGGAAACCTACACAAGCATAGGATGAACATGCGGACTCCACACAAAAACACCATTGCCACGCCCAGAACTTAAACCCAGGACCTTCTCGCTGTGTTCATGCCACCCTTCTGAAAATTCTCTCACTCACTCATCTACTAAAGCGCTTAAGCCTACAAGGGTCACTGGGGAGGCTAGATCCTCTCTCAGCCGACACGAAGCAAAGCCTTAGACCATCACAGGGCAAAACACACACATTCACACACAGGCAACAATTCACACTCACACTTGGGGATAACTTAAAACAGCCAATTAGCTTAATGTGCATGTCTGTCGGAGGAAACCGGGGTATCTGGAGGAAACCCATGCAAGAACAGGGTGAACAGGCAAACTCCACAGGAACGTTCTTGCCGAACCCCCAGGACCAATTTGCCGCGAGGCAGACATGCTATCCCCTACACCAGCATGCCACCCCTGCCAAAAATTCACTATTACTTAATTTAATTAATTAATAACCAACATTCAGATAGAAAAAACACGTTTATAAAAATCACCACCAGGGGCAGTAACATCAATATTTAGTGTACAGATACACCGAGGCATGTACAGACAAGTTCTCCAATTCAGTTCTTATCCTAACAGTAGAAATGTGGTGTGGATTTAACACTTAGTTACTTTGCTATAGTAACATAACAACATGTAATGTTAACAGGGTATCTTTTTTTTTTTTTTTTTTTTTTTGAGAAGCAAACTTCGGTAATGTGAGCACTGCAAATCCTTTTTGCTCTCATGCAGCAGTTTCCCACAGCAGGCTGGATATTCATGTAAGTTCTGTGCTTTGATGCTGCTGAGGGAAAATCAGGACTTTTTTTTCATATTGTTATGGGTACCAAAGTCCCAGGGCTCTGAGATTAACCACACAGTAATTGAAAACACAACGTCGCTGAAGTTGTAGCAGGAAAAATCAGTGCGCTCACATGAAAGAAGCACAAATACGGTGCTTCTGTGGGTGGAAAGGCTTTACTGATGAGAAAGTTCAGACTGAGAACGTCCAGCTGGACAGCTGAAGACTCAGAGTATGGCGCAGAGTATATTTCCAAGTTTTTCCGATCCAGTTTCTTGTCCTTGGTTGATGGGAATGGAAGGCCGGATGATCTTGTGATGTTTGCAGCCCATCTGCCACAAGATGCTGTGTATTATGACATGCAGTTCTGAGCAGCACGGCTGTACAGAGTGGTTACCGGAGTTGTCAGAGCCGTTCAGTCACCTCAAGCTTCCAGTCTGTCAAATGTCTCCCTGAGTTTTAACATTCAAGGTGTTTCCATGTCCCCACAAACACATTATCCCTGTTTCCAAAAGCATCCCTCACTCAATATGTCGTGCACCATATAGCAGTGACGTGCAGTGATGTTGACAGCTGGTGAGGCCCTGACTCTTTTAGAGTCAGATTTACACATAAAATGAACTCAAAAGAGAATATATTCAACCTTTGATTGACAACAGACATCAAATCAATACCAAAAAGAGAAGCACTGACACAACTGTTCACACAGTTAGTATTGTGTTGGATTTGGGGTGTAATGCAAACCAGATCATGCTTCCTTCCGTTTTAGTACCCTTAGTACCTTTCAAAATACAGAAATACAGTGATACCTCATTTTATAATAGTCCCAGCAAACGAAAAATCCAGGATTTTCCAAACATTTTCCAAAATTTTTTGTCTTCGTATACGAAACTAGTTCTCCTTATGAAACGAGCCAAACACACCATTCAAAAATTCAAACAAAGTACAAGCTGCGTTCCCATTGACTATCTTCCAACATCCCGCCCCGCTGGCCTCCCATAGGCTAGGAGGGATGACGCAGCTCCCTCTCATTGGCTATCTCCCAACACCCCGCTGGCCTCCCATTGGCTAGGAGGGATGACGCAGCTCCCTCCCATTGGCTATCTCCCAACATCCTGCCCCGCTGGCCTCCCACTGGCTAGGAGGGATGACGCAGCTCTCTCCCATTGGCTATTGCTTTTCGTGTAAAGGACAGAGTTACTGTTTTTTGACTCAGGCTTTTAACCTTCCATAAACATTTGTAAGATTATAACTCTGCTAAGAAGACATGGTCAACACACGCACACACACACGCGCACGTGCGTGTGTGATTTCCAGTGTGAGTGAAAAGAAAAAATGGGCTTGTGATATCGCAAAGGAATTTGGCCAAACTCGTCTACCATCGGTACGATATTGAAGCAGAAGGAGGTCTTAAAAGGTATACTTTTATAATTTTTAAAGGGTTTATGGGGTATTATTAGGAGCCTTGGAATGAATCACGCATTTTACATGTAAAATGCGGTTCAATTTACGAAAAATCAAGGTTAAGAAAAAGGCTCTGGAACGGATTAATTTCGTAAGGTGAGGTACCACTGTAAATTAAATAATTTTCAGACAATGTGTTGTGTTTTAGTTCTCATATCAGCATTCTTTTCGCAAGCATACGACACATGTTTCATTTGAGGGTAAAATTTATTACAACTGTGTTGGCCGTCCTTTAGACTTCTTGCTTTGACTGAAAGTCCAAATTTGCGAAGTTTCTCAGTTGGAAATGTAATCTTCCATTTGGACACGGCGGATTGCCAGGTAAACATATCAATAGGCGAAGAAGTTTGTAGGTTGTGAAGAAGTTGTATGCTCTCTAGAACCCTCCCTGAGTCAGGCTTAGTGTTCGCCTCACCGAGTTAATTTTTTACTTGGTTTTATGATTAATATGCAGCCTAAACACGCTGCAAAAATACATTTTATATATTATCCACACTATAAAAAGGCAGAGCATATAATCTGAGTATCTCAAAGCATTTCATCTGCGATACATAGAAGGACAGCGACACACTATTTGTATCGCACACCAGTGCAATTTGTGAGGAACACAATCTAAAATTATAAGGAACACAATCTACAGAGCGGCACAGCAAAGCGCCGCCTCACCGCACAGCTCTGCCCTGTATCTGAACAAGACATATGAAAATTCTACTGCTCTTAATTTAAAAAGATAATTTTAACATTGGATTCGAACGATTAAAAAAAGAGTTTGTAATACATACCAGATGACAAATTTTTTGTACCTTATGATGAACTTTTTTCCCTTTTCAAGACTGACAGGGGAGGCTCTACCTCCCCTGCCTCCCCTAAACGTACATCACTGCCGTACAGTTACCTCACTCTTTTGTTATGGCACCCAAATGTATATAAGAACTATAGAGTGCACTTAGTATATCCCATAATGCAAATGCACTGGGAAAAGTAACCAAGCAATATATACCATCATATTGTTAAGACACTGTACACTTGCAGGTGGTTCTACGTATCTTAGTGACTATGCAGTCGTTATACGATGATAATTTGCAAGTTAGAGACCGTGGTAAAGTTACATCAAACAAACAGAGCGATGTGGTGATGAGTGTGCATGAGACACTTTTTTTTTTTTTCCTTGGGTGAAAACTGCTGATGCATTTGCAGGTCAACCACAGGCTATTGTAAAAATTTGCACTTGTGATATCTCAGAAACTTGCAGGACTCACATTTTGCACCCTTACATTACATCAATCAACTGTATCATCAACTGTGCCATAAAGTGCACCATTGACTGTACCATCAAATGAAACCATTAACTGTACATTGTAGTGTACCATTAACTCTACCATCAACTCATTGGGCTCTAAAGTGGTGCATCAACAAGGGGCGTGAGTACTAACCCGGAGATTGCAAGTTCAAACGCATGTACCACTGCTCGCATGTCATAGAGGGGGCATGTGCATGCCTTGGCCCCTTCCTGGTCGATGGTGGTTGTGTGATAGGGAAGGCCATAGCCGATGGGTGGGAGTTGAACACAACTAAAATCAGGGAGAAAATGGGGAAAAATCCACCAAAACAAAACAAACAAGCAAAAAAAACCCACAAAAAACTGTGCCATCAACTCTACCGTCGACTGTACCTTTAATTCTACCATCAATTTAACATTACCGGTAACTCTACCGTCAAATGTACCATCTCCTGTACATGTTTCCAACCAACATGTTTGTGAACAGGGTTAGGGTTTTATTTTATTTACATTGCATATTATATCTTATCGCTTATTTACTGAAATATTCTGGAACTGTATAGTGTAAATTAAAACCTGTTACGACATACCAAAAACTGGGGAAAAAAAATCCATCAACTTAAGCTCGAGCCACATCAAAAGGTTCGAGATGCTTCATTACAAAGTGAAAAAGCTCAAGCACTGAGATTCAATAAAACACAAACCAAGCAGAAACTGAAGCATAGTCAAGTGAAAAACACACACACACACACACACACACACACACACACACACACACACACACACACACACACACACACACAGAAACACACACACACACATACTGTGTAACATAGCATATGCATATTCAAATGATCAGACACAGGCATATTCATACATACAGACAGACATGCAAATGAGTCAGTGTGTGCGTGCACACGCATGCACACGCGCACACACACACACACACACACACACACACACACACACACACACACACACACACACACACGTATTATATACTGTATCTTTATTGGTCACGCACATACACCTATCCACACATGTAAATGTGTTTCCATACACACACACACACACACACACACACACACACACACACACACATGCAAATGGTTCACTGAAATTGCACACAAAGTACAAACAGATATATACATACATCTTAAACTAGGTCAAGGTGTGCCCACACTCATATGTGTGCCCATACACACAAACACACACACACACACACACACACACACACACACACATGCACACTCATATTTTATGTATTTATCAATCCCACACATACACACAAGCCCAGTTGCACATGCAGATCATACATCAACACACAGGCAGATAATAATTAAACAATTATGTAATATACACTTATCTCACACACACACACACACACACACACACACACACGCACACGCACACACGCATACACAGAGGCAGCTTTATAGTGCATACCGAGTTGACTTATTCAGGGGTTTTGGAGGAAAACTGCATGGCCAAAGTTTAAAGGAAGTGGCTTGGTGCTTGAGCAGACTAACTTATCTAACTACCCACAGACGCGGGTGGAGAAGCCCAGATGAAGTTGCTACCAATGTGGCTAACGCTGCTGCTATGACAGCACCGGCGGAGCAGGAAGCATAAAAGCCACAGAGGAAGTTATAGACAGCAGTGCCGCACTGGAATGGGGTAAAGGGCTTGTACGTCTGACCTCTTCTCTCTCACGCAGCCCAAAGATTCATCTGATTATTACAGGGCAATGAACTGCTTACTCAGCACGTTCGTGACTGTGATAGTTCTCAGACTAGCAGCTGGGACAGTGACCACAGACTAGCAGTGTATTTTGGCTGCATGACACATAAACATACCAGTTTTTGGCTCATGTTTGAATGTTTGTTTTGAGTGTGTGTGTGTGTGTGTGTGTGTGTGTGTGTGTGTGTGTGTGTGTGTGTGTGTGTGTGTGTGTGTGTGTGGTCTGTAACCTCTTTAAGCTGGTCGGCGCTGCTCCAAGACGCCGAACGCTGGTGTGTGTTCCTCGGTTCTCCCTCTGATGGGTCTTCACTCCAGCATCCAGGAGTCTGTCACAACATACATGTAGCATGACTCGTTTAATTAAAACATGCTTTCAAACAAAGAATTAGCTAAGAATTGAATTTTAAAAACAAAATCACACAAAAAAAAGCCAAAGAAAACAGGAACGCTAATATCAAGGAACAGTCAAAGGTAATGGGGCAGTGGTGGTCTAGTGGTATAGGGCGCTGGATCGCTGATCCAAAGGTTGGGGGTTCGAGTCCCACTCTCCACAAGGTTGTCCCCCCCCCAGTGCAGCTAACTGGGTTATCAAAGGCCGGCCATGTCTCTCACTGTCTATGGTGTGAGGCATGTAAAAGAACCATTGCTGACTTTCGACAAGAGTCGGCTGCAAAGCCGTTTCCACCCTGCGATGGCCTGGCGAGCTGTCCAGGGTGTACTCTGCTCTCGCCCGAAGTTGGCTGGGATGGGCACCAGCCTCCCCGCGACCCAAATTAGGATTAAGCGGGTACAGAAAATGAACTGATGATGAACTGAACAGTCAAAGGTATTTTTTTTTTAAATAAAGTATGTATTCATAAAACTTCACAGTCATGTTTATAACAATGCATTTTAACTTTGGTGGTGGGAGGGGGTTGGGTTGTGTGGATGACATGTATCACATGGAAAACACAATTCCCGAGTGAAGCACGGTGGTAGAAGCACCATGTCAAGCATTACATGTAGTTCTCTTTGTTGCTGTTCTGATGGATTCCTTCCTTACCAGGTCACACAATATAAGTAGATGACCAACACGAGGCAGGATCATGGCTGTGCCGAGTTCTTTCAGTTTATAATAATATCCATATATTTAATTATATTTATAAACAAACCCAGTTTGACAGCTCTCCAGAACCTGCACTTATTTTAATTATATATTGGTCTTTGTAAAGCTGTTTGAAATATTTGCGAAGCAACAGTCATGCAGAAACATAGGTGGTAGTATGAAGATCATAACATTTCCAAGGCATACAACTAGGCATTGGTACCTCCATCCAAAACAGAGAATGTTTGTTTGTCAGTTTGTCTTAAAACCAAGGCCCAGTGATTATTAGATTTAAGAAGGTCAAGCTCAAAGGTGAAGGTTAAAGCAAGGTCAAAGAAATTCTAGAGATATGACTTAGAATTTCAAAAACAAATGGCAATATACATGTTACTAATACTCACTTTTACTTCCACTCATTGGCCAAACCACTTTGTCATACTAAGCTCAGGGGAGGCTGGAGCCCATCTCATTGGGCAAGGCAGGGTATACACTGAACACCTCACCAATCCATCAGTGGGGCAACACACACACATAACTTCCATCTAGGGGCAATTTGGACAGTATGAAGAATGTATGGATGCCTTTGGACTGTATAAGGAAATGAAACCCATGCAAGTACGGGGAAATCATCCACACAGAACCCGGGACTTGAGTCCAAAACCTTCTTCTTGTGAGGCAGTCATGCTAACCACTACACCACCGTGCTGTATTCCAGGGGTCCCCCAACCCCCGGTCCCACAGACCGCTACCGGTCCGTGGATCATTTGATACCGGACCGCAAACAAAATCTTCCATGGTACTGTACATAGATTTTTTATTGGAGCTTCCGGATCTTATTGAAAGCCCTTCTTCCATTTCCAACCACATATCTTTGTGGGGTGGGGTTTTCTGCGGTGACAGCCACCAAAATGAGACTATGGAGTAGACTCTAACCGGTCCGCGGAAACATTTTCATTCCTAAAACCGGTCCCTGGTGCAAAAAGGTTGGAGACCACTCTATTACCATTGTAAACATTCATAGAAAGTCATGTATAGACTTTTAAATAAAACAGTGACCTCTGACTGGGAGTGAAACTGAAAGTCACCCAAATAGGGGCTATTTGCTACGTCATTCATGCTGCGTGGGGAAATATCTTGCTTTATATGAGTGCTTTTTGATTTCAATTACATGACTATGCCACTAATTTATGTGAAAAAGAATCCAGTCCAGTAATTATTGTAGCTGTAATAAAATTTAAATGATGTACACAATAAATCCTGTTTCTTGGTAATATTAGAGAGAAGTCCTCCACAAGCGAGATGCCCCCGAGGCTACAGAGAGGGGGGGGGGGGGGGAACCCGTCACAAAACCCTTGGGTAATCTCAATTATTTCTCCAACAACGCAGCAGCTATCATGAGTTCAAAGCATTCTACTAAAACTTCCATTAACATCACCACACACACATTCAAATCTAAACTGGAATGGGCTTGAATAGGAAATTTGCCCGAAGAGATTAATAAGTTATCACGACAAAGCCGACAGCTATAAAAAGAAGCCTCCATCTCTCACTGTGACGTGTGTACTGCCCTCCGCAGGCGGGGGAAGGAAGAAAAAAAAAAGAAAAGAAAAAGCTTTTCTCATCCCAGACGCTTTTGAATCACAGGCAGCTGAGGTTATTCCATGTTTGTTAACAGCATTCCTGGGTGTGTTGCTATGTTTCTAGCTTGTAGAATGAAATATATCCAGGACAGAATCAAAAACAAATCAGCAGGCTGAGCCGAGGTGTTTTTTGGCCCTTTTGCAGCTGCAGCAGGTCTTGCAGTAGACTTCATTCATCTCGAAGATGGAAGTCACATTTCAAAGACAAGCCTTTTATAGATAGATCAGCTTCAGAGCCGAGGAAACTCAGAGCGGCTTTGAAGGCAATCTTGTTGGATTTCTATTAAAAAAGAGCCAAGAGAGCTTGAGCACTGCCAAGTTTATTCACCACCTGCCTGTGTGTGTTTCCCAGCACAGTAAAACCACACCACAGCTCTCACAGTGCCGGGATTAAAGAAGGAACCAAAAAGGTGTTGAGCCAAGTAGAACCAATGCACACATGTGCCAACTTTTACTACGAATCTTACACCCTTTATTCCTCTTCTGTCCAAACTGACTGTATAGTATACACACCCTCAGACTGCTTTTAATTACGTGATTTAGTTTAATATTCACACTTTTTGTTAACAATAAACTATTTATGAATTCTATGACACACTTTTTGCGGCCCATTGTTCTTGCTACAACACCGTAATATACAGCACCAATCTTTGATTAATAAATAACAAAGTTTTGGAATTTTAAATTCAAGTTGAAATTTTATAGCATTTACATAATAAATGTGTTTAATTTGTATCATGTCCTACATATTTATTATTTTACTTCAGTTTACTTTTATTAAACATTTAGCAATTTGTACTGTAATACAGTGTTACCGCTCCTGACGATAGTCCCAGAAAACGAAAAATCCAGTTTATGAAAAACATTTTCCGAAATTTTTTGTCTCTGTATACGAAACAAGTTCTCCTTACGAAACATACCATTCAAACATTAAAACAATGTGGGAGTTGCTCTCCCATTGGCTGTCTCCCAACATCCCGCCTCGCTGGCCTCCCATTGGCTAGGAGGGATGACGCAGCTCCCTCCCATTGGCTATCTCCCAACATGCCGTCCTGCTGGCCTCCCATTGGCTAGGAGGGATGACGCAGCTCCCTCCCATTGGCTCTCTCCCAGCATCCCGTCCTGCTGGCCTCCCATTGGCTAGGAGGGATGACGCAGTTCCCTCCCATTGGCTATCTCCCAACATCCCGTCCTGCTGGCCTCCCGTTGGCTAGGAGGGATGACTCAGCTCCCTTGAGCAGCAGCTTGTTTCATGAGTTTTTCGAGTGTGCTCATTGCAACTTTATTTTTTGGCTCAGGCTTTTAACCTTGCATAAACATTTGTAAAATTATAACTCTGCTAAGAAGACATGGTCAACATGAAGGAAGTACCTTAAAAGGTATGCTTTTATAATTATTAAAGGGTTTAAGTGGTAGTATTGGGGGCCTTGGAACAAATCACGCGTTTTACATGTAAAATACGGTTCTACTTATGAAAAATCCAGGTTACGAAAAAGGCTCTGGAACGGATTAATTTTGTAAGGTGAGGTACCACTGTATTTTAATGTACTTTGGTAATTAGTTTAAAATTTTTAACTTTAATGAAAAAAGTTTTAAATGACAAAAACATTCAAAATTAATTTCAATTTATATTGACATTCATATTTAGCTATTGTACTAGAATGTTTCTCCTTCTACCACTATTATTATTATTCTTTTTAGTAGTAGTAGTAGTAGTAATAGTAGCGGAAGAGATAGTTGTAGCAGCAGTAATAATAATAATTGTAAATGCAGCAGTAGTAGTAGTAAAAATACTAGTAGTGGTTCGTGCTAATTTATTCATTTTATAAACAGCTTAATCCCAATTAAATCCCATCTTAGCTGACTCGATTCTGGCGAGGGCAGAGTACACCCGAGACAGCTTGCCAGGCCCTCACAGTGCAAAAACACACTGATGAAAATGCATCCTACTGTTGGTGGTTGTTGTTGTAATATTAGATTACATTTGGTCAATGTATTCTAATATCCGAGTATATATTCCTTTATTGATATCTCTTGACAACAAATAATATCAGCATATATTAACAGGCATTTCTTATCCCTATACTGTACTGTATTTTAAATTAGATCAGATTAAACTTTGTCATTACACATGTATAAATACAAGGTAATGAATTACAGTTCGGCATCCAATCAAAAGTGCAGAGAGCAGCAAATGCAATATGTACAGTATGTGCAATTAGAAGCAGAAGCATTTATTATTACACCAAGTACATCCTCCTCATTCCACCATACTGAATTCTGGACTGATTATTTTAGTTTGTTTTACAGATGTTCCATTTCCTTAAATATAACCATAACCTGAATAAAACATTGATCTGATTGCTGGGGGGCAGTGGTGGCCTGGTGGCAAGGTGCTGGATTGCTGATCCCAAAGTTGGGGGTTCAAGCCCCACCCTCAATGAGCTGTCGCTGCTTTCCCTCCCAGTGCAGCTAACCAGATTATCAGTCAGCCATGTCTCTCACTGTCTGTGGTGAGAGGTTCATGTAAAAGAACCATTGCGGCAGGACGCAGGATTGTCTGTCCAGCCGACTTTGCCCTTGTCCAGAGTCGGCTGAGATGGGCGTCAGCCTGCCTGTAAACCCAATTAGGATTAGGCAGTTCAGAAAATGAACGATTGCTGTGGTGTAAGAAGACTGAAGCACTTTGGAATATGCTTTCATATGCTTCGCACAACCTGTAAATTTAACTGAAGAACGTAAAAGTTTATGGCTGAACATCCATGGCACTTTGTAACATGTGTCATTGCTGGCTTATTTTGATAATATTTGACTTAAGCTAGCAAAAGAAACTTAGCAGCAACTACTGCTTTAAAAATGAAATTTGGATATACAGGCGGTCCTTGAGTTACGAACAAGTTCCGTTGCTATGATGCGTTGTAACCCGGAATTCCGCCCAAGTCGGATTTTCACCCCTAAATACCCCCTAAATCTCTAAATAACTATCTGTAACTATCAGGATTATCCGATGAGGTGGTAGGGTTAGCAAGTGAAGGTACGGGTTCTACTGGCCTCTCCACCTTGGTGAAGTATTTCACGATGTCCTTCTAGCGTAACTTCGAATCCTTCTCTATTTTCTTATATTTATATTTAGTGGCGTCGTAAAGTCAAAACATCGTAAATTGAAAACCACGTAAGTTGAGGATCGCCTGTATATCATTCTGGGGTGTAACATGTAGAGAGAAAAACAGCTAGAAAACATACTTTTATACTGTATGAGGTTTAATACAATGTAAAGAAACCTTTACAACTTCAAATTGATATCAAAACAACAAGCTGGTTACTGTATTTATGCAAACGGATAACCTCAAATGGATAACATCAAAACCTGAGACGCATCTAATGTGTACCTTGTTCTCATAGGTTTATTTCCTAGCCTACATATGATATATACCTCACCCACTTCAAAAGCAATTCCAGGAAATATAAAAATCAGCATAGCTTTGCAGAAGTGCGAGATACGCATTACTCATATGCACCAACAGTTTTGCTAAGATGAACCTAACACATCATTAGACTGAAAATGATACCGGTTATATACACTACACATATATAGAACTTTGGCTTGAGTCCCATTTGATAGGATAAAAGAAGTCAAGCCAAGAAAGTAAACTTAAGGTTCTTTTTGTTTTTTTTACAGTCAACTAAGTCGGAGGTTCGAGTCTCCACAAGGTTGCTACTGTACCCCCCACCCCACGTGCAGCTAACTGGGTTATCAAAGGCCGGCCGTGTCTCTCACTGTCTATGGTGTGAGACATGTAAAAGAACCATTGCTGACTTCCGACAAGAGTAGCTGCGAAGCCGTCAGCGTGTTTCTAATCGGGAGTCGGAGTCCCCTGAGGCAGTTCGTTCACAGTAACGTTCTGGTAACTCCTGCAGCGACACTGGAACCTAGTCGTATCGGCACTTGCCCTTCCATTGGATCATTCCATCCGATACCAACCAGAGTGCAGCCATAGTCCTTCGGGACTGACGGAGGCCTACACACATATATATGACATAATGATTTTATTCCATCATGTTTACAAAAATAACAACAAACATTCTGTAACACCTTGACGCAAATTGTGTACAATCATCACACAATTACATCGAAAACAATGAGCAAATTGGTAGCCAAGGTGGCTGAGACGAATAATGTTTGTGAGGTTTTTTTAGTTGCCTGGTGATTTTTACACTTATGGCATTGAATTCTCTTACCCAGAACAATTTAATTTTTTTCTGTTTTTGTTGGGTTTTTTTGTTGTAGTTTCTTGTAAACTCACTTATATAACTGAGCAGTTGAAGGTTAAGGTGGCTCAAACACCTGACAGTGACAGTTTGGTGGTACTGGGGCTTGAACCCACAACCTTCTGATCAGTAAACCAGAGCATTAACCACTGAGCCACCTCTGTTGCGAGTATCAACATCCATCTCTTCATTCATTTATTCGCCAAATCACTTTATCCTATGAAGGTTGTGGGGAAGGAAATAGGAGGTTGGAGAATCTCAAGCGATTCTGTATGAAAGCGGCGCATTCCCTGAACAGCTCGCCAGTCCATCGCAGGGCCAACACACACACACAAAACCATTCACCCTCATGTTCACACCTAGCGACAATTTGAAGCTACCAGTCGGCCTAACGTACATGCCTTTACAATGTGGGAGGAAACTGAAGTACAGTAGGCCCCCATTTTTCGCGATGGTTCAGTTCCGGCCCTTTCCATGGATCATGAAAATCCGCAAGTTATTGACACGGTAGTAAAACCCTATGTATGATATTACATGCGCTAAAATATGCTTCTTAAACATATTCTGTGGACACTCTTGCTGATTAATACAGTAATTATGCAGTAAAATGTAGTAATGATTAAGTAAAAACTTTTTTAATTTTGCATATGCAAATTTTGTGATAATATTTACGAATGAATAAAGCACTTAGGCTCCTTACCAGAATCTAGAGAAAAAGCAGGGCATTTCAGTGACATCATTGGGCTTAAATAATCATTAAAATCACACTAACAAAACGTGAATTCACAATTCAAGCAATTACATTAATGACATGTGTGCGAAGGAGAGAAAAAAAAAAAGAGGGGTACACATCATCTACAACCAATCAGCAGGAGGGAGAAACAAAAGCTCTCAGCCATTGGCTGAATTTGAATCACGTGCCAGTTACTTCTGGGTTTGCTGCTAATCCACGAGTATAATAATAATAATGTAGTAGAATGTAGTAATGATTAAATAAAAAAGTTTTAATTTTGTTCTGTGATAATATTTATGAATAAATAAAGCGCTTAGGCTCCTTTCCAGAAGCTAGAGAAGAAGCAGGGTGTTTGAATGACATCATAGGGCTTAAATAATCATTAAAATCACACTAACAAAACATGAATTCACAATTCAAGCAATCACATTAATGACATGTGTGCGAAGGAGAAAAAAATGAGGTGTACACATCATCTGCAACCAATCAGCAGGAGGGACAAACAAAAGCTCTCATCCATTGGTTAAATTTGAATCATGTGCCAGTTACTTCCGGGTTTCTCGCCACTCTACGAGTATGTGGGGGCGCGAGCGCTGAACCGTGTATGGTCAAGGGCCTACTGTACCTGGATGAAACCCACACAAGCACAGACAGAACATGATGCAGAACGCTGGACCCTGCTGTGAGACAGACATGCTGACCACTATGCCACCATGTCACCCCAATATCCATTAAAAAAGCAACAAAAGAAAACTGACTTCTTATTGACTCTCACAAAAGAAACATGTACCGACAGTATGTTTGATGTCACCAGCACCTCCATGCTAAAAGTATAGTGCGAGTTTCTGAATCCCACCAGCTGCAGCACCACACACATCTTCATAATTTTAGAATTGTTAACAGTATTACACTATCATTTTTAGCACGAAATGGGTTTCTGTACATTATTGCACGATGTTAACTCCTGCATTTCAAACTAATGAATAGTCAATTAGGTTTGCATGTAAAACATGTGACATGCTGAGCTATAGCTGAGGAATTTATGATTTCTGCCCTCCTAATAAAAATAATGCTTTTTTCAGCCCTTATGCTAAATATCCAGCCCCAACATACTAAAGCAAGCACTTTGTTTAAGCTTTTTTTTTTTTTTTTTTTTTTTTCAAAAGGACATCCTTTCAAATATTCAGAATGAAAACGTAGCAAAACAGGGTCGATTTGCATGCTGGGTAGATTTGCAGCTTTGTAGGAGTGTGTTGGTGTGTGAGAGCTGAGCAGAGATCCTGTGTGGCTTTGGTTTGTGTGTGCAAAACAGGATGCATGTGAAATTATGTGAAAACGCCGTGGCTGACTTCAATACTGGGTTTATAATCGGGGTGATCAAGTGGAACTGGGTTTTTTAAAACAACACCATAAAAAAAATTTAAAAAAGAAGGTATGCCTGCTTTTAATAAGAACCTCAAGTTTATATACAACACCTAATCTACTGCCAGGCTGCAGCACAGGATCATTAAAAACAAAACAAAACACAAAAACACACACAAATAGAAAGTCTTCTAATTGATGATTTCTCATATAAAACTTCGGCTTGGTCGACGGCAGACGTGATGAGGCATGAGCAGATTGGACGAGAATACCTGAACACCCTGTAACTATTCAGAAGAGATTCAGGGTTTCATTTTCACACCAAAACTCTCCAGCCAGCATGTTGCTAAATGCTTCGGGTGTAAAAAATTTCGTCTTGTTCCTACAAGTCAAAATTCAAATCGGGTTCAGAAGTTCATCTGTTGCATTCAACCATCGTATCACTGTCTTTGACACAAAAATCACACCAATTCATACCTCAGCCATCCACACCATCCATTTACCACGCGGAGGTCCCAAGGTCCTGCAGAAATCAAGCATTGCACATTCGTGTGGTGCCCCATGTAATACCCACCTGAGCTCATGGACCCTTCCATATATGGTAAATGACACTGGCACTTATCTTTTGATTCGCCGTTATAGGAGAACTTTACTTCAGTTCATTAAACCCAGCTCAGGTGTTTAGTCACCTGTTCTATGTCTTGTTTTGGTTCTGTGTTTTTTTACAATAAAATTGGCAAGTAACTTGTGATAACTTGGTTGCTCTCTGCACCGATTTGTGGAAAGTGGAAACACCAGAGATCAAGACTTAAGAAACAAATGAATAAATAAATAAATAAAGCTAGCAATGTGTACTAATATCATACCAGTTCCAGGGGTCATTGACACTTTGGTGAGAGAAAACAGCATTTCATGTTTATTTAATATACCTGATACATGGTGAGTCTTAGAAAAGCATCTGTAATATCATGAGACCTCCAGGTTACTTTTCAATTAAACTCATTCATTCATTCATTTTCTAAGCTGCTTAATCCCAATAAGGATCTCAGGGATGCTGGTGGCTATCTCAATTGACTCTGGGAGAGGGTGGGGTATAGCTCGTCAGACCATTGCAGGACCAACACAGACAACCATTCACACTCACACATGCACCTAGGGATGATTTGAAACAACCGATTAGCCTACTGTGCAAGTTTTTGGATGGCAGGAGAAAACTTGAGTACTAGGAGGAAATCCACGCAAGCATGGGGACAACATGCAAACTCCACACAGAAATGTCCTGAGCACAAAAATCGAACCCAGGACCACCTTGCTGTGAGGTGAGCGTATTAATCACTGTACCACTGTACCGCCCATCAATTAAACTGCTTGCAATGTTTTCTTTTGTAACAGAATATAAATAAATAAGCTAGTTGCTGTTTTAGGTCCAACCCCTCTCAAGATGGGTGGCTCCAGAGTCCAAGCTATGCCATGAAGTAAGTCCGATTATATCTAGTCAGTGTCTCCCCAAATCACGCACCAGCTCAGGCACCTCCCCGCCAGAGAGGTGACATTCCATGTCCCAAGAGTCAGAGTCAGTAGCTGAAGATCGGTCCAACAAAACCCATGCCTTCAACTGCAACCCTACTCACACTGCCCCCGATTCCTATAGCCTCTCCCACAGATGGTGGGTCCGATGGAGGACGGACCCATGTCTCCATTTCGGGTAGAGCCTGGCTGGGCTCCATGGACAGAAGCCCGACACCAGGTTCTTGCCTTCAAGCCCCACCCCCAGGCCTGGCTCCAGGGGAGATCCCGGTGACCCGCATCAAGGCAAGGGAAATTGTATCCTTGTTTCATCTTTCATAGAGGTCCTTTGAACTGCACATTGTCTGGACCTTCACCTAGGACCTGTTTGCCTTGGGTGACCCTACCAGGGGCATAATGGCCCCGACAATATAGCTCCTAGGATTATTAGGATACGCAAACCACTCCACCAACGATAAGGTGGTGAATCAAGGAGAGGCCCAATGTGTCCACATGAGTTTTGAGGATTTGGAGAAGGGTTTCGACTGTGTCCCTCGAGCTATCTTGTGGGGTGTGCTCCGGAAGTACGGCGTTTCGGACCTGTTGCTGTGGGCCATTCGGTCACTGTATCACCAGAGCCCGAGCTTGGTATGCATTGGCATCAACTGGTTGAATTTGTATTCCAGTGAGGGTTGGAGTCCAACCAAGGCTGTCCTTTGTCACCAATTCGGTTCATAATTTTTATGGACAGAATTTCTATGGGGCAGCCTAAGTGTAGAGGGGTCCTGGTTTGGTGGCCATTGGATCTCGTCTCTGCTTTTTGCTGATGACATTGTCCTTTTGGCTGCATCAATCCGGGACCTCCCGCTTCATTGGAGTGATTCGCAATCGAGTGAGAATCAGCCGGGATGAGAATCAACACTTCCAAGTCCAGGCCTTTGCCAGAGGCCGGGGCTCTCCCTTAGAGATAAGGTGAGAAGCTCAGCCACCCGGGGAGAACTCGGATTAGAACTGCTGCTACTCCGTATTGAGAGGAGCCAGTTGAGGTGGCTTGGGCATCTGGTTAGAATACCTCTCAAATGCCTCCCTGGTGTGGTGTTTTTGGCATGTCCAAATGGGAAGAGACCCCGGGGTGATTTAAAACATGCTGGAACATGTGTCTTTGCTGGTCTGGAAACTCCTAGGCATTCCCCTGGATAAGCGGGAGGGAGTGGCTGGGGAGAGGAACGTCTGGACGTCATTGCTTAGGCTGCTGCCCCGTGACCTGACCCCGGATTAAGCAGAAGATTATGATGGTGATGATGAGGATAGTTGCTGTTTTATGATATTTGCTCAACAGGATTGACTAAACAAATGGCCTGACATTGCTTACATGCCTTATTTTTACATTAATTACCATGAAAAAAAATATACATAGCATAGAAAGTCAAGGAAGAAAATGAAAACAAATCAGGTTCAGTAGATCGTGATGTGATGTGGGCCGTGAGGCCTGTATTCACACCATTCGCAGAATGAGTCATCCTCTAGAAAACAAAGGTCAAATGCTTACTTATCACTTTCTCGCTAATTGTGACGCTTTGTAATCTGACTGTAATTTGATACAGTATGAGGTCAGAATCTAATTTAAAAAAAGTCGCTGATCAGATGCTAGGCCCAACTGTGTTCCTAATTCTGGCAAAGATATGAGGGGGGCAGGACTAACCCGGCTTCAGCACCAGCTGTTCAACAACCTGCCATACAATGCAGATACAACAGAGAAAGGAATAAAGAAGGAAGCCCCCCCCCCCCACACACACACACACACACCGAATGCCATAATCAGAGCTTTGTGTGTTAGAGGAAGGAGCCAGCTAGAAGGTCACAAGGTCATCGCCTGCAGGATCAGCGTGGTTCCAGCAGGTGCTAAATCTCACCCCAAGGCAGCAGTGTCAGGTGGCAGTTGGGGGTGTGAGTTTGCCTTGATCTGTATAGCAGTGACACACCTGAAGGCAGGTGATCTTGAACCACGTTCTTGGAGAAAGTTCCAAGGAGTCGCGTGTCGTTCTGTATTTTAATCAGATGCTTTATATCTCTATCACGCAATAATTTACATAGTAGTCATAGGCCACATTAGTATATACTGGTTACCTGTGTGATTGTAAAAATATCATATAAACATATCGATGTGTGACAAATGTGTGAGATGCAAGACTAGTCCGGCGTCAATTTGACTATTTAAATCCGAATCTGGCTGTCCTCTGATGAACACTCGACTATTTGAATCCTATTGATAAAGCCTTTAACAGAGTGTCATGTTGAGTCAAACACGTCCAGATCATGTGACTCTTTGTTCACTACATCAATACTCCGCTAGATTTTCCAGGGTAGCTGGGCTGACTCTACCTCTATAATAGGTACAATAAACGTCTGTGGGCCATCGAGATTAAACTATAAACAGAGGTCAAATCAGTCAGTCAGATACTCAGTGTGATCAGATATCATGTGGTCTAAAACCAAAGCCACTGATCTGACATCAGAACTAGTCTTTGTCTTTAATTGGGGTTTTTGAAATAGTTTCCACACATTCTCATTCGTAAAGCCAGTTCCACTCTAACTCACGCATGGTTGTGCATTCATAATGAATCGTGGAAAATGGCACGCAAGGAGTCTGAGCAGAACTTTTTTCCCATCATTTTCACAACTTGAACATAAAACAGTGTGTGTCCATGTAATAAAATCCTTCATCTTTAACTTAAAGACATTAGCGACCTCATTTGCATTTAATATTTCTTTAGTTATCATGCATACTATTGATAATTATCAATTAGGGTGGCACTGTGGTGAAATGGTTAGCATGAAATCAAAAAAGATCTCGGGTTTGAGTCTATTATAACCATTTACATTCGCTCTCACACCTAGGGAGAACCTGGAACGGACGATTATCCGAATGCGCATGTCTAAAGCATACCTATGCCAGCACAGGGTCGAACCCAAGACTCAAACCCAGGCCTTTCTCATTGCAAAGCGGAAGTGCTAACCATTACGCCAGCATGTGGCTTCATTAGCTAATAATCAAGTACTTCAACAAGTATAACCACTTTATTTCCAGGTCTCCAGTGTTTGCATTGATGTCCCGTGTCAATAGAGCAACTTCCTTTAAAATAGAGAACATCCTCAAACTATACACCTCATCAAGTCATGCACCGTTACACTCGCTGCCAATGTAAGCAAAGACACATGGTCTACATAGACAAGCTGCAAAAGCTAACACAGAGACAGCCTCAGCATTTAAAACAAGTCAGGGTGTGATCCTACCTGTGTGGATTTGTCTTTCATGCACAATGGGTAGAGCACAGAAGGGTCACGGGGCCACTGGCCAGTCAGGTAGGGGACGGTGATGGCGCCTAGAGAAGAAGTGCGTCTGATCCACACCTGCTGGCTTTTTGACCTTTCAACTATCAGAGAAATGAAAAGAGAAAGCAGTCAGAAGACAGGTGGGAGGAAATAAAAAAAAAAAAATGAAAGGGGATTATAAAAAAAAAAAAAAAAAGGCCCATCAAACAATTTCAACATTTTATGAACCTGGTCGGCATTTACAGGAAGTTGTTCCTATTTACAACAGCGCTGTTAATATTAAACTGACAGGTGCAAAAGATATGACATACAAACGCCGTGAAACGACGTTGTGTTAGCACAAGCATGACTGACTGTACAGTATATATACACATTCTTCACATTTACAATAATATCATGAATCATTACATACCATGTCATATGACAGACCATGAGGTAATTTTTTTTTAAATATAAAATACCATAATAGTAATATTGTAATGAATGGTAAAAGCTTAGGCAATTAAACATTAATGCCTATCATTAAACCACTAATACCTATTATTAATATTTAATACCACCCTCATGACTTGGTTCAGTACAGAAGAATGTCTTTACATTATGCTTAGGCAGCTTGTCTACCCCGACTTCATGAGGTCTTTGTTATCCTGGACCTTCTACACCACAAGAACGTCATCTCTTCAGGAAACTCAACTTGTGATAATATCTCTGTACAAATTCAGAGGCATAATGTAAGGAATGTTGGGTCATAGCCAAACATGGAAATCCATATTATACGGTCTTACCACTTTAGAAAAGTCAATATTTATTTATTTTTGCGTCCCACACACTCAGTGGCAATGCTACACTCATAGTACACTCCTGGGCAAAAAAACTGGGCCAACATGGAAATGACATATTTGTAGGTGTAAAGGCAACAGTATGTAACAGCCAAGAATACAGTGATACCTCAGCTCACGAACATAATTGGTTCCCAGAAAGTGTGTGTAAGGCGAAAAGTTCGTCTTCCGAACATTTATTTCCCATAAGAAACCATTAAAATGAGAATAATCCGTTCCCAGGTCCCCATAAAACATAATTTTCTACTGAATAAGCCTTAAAACTACACAAAAATATACCTTATTTTATGTATAATAAAGTGGTTTTATTTACCTTTGTGATGGTAGTTGATGGCTTGATGGAATGGAGTGGGAGGAGGAGGGAGGGAGGGACTTACTGTTTGGAAGGCGTGTTTGGAAACGCCTACTGTTTGGAAACACCCTTAGCCACACACGCACCCTTAATAGCTTCCTTGTTCTTAAGGATGGTGGTAGACTTAGCGTACTGGTACTGGGACGCTGAGTCACACAAACGCACACCTCGTTCGTGTTTTTCAATGATCTCCGCCTGTGGTGGGGTCTTTTTCGGTCCCATAATAGCAAAAGTACACTCAATATGGTCCAAAATGTCTAGCAAACACAAACCACTTCCGCACTCAAAGAAAGGGGGTGACGAACTGTGACGCCATGAGCGTGCGTCAGCTTCTCGTGGCCGCCACCGTGGCGCTGTTCGACCTCGTGGTTTGATTCGTCCGCCGAAAACTAGTTCGTCAGCAGAGACTATATGCTCGCAAATTTAATGTTCTTGAGGCGAAAAGTTCGTGAGCTTAAGCGTTCGTCAGCGGAGGTTTTACTGTACATCAATACCATCAATGTTAATGGTGATGGTTTCTCTGAACACCAGCAAACTTTTTTATCAAATACTTTGTTTTATAACTAATAAATGTCCCAGCCAACACCGTCAGGGCCACTAAAGATTGGCTGGATAAGAACAGCATCAAGCTCCTGTTCTGGACGCGACAGAATCCAGATTTGCACCCAATAATTACTAAAATTTTGATAAATACAAACATGGATTTTTTTTTCCCAAGAGTGTATCGGAGCGTGAAAAAGGAATTCTCTCTGTGCAGACTAATCCTAAAAAAGTAAGAGTGGCCTCTATGTCTGTCAATTCCAGGATATAAGTTTGGCCTGTCTGGATAAGTGGATTCTATGCCTGCCAGCCATAGTAAAACGGGTGTTACCTCTGTGAGTCGGCATCATTTAAGGAGACTTGACCTACATTATGTTATTTATATTAGACGATGTGGCCTCTGGGATTTCTGTCAGCATAAAGATATCATATTTTGCCTGACAGATGCCTTAAAAAGGTGTGGCTTATGTCAGTTGTCTTAAAAGGGAGTGTTGCTTCTGTGCCTGTCAGTCATGTTAAAAAGGGGTGTGGCATTTGTGCCTGTCAGTACTGTTAAAAGGTTATGTGGCCTCTGTGCCCGCTAGTCGTGTTTAAATGGGGTCCTGCCTGTGTGCCTGTTCGTGGTGTTAAAAGAGGGGTGGCCTTTTGCCTGATGGTTGTGTTAAGGAGGGGCATGTCGCCTTAGCGCCTGTCAGAAGCGCTAACAGGATGCAGCCTCTGTGCCTGTTGATAGCGATTAGAAGAGGGTGTTGCCTCTGTGCCTGACATTAGTGTCTCAACGGGGTGTGGTTTCTCTGCCTGTCAGTCACATCAAATAATCTTTGACATGCTTTCCATTAAAGCAGTGGTCCCCAACCCCCGGGGCTGCGGACCGGCGCCGGTCCGTGGATCAATTGGCACCGGGCTGCACAAGAAATAATTATTTATTTCTGTTTTATTTATTATCTGAGTCTGAACTATCTTTTATTTTTGAAAAAACTTTTATTTTGAAAATGACCGGATTCTCTCGGTTACATGTCGGTCATTTGAGCGCTAAAATGTAACCCACAAGGGGACGGCACATGAACAGAGGCGTGTTAGACATGTTTCAAACAATAGTGGGGATTTCAGGTGAGACTGAGCCTGAGCCTTCATTCTCTCAGCTGGTGCACCATCACCTGTGATTTTTTTTTTTTTTTTTTTTTTTAAGAAAAGTTCAAAGTCGATTAAAAATGTAACGCTTAATCCTGATTAGGGAGGCTAGTGGACATCTCAGGCGACTCTGGGCAAGGGCGGGGTATTATATTTACAATATAAACAAGCTAATTCCCCCCCCCCCCCCCCCCCCCCCCCCCCGCTGCAGTAAAATTGTCAAGCGTTGACCGGTCCGCGGTGATAAAAAGGTTGGGGACCACTGCATTAAAGGACGCATGTCCTCTATGTCAGTGAGCCAAACATAGGCACTAAAGGAGGTGTGGCTTTAGTCTTCCTCCAAACAATAGATAACCAGAACCTTCACAGATGCGTCTCTTATTCCTATAAATGTATAAAAGCTATTGTTTATCTCCACACTTTTGCTGAAGAGCTGCCAGGACATCTGTTTGAAGCACGAGACAAAATAAAGCCTTTATTTTGACCCTCTTCATGACCCTATGTGGACTAGATGAATTACATCATAGCTCTCAATGCGGTTTTACACAGCAGGCTGTTTTAAGCTCAATGCCCTTCTGTCTTCTCAGCATCACACGCCCACTGCAATTATCCCACTGTTGTTACATTTTTGGCGTGTGAACACCATCGCTGGGTGCTTATTATACAAAATCATAGTGCAGCTGGATTCAAAAGGGAACAATGAGAGTTTTACGGTCTTCTCTCCAAACTTCTCTCTTTCTGAGAGGTACACACTCAGACATTGAGGAGCAAAGAGAGATACAATAGAAGTTTTCCATACTCTTGTGAACTATGAACTCTGGAACCTTCTGGAAGTTTGCATAAAGGTTGCCAAACCAGATGGATCCTGATAAGTGACCTTCATTCATTCATTCATTCATTCATTTGCTAAACAGTTTAATACTATTGGAGGCTGGTGACCCATTTCAGTTTACTCTAGGTGAAGGCAGGGTACACCCTGAAAAAGCATGCCATTTCATCGGAGAAACCCCTCGCGCACACACACACACACACACACACACACACACACCAATTAGCCTAATGTGCATAGCATTGGACTGTGAAAGGAAACCAGAGTTCCTTGAGGAAAGCCACTCAGAACACCCTCACCAAACCCAAAACTCAAACCCAAAACATTCTTGCTGTGAGGCAGACATGCTAAAACAGTGCCACAATGCTGCTTGATGAATAATGAGAACATCCAACCGTCTCTGGGTATAATCAAATCAATTAATCCAACCGCCTGTGAGCTCATTCGTTCAATGGGGCCGATAGTGCTTTCCCTCTGAGTGTCTTAGGTAAAGTCTGTTGGGTTTTTACACCCGAGCCTCGTGGCTCATCAGGCCGGTGCTTATCCCCGGTTTCCGTAGCATGAAGCGACCAGGAGTTCAACTCCTCCTGGATGGGACGCTAGTCCATCGCAGGTTACCTTCCCAGTATATATTTTTACTGGTACCCATTTATACTGCTGGGGGAACAGAGGCACACTTGTGGTTAAGACCGTGCCCAGGGGTCTTAGCACAGTGGGGGTCTAACTGGGATTGGAACACACAACCTCCCGATCATGAGCGCAGCACCCTAATCACTACACCATTGGCCTCATAATCCGAGTGTTTTAGACCAACACCTCCAAATACACAAGATGACACAGTTCGGAAAGTGGTGGGTGGTTAGTATTGCATGTCACAGAGGGGGCGTGTGCATGCCCTGGTCAGTGGTGTTCGTGTGATAGGGAAGGCAATACCTGATGGGTGGGAATTGGATATGAATAAATTAGGAAGAAATGGGGAGGGGGGGAGGTGTTGAGCCTCAAATACCACTTTCAAAACATATTTCAGGTCTTTGTTGCCCACAAACATTCGAGTAAAGTTTTAAAAAAAAGGTACTTCTTCAGAATCTCTCTCCATTTCATATTGAGTGGGCGGAGCTAATCTTGGCTAAGTCTTGCATAACCTTCATGCTTAACAATCCCAGGATTAATATTGTTCGAGTTAGGCCAAAGGAAAATGACCAGAACGGTTTGAACTGACAGGATGTCTATAGTAACTCAAATAACAACTCATTACAACACCGGTGAGCAGGAACGCATCTCAGAAGGCACACTGCATTGAACAGAGACATACAGACACAACAGAACATCATTCTAGCACAAGAATCCAAGGATACAGTGGGGACAGAACAGACTGTTAGGCATTAATAGACATGAAACTATACCGCTTAATCTTATTGTGGTTGTGGAAGGGCTGGAGCCTATCTCAACCAACACTGATCGAAGGCAGGGTCCATTCTGAATATCTCTCCAGCACACTGCAGGGACAACACACACAACCATTCACATTCACACCTAGCGGCAATTCGAAACAACCAATTAGCCTAATGTGTATGTCTTTGGACTGTCAGAGGAAACTGGAGTACCCTGAGGAAATCCATGCAAACACTGGAAGAACATGCAAACTCCACACTGAAACACCATCGCTGAATACAAGATTCGAACGCACCAAACACACTGCTAGAACTAGACAGTTGGAGACTGGATATCTTTAGCTGTCAATCAATATCAAGGAACAGCCACCGAGTCAGTCCTTAGGTTAATCATCTGGTGTTTGAGCAGCATTTTATCATTGGTTCATCCATCCATCTATCAATGCCATACTAGTATATCTGTCAGGGTCTTGAAGGAAACTTAGGATGAGAGGTGGGATATATTCCCTGCACACATTAGCAGTCCATTCAAGGGTAAACATCAAAACAAACTACCATTCACACTCATATCCACCCTTATAGGCAATTTAAAGTATCCAGGTGACCTAACTATGTGCATGTCTTTGTATTGTGGGAGGAAACCAGAGTCGCTTTCAATAGCGACATGAGTGACTGGTAGGTGCGGAGGGTTAAACGTCACCTGAATAACACGACACACAGTCATTCCAAATACACTGTGATAAACACTGCCTGAAGGAGCAGTGTTGAAATAGACCATGTCACGACATGTATTAAAGCTACTATCCTGTTTCAGTCTACACATCTCTTTCCAGTCTGGCTTGATTGACACTCATGTAATTTGGGGATTACTAGCAAATTCAAGTAAATCTATCTAAAATGAAAACTTCACCGTTTGGATCTTAGTGAAAAGTGCATTGTTTATGTTGTTTTTTGAAACATCCCAATCGGTCTGTTTAAGAACCGTAATTGTGTGTTGTATGCTTGAATAAAAGTGGTCAGGTACATGGACAGCATTTGGTCCCAAAGCTTTGGTGTTGGCTCTGTTTCATCTACTGGTTTACTGAGAGCAGATGGAGACACACATCCCTGCCAAGAGCCCTCGGTGGAAAGTGCACTGTCTCACATTTCTATCCTAAGTAGGCTTGCACACACTGTACGAGGGTTATAATGTGAGGCGGGTGACATTTAAGTAGATCTGTGCCCAGACAAACAGAAAGAGAGTGTGGGTGAGCACAGTGCTAGATGGCCTTAGGCATTTGATCGTGTGGTTATTCACACCTCAAACAAAAACAACATAACTTTTTAACAGTTTAAAGGTAACAGTCTATTTATAGACAATAAAATGATCATTTGCACATTCCCATCGGACTGTCGTTCTCAGAGCTGGATGTTGGGCCCAACATTGATTATCATTGACCAACACTGTTCAACACTGACCAACAGTGCTGCGAATCAAAACACATCATTATTGTTTTTATTATTCAGTTATCAACGTTCAGCTATTTAATTGGTCTTCTAAATAAAATGTAATAATTATTTTTAAAATCCTTAATATCTCAACAAGTTGAACTATAAGGTAAATATGAACTACACCTAATGCATTAAGCCACCGCTCACTCATTCATTTAATCCTACAAATCACTGAATCCTACTAGGATTGCAGGGAGTCTGGCGGGTATCTCAGCAAACACAGTGCAAAACACCCTGAACATCGCACACGAAAACAGTGTGTTACACAGTGTATTCTGTGATGGCGTGATCAGTTGGGGATGGATTGGGATTGCATGTGTTCTGGCCCGGGGAGCCATTGTATATGAGCGACTGAAGCAGGATTGTGACTGATTGTGAAAAAAAATCAGGAATGCAAAATTATGTAACTCCAACAAATAGGCTAAAGATTATTGTACACATTTAAATCAGGTTCATCAAAAATCTGTAATTATGGAATTTATTTCAGATAAGCTTGGACCCCGCCCCTGGTTTTTAGCTTATTAAAATAGATATAACTACAAGTATTTTATGATTTTTTTTTTTAAATCGGAAACACTCATCAAATACACATGTATACAAGTTTTAATAATAATCAAAATGTAAGAACATGGAAGGTAAGTCTGTTGGGTTTTTACACCCGAGCCTGGTGGCTCATCAGGCCGGTGCTTATGCCCGGTTTCCGTAGCATGAAGTGAACAGGAGTTCAACTCCTCCTGGATGGGACGCTAGTCCATCGCAGGTTACCTTCCCAGTATATTTTACTGGTACTCATTTATACTGCTGGGTGAACAGAGGCACACTTGTGGTTGAGACCTTGCCCAGGGGTCTTAGCACAGTGGGGGTCTCAGTGGGATTTGCACTCACAACCTCCCGATCATGAGCCAAGCACTCTAACCACTACACCACTAGAACATGGAAGAAGACCAGAAAATCCAGAAACACTATTCCATGATATCGCTGTAAATGTGATGTCAACTGTGGAGTCACACACAAAGCACTCTGCAAACACCCCTCCCCAAATTTTCTAATGTCCAGCAGTGATCATGCTCTCCATCATCATCCTATTGATCACACACACCTGGATTTGTTCACACAATCATGCCAACAGTAAAACGACACTCATTCAACCACAGTGGAAAGTGTATGCTCAGTGTTTCTCACCTGTCCATACCAAGCGTTTCCCCGTTACTCTGATTGCACATCGCCTGACTATTGCCTGTATCCTGATTTTGATCTTGGAAGTTATATCCTGACTACTTCCTGTATCCTGACTGGATTTGTTTTGATAAACTCTGAAACTGACTCTAACTGACAGTGGCACTGTCGCCACCACCTGAACAGTCATTATGTGTGATATGTAGGAACATTTCAGAAACCATGAACATTAAGCCAAAATACAAATGTAAGCTATTGCCCTCAGCACAGCCTTCACATCACTTGAACCAGCTCAGCCAGTTTGGGACACTGTGACACCAACAAACATCAACCTACTACTGCGAAATTCATTACAATGCGAAAAAGAGTTGCAGAATGTTTGAGGTCAAGAATGCACTAGACTCTAAGAGGATCTTGTAACATTTTAAAATCTGATTCACTGTTTTATTATTATTATTATTATTATGTTAATTCAGTGGTATGTAATTTACATTTTAATAGCAATATTCACTCTCACTCACCTATTTTCCAAACTGGAAAAGAGGCTGGAGCCTATCTCAGCTTTACACTTGACAAAGGCCGGGTCCACCATGAGCAATTCACTAGACTGTTTCAGGGTTCACACACAAACACACACACACACACACACACACACACACACACACACACACACACACACACACACAAAACCATTCGCGCACACATTAAACTTATGGGAATTTTGGAGCAGACAATCTGTTGCTTAATGTGCATGTCTTTAGACTGTGGGAGGAAACCTGAGTACCTGAAGGAAACCCTCAGCATGGGGAGAACATGCAAACGCCATACAAAAATGCCAGGACCTTGTTGCTGCGAGGCAGATGTGCTCATCAGTACATCACCAAGCCACGCATGATAACAATATTTCAAACTGCTTAATGCAAAAGTTAAAGCATGGCTAGGGGAGTTGTTGCTTCCTGCTTGGCACTCAGCATCAAGAGGATAAAACAACGCAATAACTGGCGCCGCACGGTGGCGACGAGCGCATTGAGCATACGCGTGTATGAAGTATGCGCTATACAAACATCCATAATAATAATAATAATAATAATAATAATAACTAGCTAGATAGCAAACATTTGGCTAACCATTACTCAGTAGTACTGTATGCAACTGTACACAGGTTACTTGTGTTGGCTAATAAAGCCTAAGTTAGCCAGATAGCTAACATTTGGCTAATTGTTATAGTTCTATTACTGAAAGCAGTAGGCAGCTTCTTGCTTAAGCTAGTTAACATTAAAACAAGTAGCCAGTTTTGTGGGCAATATAAAGCCAGCAATAATATGTTTGATTTAATAGTTGAGCCGTATAGGACTGAGCTATGAGAGAGACATTTTTAGCCTGATATAAATATTCTATAGCTAAAAACTAAAACATGGAATATCTCATTAGCATATTGAATAGCTTCGGTTTCGTACATGAAGTGAATTGGTGGCAATGCGTGACTATGTCCAATGGAGCTCTGCAGCTATTTTAAAAGCCGAAAGTCAGGGTAAACACTGTTATTACATGCTAAGTGGCTGACAGAGCTACACAAAGCCTGAATGGAGATGATCCCCCCCACCCCCATCCCACCCCCACCCCCCACCCCCCACACACACACACACACACACACAAAACCATAACATCTTCCAAATTATCGAGATGTTGAAAAAAAATTCATGTCACCTATTCAGCATCATCATGTCAACACAAACAGCTTGTTATGACTGTCAGCTTAATGTTGGTGGAAGGCCTGAGCACCGCCGCCATATGTTAATTAGGCCACGCAGCAAACAACCACCATGGCAACAAACAGTGAGCTCTCGTGTCAACACTTCTGATAAACTCTACACAATGCACCTAATCTCGGCACACAGCAGGTCAACGCGGGTCCAACACTAACACATTTACGAGCTTTAGATTACTCAGATGGATCAATGTGTCAGTCTGCGCATGTGTGTCCCTCAGCAGCAGCTTCATGCAAACAGAATCTGCATCACAGAAGAGCGCTTGTGGTCTGAGTTCCTGCTAGTGTAGTGTACTACTCTTCTGTTCTACCTAAGAGGAAGCTGACTGGTCAAGGAGGTTGTTGATTAATTCTCTATAACAGCCGTAATGACAATGGTTACTGCTGCAAGATTATATTGAACATCTGGAACGTCACTGTGTGTATAATGCAGCTGATGTGGTTCTTTTCCAAAACAGTTTGATACAAAGTTAGATGCACACGGTTGTATCGAGCGTCCTTTTGCACACTGTAGGATTTCAAATTTAGGAACCCCAGACTTCCTTACTAATGCGCTTGTAGCGGAATATCTTCAAATCCCATGTAATGCACAGACCACCTTGCATTGTTCCACTTGGATCACAATTACGAACCAATGTGTTTCGTGGTCGACACACTCTGTGACATCATCGCCTACTGATTGAGCTACTACTCGATGATGATGTAACAAAGAGGGGCACTACCACACTTTGACAGCCCACCTGCAGAGCTTAACCTCACTGCTTCTAGTTACATCACGATGGGAGAAATGGGAATAAATCTGGACTGGGCAATGCGACAAGCATCAATTTTTTTTTTGGTAAAATAAGTGTACAGTATACACAGGGCTAACCTTTCTTTCTGACTTTCTTCAAAAATAGTAACATATACGTATTAGAAAATTTGGTATCACTTTAAAGATTAAGACATCAATAACAAAACGGAACCATCATCATCATCATCATTTTCTGTACCCGCTTAATCCTAATTTGGGTCGCGGGGAGGCTGGTGCCCATCCCAGCCAACTTCGGGCGAGGGCAGAGGACACCCTGGACAGCTCGCCAGGCAATCGCAGGGCGGAAACACGCTGACGGCTTTGCAGCGTCAGCAGTGGTTCTTTTACATGCCTCACACCATAGACAGTGAGAGACATGGCCGGCCTTTGATAACCCAGTTAGCTGCACTGGGGGAGGGGGGGGGGGCAGTGACAACCTTGTGGAGAGTGGGACTCGAACCCCCAACCTTTGGATCAGCGATCCAGCATCCTATACCACTAGACCATCACTGCCCTAATTCTTTAAGTATATCTTAGCAAAATAAATCACACTAAAGTTTTATGATTTTTATTGTCTATTTTGTACATTGTACACTCCCGGAGCAAGCCCTACAGAATAGCCCGGGGGACACAGTCGAAAGCCTGCTCTAAATCCACAAAACACATGTGAACAGACTGTGCAAACTCCCATGCCCCCTCCAGAATCCTATAGAGCGTATAGAGCTGGTTGAGCGTGCTGCAACTAGGATGAAAACCACACTGTTCCTCCTGAGTCTGAGGTTCAACTATTGGTTGGATCCTCCTCTCCAGACCCCCTGTATAGACTTAACTGGGAAGGCTAAGGAGTGTGATTCCACAATAATTGGAATACACCCTCCAGTCCCCTTTTAAAAAGGGGGGCTATAGGGGTCGGGTTCAGTGTGAGTTGGGTGGCAGCTGAAGGCATAGGTTCTGTCAGACCGATCCTTGGCTACTCACTCTGACTCCTGTGACATAGAATGTCACCTCTCTGGTGTGGAAGAAGCCTGAGCTGGCGCGTGAAATGGAAAGATACCGACTAAATATAGCTTGGGCTCTGGAACCACCCATCTCGAGAGAGGCTTGACTTTATTCCATTCTGGAGTTGTTCATGGGGAGAAACGGTGAGCCATTGTGGGCATCCTTGTTTGCCCACATGTTAGAGTTCGCCCAGATTGATAGCAATGTAGTTTCCCTCTGCCTTCGTGTGTGTGGGGGGGGACGGGGGAACGGGAGGGATGGGGGAACAGGGGGGACGGGGTTCTGACTGCTGTTTGTTCTTATGCGCCACATGAAAGTTCAGAGTACCCACCCTTCTTGGAATCTTTAGAGGGGTGTTGAAGAACGTTCCCCCAGGGGACTCACTCGTTGTCCTGCGAGACTTCAACACCCATGTGAGCAACGATAGTGTGCTAAACTGTTTTAATATTTAATTTATTTTACTCACAATGTCTTATTTCGTGTGTACAAGATTCAGTCACATGATGTGTATTTTTAGCTACTAAACTCTGCTGACTGTAATAGTACCACTAAAAAAAAAACAGAGAGGCTGGTGAGGCAATGACTGTAATTGCTGGATTATACTAGTAACCTCGAAAGTAACTTGTGCCACTGCTGTACCACTACAATTCAGTTAAATAATTATAGATAAAAAGTCTGAAAATATGAATTACGAATGTGAAACAAGTGGAATAAAATAAACAATTTTTGACAATTTGTTATAGAAACAGAATCATTTTCAGGGTGCGAGCAGTAACTCAGCTGTACTTCAGGCCAGGCCTCAGTATATTACCCTGTTGAGACTTATTTTCAACAGCACATTTGTTACTCCTCATAGACGATGAAATTTAAAAGAACACTGTATAAATCTCTCTAAAAATAAAAACAGAAATAAACCAAATGTTTAATTTACTAGCAGATGTGCCAGTTGTGAAATTTTAGCTGGAAATTAATTAGCTATATGGTATGGGTATAATAATAAATATTTGTTATAAGCTATTATCATTGTTATGAATGCAATCATACATGCACAACAGCTTATCAACACTGAACATACTGTGAGAGAGAGAGAGAGAGAGAGAGAGAGAGAGAGAGAGAGAGAATTTATCTTACATTGAGTTTTATTAATTATTATGTTTAATTACTACTAAGTTACTACAAAAACATATACTGTATGACCCTTCATCACAAAATGAGTCTTATTGCACCAACTTTTAATATTGTATACACATGAGTAGACTGCATCCTGGGCTTTTAAAAATTTTAATAAATAAGTTAAAACTGGAAAACATTTCACTTAAAAAATACAACAAAAATTGTTTGTTATAAAATTTAATATATTTATAACTCAAAAATTTAGTTTGCTGCATTTTGTGGTCACAGGTGACATATTTTCAGTCACCTGAGGTTCCTCTGAATGGGAAAAAAACAAAGTTTACAGATGAACTGACGGTAATTTGGGCTTAAATTTTAGAATTCAGGATTAAAACTTTAAATTGCAAAATTCTGTAATGAAACCTGAGTGATAAATGAGGAAACACATGCATGTTGGAAATGTAGGATATTTATGTCAGACAACAATGCATTTACATTCCATTTTTTTTTTTCCTTCACTTGGCAGATGTTTTTATCCAGTTGTCCCAGGATACAGACTAATGCTGTTATTATCCAACTTATATGATTCTTATCGAAGATCCCAGAAGTGTTTTTCAAGCAGGCCTGAGATGTGAACTCATAATATCCAGAGCACGAGTCTGGATCTTAACCGTAAACTCTATCTTTAGTGGGTGTGATAACCGTTTAGAACAGAGTCATGCTGCAGTCGCCTCGCAATGCTGAGCAATGCTGTGATAAAATAACACGCAGATAAAAAGAGTTATCGCAGTGTTTGAGCTCCACCAGAGAACCGACACGCACTTTAATCCCTAATTACAACAAGAAAGCGTGGGTGGAAAAACTACAGGAATCAGCCATGATTGTAGATAAACAGCACTGCTCTGTATTTATTGAAAGAAAATAATTAGAGAAAATGCAACATTATTTAAAATATATAATATTTAAAATTATATTTTCTTTTCCTTTCAGCTTTTTTCCTTTTTTTTTTTCAGGGATCGCCACAGCGAATCATTAGATTCACACGTTTGATTTGGCATGGTTTTACGTCGGATGCCCCTACTGACACAATCCTTTAGCAAAAGGCAGAAACACAGTGACGGCTATGCAGCTACTCTTTACGAAAGTCAGCAATGGTTCTTTTACATGAATCTCTCACCATAGACAGTGAGAGACATGGCCCGCCTTTGATAACCCAGTTAGCCGCACTGGGGTGCTGGGGGGCGAGACAGTGACAACGTTGTGGAGAGTGGGACTTGAACTAACCTTAGGATCAGCAATCCAGCACCCTTTACCTCCAGGCCACCACTGTCATATATATATATATATATATATATATATATATATATTTTTTTTTTTTTTTTTTTTTTTTTTGCTTATATTTGTTTTATCATACACATCATTTAAATTTTCTAATATAAATATAAAGAGTGGATAGTTATATATGAAATTACCTTTTTCTGATAAGAATTTCATTTGGAAGTGATATAAAAGGATATCACGATACCTCTGTGGAAGGCCCAGTAGCGTAGTGGTTAGCATTTCTGCCTCATAACAAAAAATCCTGGGTTTGAGTCCCAGGTTTGGCAAGGATGCTTTTCTACGCAGAGTTTGCATGTTCTCAGTGCTTGTGTGGGTTCCCTCTGGGTACTCAGGATTATGCCCACAATCCAACGACATGCACACTAGGCTAATTAGCCCCACCCCACCACACACTTTCCCCACCAGTTTAGGAATCGAACCAGTGACCTTTCAGTCCCAAACCTGCTTCTCTAAGCATTAAGCCATGGTTGGTCCCAGAGTCAGCTGAGATAGGCATTAGCCTCCCCAGGACCATAGTAGGATTCAGTGGTTCAGCAAATTAATTAATTGCATCAGATTGTATTGCAACATAATTTATCATGATATCAGTATTACATCGTACACCATCAGTCTATCAAGCTCACTCACCCAGTCATGTGTACCGTACTGTAAGCTCCACTCAAACAGATCATCTTCCAAATCATTGTAATGTACAATTTACAGCTATTTCTTTCTAATCTGTACTTAAACCTTCAATCATTTCAACCCAAAAGCATCTTGAATCCATTTCAGAAAAGCCAACGCAAAGCTAAGTATGATAATGCGTCCTTCGCTAATCAATTACACCCTATTAGCTTCACCATGGTTTATGGTGCTTATTGATTCTGTGCTTATTATCCAGCAAGCCTACGCATGTGAAAACGATATTACGAGCGCGCACGGTTCGATCAGTCGGTTTGCTGGACGGATCAGTAAAGCAGAGGATTTATAGTCTAATGACCTCACGCATGAGTGCAGACTCTGGGAAAAGCACAGGACGAGTACAAAGTAACATTAGCGATCTGATGTAAGAGAAGCGTGACGCAGTGTGAAGTTCAGCACTGCATGGAAAAGAGAAGAAAGTTCGCGTGTACTATTCAGGGCTCAGTGCTCAGTGTTCAGCGTTTCCTAGTTAATGTTTAATGCACGAGGATTTAGCATTTTATGTGTAGTGCTTTGTTTTATGTTTAATGTTTGGTGTTTAGTGTTTCATTCTGAATGTTTTATGTTGTATAATGAGTTGGCGGCACACTAGCATAGTGCACAGCCTTGCAGCCAGAGGGACCTGGGGTTGAGGCCCAAGCTCAGCCAGAGTATTTCTGTGTGTAGTTTGCATGTTCTCCCCCTGCTTGAGTGGGTTTCTTCTGGTTACTCCTGTTTCCTCCAACAGCCCAAAGGCATTTGCGCCATTCAAACATTAAAATGCGCCATTCAAACATTCAAACAATGCACAAGCTGCTCTCCATTGACTATCTTCCAACATCTCACCCCGCTGGCCTCCCATTGGCTAGGAGGGATGACGCAGCTCCTTCCCATTGGCTATCTCCCAACATCCCACCCCACTAGCCTCCCATTGGCTAGGAGGGATGATGCAGCTCCCTCCCATTGACTATTATGGAGCTGCATCTCCCATAATGCTTTTCATGTAAAGGACAGTTACTGTTGTTTCAGGAGTTTTTTGAGTGTGCTCATTACTTTTAACCTTCCATAAACATTTGTAAGATTATAACTCTGCTAAGAAGACATGGTCAACACACGCACGCACACACACACACACGTGTGTGAGTTCCGGGACGTTATTGAAGCAGAAGGTCTTAAAAGGTATACTTTTATCATTTTTAAAAGGTTTAGGAGTAGTACTGGTGGCCTTGGAACGATTCACACATTTTACATGTAAAATTCGGTTCAATTTACGAAAAATTTTAGGTTAAGAAAAAGGCTCTGGAACGAATTAATTTCGTAAGGTGAGGTACCACTGTACTTCTTTTTCCTTACTGTCTATAAAATCAGTTCTGACAGACATATAGCAACAGCGAGTACATGGAAATGTAATTTGAATGCACAGAGGTGTAGCGGCTGGGACATCCGCCTCACAACATCAATGTCCGGGGCTTGGATTTTTCTGTGTGGAGTTTACATGGCCTCCCAGTGCTTGCTTGGGTTTCCTCCCACAATCCAAAGACATGCACAGTAGGCTGTGTTCCAAATCACCCCGAAGTGTGAGAGTGAGTGCGAATGGTTGTATGTGTGTTGGCCCGACGATGCCCTGGTGAGCTGTCCAGGGTGTACCACGCCATTGCCCAGAGTCGTCTGAGATGGGTGCCAGCCTCCCCGTGACCCTAATTAGGATTAAGCGTCTTAGAAAATGAACGAATGGATGAATGGATTGCTGATGAGTGTTTTAATCATGTTCAGTGTTTAATATTTAGGGTTTAGTGCATAATTAATGTTTTCTGCTGCTTGAATACGGGAAAAAAAAGACTTTCGGCACTGCTTAGTGTTCCAATTCCACGGTTATTATTAGGTTACTAGTGTTTAATCTTCATTCTTTATTGTTTCTTGCATGATGTTTACTATTCTCTGATTACAACCGGGGGGAGGGGTTATCGCTTTGTGTTTATTTTTAAGGCTTGTTTAATGTTAAAAGCTTGGTGTTTATTGTTCGTCCCTTCCGTGTTTTAAATATGTATTGTTAATTGTTTAATACGTAATGTTATGTTTTTAATCTTTAATGTTTCAAGTTTATTTCACTCTCAGGCATCAGAGCACTATTCGTAATCACCTCAAATGATATCAGAAGGATTCCTAATTCTATATATAAAACACGAAAATGGTTCCAGTCTTAAAGGCGCGGGCTCATCCGTCCCAGAATCCTCAGCAATGGAAGGAGGAGAGTCACTACCGTACAGTGGTACCTCACTTTACGAAAGTGTCACCAAAAGAAAAATGCAGGTTACGAAACGCATTTACCTAAAATTTTTGTCTCTGGATATGAAACAAGTTCACGTTACGAAAGCGCCATCTTAAAAATTCAAACGCGCCATTCAAACATTCAACCAATGCACGAGCTGCTCTCCCATCAATAACATTCAAACATCCCACCCCACTGGCATCCCATTGGCTAGGAGGGATGACATCGCTACCTCCCATTGCCTGTATCCCAACATCCCGCCCCGCTAGACAGTGAGAGACATGGCCGGCCTTTGATGACCCAGTTACCTGCACTGGGAGGGACAGCATTGAAAACTGTTGATAGTGGGGCTTGAACCCCCAACTTTAAGATCAGCAATCCAGCACCTTGTGGGGACCGGTGGTGTGGTGGTTAGGGTGCTGCACTCAAGATCAGGAGGTTGTTGTGTGTTTAAATCCCAGTTAGACCCCCACTGTGCTAAGACCCCTGGGCAAGGTCTCAACCACAAGTGTGCCTCAGTTCACCCAGCAGTATAAATGGGTACCAGTAAAATATACTGGGAAGGTAACCTGCGATGGACGAGCGTCCCATCCAGGAGCAGTTGTACTCCTGGTCACTTCACGCTATGGGAACCGGCGATCAGCACCGGCCCGATGAACCACTAGGCTCGGGTTTAAAAAAAAAAAAATCCAGCACCTTGCTACCAGGACATGAAATTGGAGATATTTTTAAAAGATCTCTCTATTTAAAGTTCTTTAGACCGATCCGTTCCATTTTCACACACTTATTCTGTTCTCATGGAGCTTTGCCGGCTCCCATTAAGCTGTGAAAGAAAAAAGACGATGGAATTCTGTTCATACTCTCCAACGTGTGATAAAGAAAATGTTTGAAAAGGGTTTCAAAGGGATGGTTAACAGTTAATCGAATTAATTTAGGTAATTAATTATAAGTGTGCACTTTAACTGAAAAAAAATTGGAAAGAATCAGGAACGAAATTGAAGGTACAAAAGATACTGATACCACCTGCGTGACATGCAACGCAAAGTACAATCATATACCCTTTTTTTCTGACTGTTGATTAGCGAGCTTTTTGTTTTTCAAGGGGATTTTTAGATTCTGCAGAGTATGTAAAGACAGGAAGTGTAGGAAGTGTACAGAGCAGTCCTTAAGTGAAATGCCACCAACATACAAACTCACAAGAAAGTAATACATTCAGAGAAAATCCAGGCTAATCGGTTTTTCTGCTGAAACGCGGCCCAGTGCCCACGGGAGCTCAGAGTGAAAGGTATCGACTGTGTGAAAGGGCGATCTGATGCAGTGTGTGTCTGCCGTTTCAGATGAGGTCACCTCGGTACGCCACGTGACGGAACATAACCCAGGTCCCTCACTGGGACGACTGCAGCGCTGAGTGGGAGCGTCTCAGACTCGGCCAACCCTGACCGTCGGTGCACACTCTGACGTGTTGATACATTCGCTTGCAAAGAAAACAATCAACACACAGAGAAGCCCTGAGGCCCGACACACCTCGCGTCCGTATCACAGCTGACATGTACCAACGTTACTGCTTTAGCACGATAATGAGCTAAACTTTAAACGAGGTTAATAGCATTGTTACCATATCATAGTATCATATCATTCGCTTAAAAAGGGGATGATAAAAATAGTTTAAAAGAAAGATATGATCAGCATTCCGAGGCAACCTCATCACCTAAACGTATCGAAAAACAGCCATAATGGTATTTTGAACATACAGCTTTATATATATATATATATATATATTTTTTTTTATAGTTGTCTATTCCTGGACAATCTGCTTCAAATTATTACCTTAATGTTAAAAAGTTGGACTAAATATTTGAGACTTGCTGTTGGGAAATTAATCAACCACAGTGTGGTGTGTTGCAGCCTGACCACTGCAAAGTCGATTATTATGTTAAACCTGCACTTCTCAAAATTCTCATCCGTTTAGCAATATTATTGTATGTTATGGAATACCAACTAAAACTTGATCATTTATTTCTTGCATGTTAAATTTCTATGATGTGAATAAAAATTTGGCTTGTCTTGTTGCCACAAAAATCTTTCCCTTATTGGGCGACTCCGTCCATAAACATATAATAACTGTCTATACGTGCACCTGTCGGGCAGTGGCGGCCTGGTGGTAAAGGACGCTGGATCACTGATCCCAAGATTGGGGGTTCAAGCCCCATTATCATCGGGTTGTAACCCACCCACCCCCCCACCCCACCCAGTGCAGATAACCGGGTTATCAAAGGCCGGCCATGTCTCTCACTGTCTATGATGTGATGTTCATGTAAAAGAACCATCGCTGACTTTCATCACGAGTAGCTGTATAGCTGTCAGCATGTTTCTGCCCCACGATGGTCTGGTGAGCCGTACAGGGTTAACTATTCTGCCCTCACCTAGAAACGGCTGAGATGGGCGCCAGCCTCCTCATGACTCCAATTAGGATTAAGTGGTTCAAAAAATGAATGAATGAAGGTGCACATGTTTTTAATCCTTTATCTCATATAAATCCCAAAGGAGAGGAACGAAGGTTAGCCTCAGCAAGACAGAATACATGTGCGTGAATGACAAGGACCCAGGAGGAACAGTGAGGTTACAGGGAGCAGAGATAAAGAAGGTGGAGGATTTTAAGTACTTGGGCTCAACAATCCAGAGCAATGGCGAGCGTGGAAAAGAGGTGAAGAAACGTGTGCAGGCAGGTTGGAATGGTTGGAGAAAAGTGTCCGGTGTGATGTGTGATAGGAAGGTATGGTTTAGAAACAGTGGCACTGAGGAAAAGACAGGAGGCGGAGCTGGAGGTAGCAGAGATGAAAATGTTGAGGTTCTCTTTGGGAGTAACGAGGATGGATAGGATCAGGAATGAGTCCATTAGAGGGACAGCACATGTTAGAGGTTTTGGAGACAAAGTCAGAGAGGTTAGATTGAGATGGTTTGGACATGTACACAGGAGGGATGGTGAGTATATTGGTAGTAGGATGCTGAGGATGGAACTACCAGGCAGAAGGCCTAGACGAAGACCAAAGAGAAGATTTATGGATGTGGTGAAGGAGGACATGAAGGTAGATGGAGTAAGAGTAGAAAACCTTCCAATTATTCTCATGTCATCTAATTATTTTTGTTTTATGATTATTCTCGTATCCTAGGACTGATCTCGTATTCTTGGTTATTATTATATTCCCTAATTATTCTTATTAAAAGGGAAATATAGTACAGTATAGAAGTCCAACCTAATGACATTTCATTCTTATTGTCTGTTTGCAAACCAGCAACATTACGAAAACGTACAAGCAAATGACCAAAAATGACCCGAATTAAACCTCACCGATGTTGAGAGCACTTTGCCAAGAATGTCGTGATGATGTTGTAAACCAAACCTATGATTTTGTATATTAGGTCTGTGTTATGAATTGCACTGTCTCTGCCAAATGCAGGTCTAACACTTGAACTGTAAGAGGGAAGGAAGCCCCATTATACACATCTAATTCACAGAATATGGAGTGCTCCATTAAGGGTTGCTGGAGGAATTGTATCACACACACACACACACACACACACACCCATGCTTTAAGATTACACAGAAATCTTGCACAGCCTTAATAATCATTTCAGCCAACACATACACACTGGGAAAGGAAAGAATATCAAGGCAAGGCCCGAAGAAGATTTTTTTTAAATGAGAAAAGATTGTTCTTATATAAACATGCATGCAGCTGGTTTATTTTGGGACTTCATGAATGATGACGTCACAGTTTCAGTTCACCTTTCACAAGAGCTGAGTACTGCATCATCCAGCAGCATGCAAAGGAGCTGCCTTAAGATAAAATACAATCAAATCAAATCAAATCTAATCTAATAAAATGAGAGTTATTGTTTTTTTTTTTACATTTCCAACTTAACACTGGAATGATCATGCTAGTGAAGAAGAAGAAGAAGATGATGATGATGATGATGATGAGGAGGAGGAGGAGGAGGACCAGGATGAACACTCCTGTTGTGGGAAATGGATAAGGCCATGTTTTTTTTGTTTGTTTGTTTGTTTGTTTTTGCATTAAATGTAATGCAACATGCAGCACAGGCCCTGATTTTCCTCCTCCATTGCTGGCACATGCAGCCGGACGGCTTCTGAGATGAAGCCTGAATCCAGGCGCAGTCCCCGGTCGCGTGCAC
This sequence comes from Plotosus lineatus, assembly GCA_024760905.1. Lineage (NCBI taxonomy): Eukaryota > Metazoa > Chordata > Actinopteri > Siluriformes > Plotosidae > Plotosus > Plotosus lineatus. The sequence continues at coordinate 69,112,705 of CM045731.1, read as the reverse complement.
AAACAAGGCTCGGTGCATCTCACTGGCCGCTGTTTGCAATTATTACTCAGCACAAGTCAGGAGACATGCTAATGTTTACATGGCTAACGCTAAAGCTAGCCTAGCAAAGCTCACGAGCCGGAGGTTAAAGCCAACGCAGCTCTGATGGACTCGGTTCCGCACCTGAAGGATAATCGGGATGCGCGAGCGCCCGGCTGCCTAATAGCTGCGTGTGCGACGCGGAAACGCGCGATCTTGGGGGTGAGTGAGTGGGTGCGGGGGGTGAGTGAGTGGGTGCGGGGACACACACGGATGGTCGGACGACAACAAGCAAACAAACAAATAAACACCTGAAAAATCCTCCTGATGGCAGGAATGTCGCTCCGTAGCGTCCACACTCGCATCCAAATCCCGGGAAACGTGTAAGGACGCGCGAAATAAACGCGCACTGCACATAATAATAATAATAATAATAATAATGCAAACGATACCGCGCGTGAAATCCGACCAAGCGCTCGAGACGGAAAGGATTGAACATAGAAACAGGCAGATCCGGAATGTGACAGGAAATGCTGAGAGATGCGTTACCTCGGAAAGCAGGTGAATCTGGGCGCCGCTCCGGTGAGCCCTTGTGGTCAGGCGGCGGGGAGCGCGCGATCAGCCCGGCGGCGCAGTCCGCGGAGCCGTGGCCGCTTCCGTTTCCAGGCGGGCGCGCGAGCGGCGTCACTACTCGCGTCGGGCTCACGGCGGCGGCACTGGGCGCTCTCGGTGTTGCTACGTCGCCCCCGGCTGACGCACACGAGGAAGAGGAGGAGGAGGAGGAGGAAGAGGAAGAGGGAGAGGAGCGGCGGCTCCCGCGCAGCAGCTGGTATGGAACTGTGGCACGGACTGGCTGCAGTAACCGGCTCGATCCGTTAACGACTAATGATGATGATGATGATGATGATGAAGATATGGTAGGGGATCCCGTGCTGCCTTTAGCCCGCTGTTGCTGTTGATGATGCGTCGAGTTGCATGATGATGATGATGATGATGATGATGATGACATGATGTAATCCTGTAGTTTTAGTTCCACTTAGGTAATATCGGACAACAATCTTCTGGAAAAGTGAACTTTTATCTGCTGGAGATAGAGGGCGTGTCGTTATTAGGAATGAAGATAATCCAAGAAACAGTCCATCAACAGTCGAAAAAATATGTTAAATAAACCCCTTGATATATTTTGTACTTCTTATTCATTCTGTCCTGCCATCTAGAATAATAATAATAATAATAATAAGAAATAGTTCAGGAGTTATAGATGCTGCTGATCCTAAAGTTATTGCAGGAAGCTAGATGGCAGGGGGGGGAATAAAAATAAAAAATAAAGTTTACATAGAAAAAATGTCTCAGGGTCGACTTGCTTCCAGCATTTAAGTTGGTGCAAGTGACTCAAAGTATAGCGGCAACTACAGTACAAACAATACTGAGAGCCGGTGGGCGGGGCGTCACCACAAGGAGCGTGAGTGGGCGGGGCATTTCATTATCAAAGAAAGACCCCAGCGAGACAACATTTTCCTTCACGTTTATTTCAGCAACCAAGGAGTGTGTTTATTTTTATTTTATTTTAAATATATATATATATATTAAGTTGTATCTTCGGCACCTCAGGTCCTTTTTATTAGGTCAGAGTATTTGACTCAGTTTACCTACAAGAGTCGACACTTACTGTAATGATTCCTTGCCAATCAATCAATCAATCAATCAATCAATTAACAAGCTTTAGCTTATAAATAAGAAAATAACATTACAATCCATGAAATCTATTTCAGTAAGGTGTTACAGATGTGTAAGGATCTATGCATCCATGTGATGATGTTTGTGTTTATCTCTATTACAGGTTACAACCCCATACAAATGCATTTTAATGTTATTGAACCGCAAAAATAAAAAAGGCACCGCTCACATTTACAGGAAATGAAAACAACAGAAAAAAAAGAAAAATTCAGCTCATGTGATCTTGTGGCTTTTGAGTCTCGTCTACATGAGTGGATTCATTCTCGAGCATCACCAAAAAGAAAAAAAATACATAAAAATACATAAAGGATCGAAAATCAACTCAATGCTGTCACCAACATTTATGACCCATCACGAGAAAAGCAGGTTTAATTCATCAAACTGATTTTTGAGTCATGTATATACAGTACTGTATATCAATAACACACTCTCAGCTTTCAATTTACCCCCAAATTGTTTTTGAATCAGACAAAAAAATGGACAAAAATGTTTTATAAATTTATTCCCAATACTTAAATAAGTTCAGTTTACTCAAAAAGTCAATTTTGTGCATCAAGACATATTTTGCTTTGATTGGTCACATATACTGTACACTGCAGAGTATTTTCAGATTTAATTCTCTAATGTAACTATAACTGTAAATGTTTACAGATTAGTATGACTGGGATGCTGTTGCTATATGAACTCTCTGTGTGGACTTTTATCTTATTTGCTTATTGTTTGGACTCTGCTCATGCAATTTATCAATTTATAGTAAAAAGGTCTGCATGGTCATAATGGTTAAGGTAGCAAACAGGTATGCGAGTATATACACTGTATATACTGTACACACACACACACACACACACACACACAGGGATCCCTCACTTTCCGCGGTTAATGTGGACCGAGACCCCCGTGACCACCGATTTCGGCAAAGTAGGATCGACCCCCCTGACTGACGTATACATACATGTATATGTGTATATAATATCAATAAATACATGCTATAAATGCTTATAACAATTAAACATTCAAAATTAATACGTAAGATATAAAATATAAATACACACACATACAGACGTGCGTGCACGCGCACACAGATGCGCATCTATACCATATTCGACGTAATAAGCGCCCTTCTCCAATAACACCCCCCCCCCCAAAATGGTGGGGGGGGGGTTCTTTTTTTTACATCTCCCTGTGTACTGGGAGAAAAATCGTATGTCAAACTTACTAATTTTATTGGATCAGTCTCTGTAACAGTAAAATGAGGCGTTCACTGCCTGTAAAAGTGAGTTTACACGGTATTTCAAGACCCCCTGCCACTGGGGAATGTCTATAGTGTTCATGAGTAACAACACATTTGATTGTTCCACTGTGCTTTAAAAAACAGGAAAATATTTTGCTGTCTCTTGGTAAATGTCCAACAGCCGATGAACCATTAGAAACTGCTACAGCAAAACTATGGGATGCTCTGAACGAATGGAGCGATGAGCCAGATATGGACCTATCAGAAAGTGATGACGAGGATTTTTCACAAGATTCTCCTGCTCACGAACTTCATACATTAAAAGACACTCCTGGCCATGTGCTTTTGTTTGTTTGTGTTGATTGGTTCAGCTTGTCATGTGCTAAAGTTGACATTCGTGCTGACTGGCTCATTTTACTTGGGAAAATGTTTAAAGGAAATGTCTTTTTTTTATTATTTATGCTGTTTTCTGTTTATTTTCAGCGTTCATGCAAGTAGTTTGGTTGATAATACAAAATGAATAATACAAATACCAGTAAAATTATTTTATTGTTCTGTTATTATTCATGTTTTCCACCTCGATGATAATAAGCACTTACCGTTCCACTCCGCTGGTTATCATTTTAATAAGTGCCCACGCACTCCAATTTTTTTAAGTGCCCTGGGTGCTTATCACGTTGAATACGGTAGTTTTGTTGAGTTGGTATTTTTTCATAATTGGCCTTGTTTTGTGGCATTTTCCTTAACTTTTCCACTATTTATCCTTAATTTCCTTATTTTTAAATTTTTCGATTCATATTTTTGAAAGACCTGAGATGCATTGAAGCCACAGAAACATGAAGTAGCGAGGGGTCACTGTATATGAAACCCTGTTATTTCCACGGAAAATATCTACTATTGATGATTTTTTATTTATGACTTAAATAATATTCTTCAGTTTCAGTCAGCTGTAAGAGATGTTATCTGTAGTTTTTGTGAAACAGTAGCTTTTTTCACAACACCATCATTTACAACTTTACTTTAACTTTACTGTAGTCTCTTGCAAACACCTTAATTTCTGTAAACATTCACAGTGGACAGAGAACCCAGTGAGAAAATCTATATTAAAAATAAAAGTATATTTGATGCAACTCTGTTATCAGTTGGTCACAGAGAAAATTTGGTCTTGTGAGAACATTTTTTTTTCAGTCTCAGTGACACACACACATTTTAGAAAATGAAACCATGTCTAACAGTAAGACAATTCAACTATATATGAAAACATTTTTAAACAAGTAATGTTTAATTAAACACAATTATCTGATCGTCCCAAAAGCAAAACAGCTTAAACAATCAAGAGACGTGTGCACACATGACACAAGCTCATCATTCAACCATCATGTCATCAATTACAGTTTTCAAGTTTTATTGGAAAGGTCATCCAAAAAAATTGACACGAATTTTTCCCCCCTGAAACCTAGTTCATGAGCAAAGACATGTCCACCAGCTGACGTTTGCTTCTTTATTATTTTTGCAAACGCTAATAAAAATAGTAAGTTTCAAGAGCTTGGCTTCTAATTAAGCATTGTGCAATCTATGTGGCTAAACTGTTGACTTGTTCAGTATCTGAAACGCTGCAATCTGTAAAAGTAGACAAAAAAAGCTGTCACCGATTCAGAGATCTGAAGCTGGAAGCAATTCTACTGACATGGAAAATAAAATTTTATGAACAGTTGCCTTACAAATCCAAATGAAAGTCAGAGATAATGATTTAGCAGGTTTGCTACATTAGCCTGGAAGCACAAAACAAAAGAAACAAACTTTTAAGAGGTTACATTTGGCCTCAGTGGACGATTCATTAGTCAAAGTTTATTTCTTTGGCTAAACTATTATTTAAAAGGTGCAACACGACGATCCAGAATTGGATCCTAACAGCTATTTCTTTATGCAATATCATCAACAAAAGAGAAAAATATATGGAAGATAAACAGGCAAAGAGTCAGATATTTCTAGTCCAAAGTTCACACCAAAAAAATGGCACAGACAGGAAGACAAATAAAAGTAAACGAAACAAACTGAAAACCGGTAAGGTCACAGGTACATTACCTGTGTATATATTTTAGACCTTTCTAGAAGTGCAGCATGTAAACAGCAGCAGGTATTTCATAAAGTCTACTGTTAAATGGGTTAAATTAAAAGTGCTCAGTATGGGGAAAAAATTCTACAAAAAAATTAACTCACCTAACTAGAAACAAATCCTGCTAGAGTGGGTCAAACAGTTTCACCGCTAGCAATGAAATGATGCTGGAACAATCTGGCTAAATCCAAACACACACACACACACACACACACACACTTATTTTATAAATTGAGACGCTCCCCCACTTACGAACATTCGTTTTACAAACATCCGGAGATACGAACATCCAGTCGAGGTCGAGAGTAAAAGTGAAATGAAATTAAAGAACAAGTAGTCATAGAAATGGAATAAAATCTATCGAAAGATATATCATAAATATAAGTATGAAATATGATTAAACATTATCCTGAGGTACACTTAATACTAGGCTCTGGCAGAGGGGTGTGGCTGACGTGCTTTACACCGATACATTTCTGAACTCCTGCCAAAAGTTTCAAAGAAACAAATTGACTCCAGTATTATAATGAACTGGATAAGAGTGAAACTCTCTGTAAATCTGATCAGATCTGCTGTGCTGTGCTTGAGAGGAACCAGGAGTTTAAACACGGAACATAATGATATAATCTGATGATTATGGGGAGAGAGAGAGAGAGAGAGGGAGAGAGAGGGAGAGAGAGGTGTTAAAAGTTTTCTAAGTGTTTAATTTCATGTCCCCCACTAGTATGAACTTTCCACCTGTGAGCCGGTAATGTGCGCGCGCTGCTCTGTTTTCAGCACATCTTGCACCACTCCAGCAACTCGCAGCCTGAAGCGCACGCGCAGCCGCCGCATACCTCCAGATCCTACACAGATAACTTCATTATCTGGGACTGGGGACTGGGACCGGTAGGTTAAATGGTGTGCCTTGGCAATGCTGAGTGGTTTTGATGTGCAGGATGATGTTTACTACGGTGTCGCGGGAGGAATGGTGTCAATAACAAGGATTTGTGATGGTTGTGATTTAACACCATAAAGACTTTAAAGCTTCAGGCGCGCGGGCAGCAGGTTGAGTGGAGTCGGCTCAACGTGGGGCTGACTGAGACACAAACCATGAATCATATTGGGAAATGATTCACAAATGATCCACCAATCAAACAGAATTATCTAGGAGGCATTACACACACTTTGGGTAAATAAATAAATAAATCAGATTATCTTCATGTCGAAGTTCGATTAAAGTTTTCCAGTGGTCCTTTCAAGGGCAACCAGAAGCTGATCAGTTCAAATGTCCAGTTGTAGTGTCGCCTGTGTGTGTGTGTGTGTGTGTGTGTGTGTTTGAGAGGGAGAGAGAGAGAGAGAGAGAGAGAGAGAATATGCTTTCAATTAGACAGAGCTCAAGAGCATCATTACACCGTGCGGTCAGTTATGTAATAACTCGGAGAGAGAGAGAGAGATACAGAAAGAGATTGTATCCAGTACAAACTCGTATAGGTTACTTATACAAGGTTTAAACATACGTTCCCCTCTAAAGAATGCCCAGTTACAAGTTACGAACAAATTCATCTAACGAGCGGCTGTCTGGAACCTAACTCGTTCGTAAGCTGGGAAGCATCTGCATGTGTGTGTGTGTGTGTGTGTGTGTGTGTATATATATATATATATATATTTTTTTTTTTTTTTTTTTTTTTTAAATACACTGCCTGGCCAAAATTAAAAAGTCACACATTAATATTTTTATGGACAGCCTTTATCCTTGATCACAGCATGTAATCTCCATGGCATTGATGCTCCAATTGGTCCGGTCGAGGCTCAGCAACATTAATGTGGCAATAAATGAAGTAGCTGATGAGCTGAATGCTGAAGGTACTGAATAAGCAGGTTAATACATCACTGCACTTTTGGCTCAGATATAAAATGGGGACTTAAATAATGAGTAAGTGGTTCGAGAAGCATGAGGTCCTGACCTTAACCCTACTGAGTGTGTTTGGGATGTGCTGGAGAAGACTTTATGGAGGGGTTCATTTTTTCCCTCATCGATTCAAGACGTCGGTGAGGAATGAACCCTAAATAAATGTTTGTTGGTTACTTGCTGCATGGATAAATGAGGAAAATCAGCATATTCATAGGTATGACGTTTTGGCTGGGCAGTGTATTTTGTTATGTCCTAATATGGATTTCCCATATAAATTCACAATAGTTTAATTTCATTAAACAGTTTTATAAAAAAAAAACCTTTTGCTGGAGATCTGTGATTATGAACAGTAATAAGGATCAAGATGTTGTTCAAAACAAAATTAGGAAAAAAAATTATAGCGAGCAGATCAAGTATATGCAAGAGTGATGTGATGATGTGCATGAAAAATATGTAAGCTTGCAAACTCTAGTTTTGCTTGAAATGGAAGGCAAAAAAAAAAAAAAAAAAAAAAAAAAAAAAAAAAATCAGAAACCGTTGATTCTGATATTATTTCATTGAATTTTATAAACAGCCGTTTCGCTCCAGATTTCATGCAACATCAACGTCCTGAGAAATACACCAGCAACTTCATATTAGTTACCACATGGCAACATTGGATTCCTGCTGTGTAAACGTTAACCAGTCTGAGGTCTTAGGGGTCAGAGTTCACATTTCGCACAACACCGAGTTCTCCAGCGAGAAGTCATAACAGAAGTTGGCCAGGTTCTCGTCGATGTCTCGGGGCAGGTTGATGTCGGGAAGCAGAGACTGACTGGCCTGCATGGCAAGGATGTGAGGTGCTAGGGTGAATGGGATGTCTCCAAGAAGCTCCACATGACCTGGGATGCCCTCTGTGTTCTCCGGTTGTGCTGAAGGCACTGAGGTAGGGGGTGCCTGAGAGGACTGGACGGCTGCCGGGGTTAGAGTTGGCGCCAGAGTCGAGGGCTGGAAGTCAAACAGGGGAATGTTATGACTGGGAAAGTGACTGCAAGGGCAACAAGGAGGTTAAAGTCCAAATTTAGAACAGTTTATTTAACATGGTGGTTCATGTTGGCTTCTGAAGATATCACTGTTAACAGAGCTGTTAATGGTGCTGACAAGAAAACCCTAACAAGCATTTACTTTCACATAAAGACTAATGCCGTGGATACCAACCCTGTTGCTTGAGCTCTACCGCTCTGTAGATGTTTCCACCAACCATAACCATCCCAACCTGTTCATCTAATCACTGACATAAAGTTCTTAATCAGTTAAAAGTGATGTGTTGCACTTTGGTTGGAGATGAAACCTGCAGGAAGACAGACTTTTAGGAACAGGGGTCGGAACCTGTTTTCTTTGCTTATACTATATATAGATGTTTTAAAACATCAGCCCCAAGATATAGGCAAAGCAACAGTAAAAAACACATTACTGTTCCCCTGACCCAAAGTGTTTTATTGCTTTTACATCACAGAAAGTTGCCAAATTTCTTATATTACATAATATCATGTTATCCTTATTTATGCATAATATTAAAAACAGAGACGAGAGATTAGAATAAGGTGAGAGATTATGAGATTGGTCATGTGGGTCTGACAGTAAATTTGAAAACTAATGAACAAATTTCTACAAATGTTTCCCCAAATTTGGGTCATGGGCCAACAAAGAACTGATTACATTTTACGCCTGATCCACATGTGGGTATAATTTTTTTTTTATATACATTACACAACAAGGCAAGGAGGTGAAAAATCACCCATAATGTGACAGGAGAAAAAAGTACAGAGCGCAGGAATAGTTACAGGACAGCCCAGAGTGGAGCACTGGAATGCCGCATCATCATCTGGGTTGAAAAGTTTAGATATTTCACTACCTTGGTCGAGGTTTGCGGTCTCTGAGCAGCTTTCTAATTAATATTACATATTAGCTTAATTAATCTAATGATTTCACCCAAAGTGCTTTAGTGTTTTAATAGACAAAATGCAAACTTTTTCGACTAAATATTACAGAGAAATTTTTGTTATTGTTGTGTAATGCATAATGAAGCACGATAAATAATATATTGCACTTTTTATACAGATGTAGTACAAGATATCTGGGATTCTGGCCATGGACACAATAATTTGATTTACTTTCTTTTTCTTTAATTATTTACTGTTTAATAGATTTTTGAATCTTACTAACAAAAAGATTAATACAGATTAAAAAAAAACTAATCTTATTTGGTATATCTGTATGTTTCGAACTGTAGTGATTTCAAATCCTCCAGGGTAGCCGGCCAGTCAATGGCTGTGTTCCAATACTTTATTAAACATTCCCTTCCACTTCCCCTCTCCATACCAAGGTTTTATTAACTTCACCAGAATTAGATGCTCTTAGAGGCTCGAGAGATCAAGTCAACATGACTGTAATGCTTAACAGAAGGTACCACGCTAAGTTTTTTCCTTTTCAGCAAAATAATAAAAATATATCCAGTCCAGTATTATTATTTGTACTGAGAAGGACGGATAAAATGAATATAAATGTTATAATATCACATGATGGATTTAAATGATTTGGGTTGCTTGAATAACTTAACTTGTCTGTGTTGTGAGAGACTCTTTAACCTTTCTGTAGTTTTAATTTTAGTGTGTTATGGTATCTCTCTATCTCTCTTTCTCTCAAAAGAGTTGCCCATTGAAATGCATGTTGGAGAGGGGCGTGGCTCTCACAAGCCAATGGAGTGTTAAACACACACACCTAACTCCATTTAATCACGGGCTATAAAGATTAGCAGCGTCATTCCCGGTGCTAGAAGATTGTCCCATTTTCCCGTGATCTCTCTGGCTCTCAGCTCTGTGCTCTATTAGATCCCGCTTTAGTTTGATTTCCGTGTTTCTAGTGCTCGTGCTCTAGTGCCTTCCGTGTGGTCAACAAAGCACAACCATTTTCATAGATGAAACGGGGAAATTATAGTTACTGTAATAGAGATGCGGAGGAACACAGAAATCAAACTAAAGCGAGAACTGGTGGAGCTGAGAGCTAGATAGGGACAGTCTTCTAGCACTGGGAAGGGGACTGCTAGTCTTTATAGCCCATAATTAAATGGAATTAGGTGTGTGTATTTAGCATTCAACCGGCGTGTGAAAGCCACGCCCATCTCCAACACACGTTTCAGCGCACAACTCTTGAGAGAGAGACCATAACACACTAAAATTAAAACCACAGAAAAGTTAAAGCATAAGAACAATAAAGATAAGAATTTTAACCTTTGTGGTGGTGAGCAGTTGACACACCTAAATGTTGGAGAGGAAGAGAGAAGAGGATTCCCTTCTATAACAGAAAGGAAGAGAGAAGCGGATTCTCTTCCATAACAGCTTCAGGTAAATCAGTCAAAGGTGTTTTTTTCTCTTGCTACCGCTTTGCATGGATGACTCTTTTCTTGAAGAACATTTCTAACGTGACTTGTTTCTGCCCTCTTTTCAAAACCTTACGGAAGTGGCTCATGACCTCATCGTTAAAAGTGTTCACTGCACTGCTAATGCTTTAGCACTTTAGCTTAGCTTACATACATACATACATACATACGTCCTCTTCAGCTTTGTTTAGGCGGTTATACCTATAAGCCGATCTGTGGGTTTTCTCTTCGGTACTCTAAATCGTATTTGTCACTGGAGGTGGTATATGTCATTAGTGTTTAGGTAACTTTAGTGCTTTAGTGCTAGCTTTAGCTTTAGTGCTTGTGATAGGTACATAGTACTGTATCAACCACTTCCAGACTTCCCCAGGACAGCTTTTAGGGTGATACATAGTATCAACAATTTCTGGACTTCCCCAGGACAGCTTTATTAGGGTGATACATAAAGCACCAGCCTGATGAGCCACTAGGCTTGGGTGTAAAAGCCCAAACAGACCTTACATAGTATCAACAACTTCTGGACTTCCCCAGAACATACATAGTATCGACAACTTCAGAACTTCCAGAAGTCGTGTACTTTTCCTTACTCTCGGTCACGTTTTTTTCTCGCGTTTCTCGAGTTTGTCTTCTGGTTTTTGTTCGGTTTCCTGGACGGAAGAACTCACAAATTTTTTTGTTCGGATTCCGATCTGTTCAGACTCTAGAGCGTTCGGATTCCGAGGCACCACTATACATAAAATGTTAGAAAAATATAAAATTATTAACGGTCATAAATGAGTGGCTTAGTAGTTAATGCGATGGTTCCTCGTTTGAAGGTTAGCAGTTCAATCCCCACTGTCACCACTGTTGGGCACTTGAGTAAAGCCCTTAACTATCAATTGCTCAAGTTGTATAAAAATGATAACTGTAAGTCGCTATGGATAAGAGCGTCTGACAAATTCTGTGAATGTAAATATTAATAGTAAGAACAAAAGTAAATGATTGTAGGTTTGAAATATATTTTTCCCCAAAGAATTTAACTGCTGTGAACTAATCACCTGCTGCAGGTTAAAAAAAACTGCGGCTTTATTTTTTTTTCTCTTCTTTGTCTTTCTGTGGCACATACAATCTGTTCTGGTTAGAGTCACACTGCCAAGCAAACACACACACCACCCACCCCTTGCACGCACACACACACAAACACCCACACACACACACACACACACACACACACACCCACACACACACACACACACACACACACACATCTGCTCTGCAGTGTTTTAGCTGCCATTAAAACCTTATAATTTGCAGAATCCAGACAAGCCCCCTGCAGTATAAGAGCACAAAGCATCTGACGAGCTGTTCTACATCAGCCATATGGCCTTTGGCGCGATGCTGTGAGAACAGTGCCATGTGACTCCTGCTGATTCCAGGTCTGTAACTGGGCACCTGCTGCCCACACAGCAGAACTAACACTGCGTTTTCTCTCTGTTCTCTTACAGGAAGTGCGCTTCATCCATCGTGTGGCTGGGAGATGTTCGAACCGGTTCTCCGAACTTGACTCGTTTCTTTCCTTTAATAATCTGATCAGATGTAAAGTATGCAGCATCCAAAAGAATGAATGTGGACTGCCTGGGAACTTTTAAACTGTTGATGAAACGAGACCATCCCATATAAGCTCAGTGTGGGTCATCATAAAATGAGTAGAACAGCTTTGCGACATTGTAATTTGACTCGAGCCTGGTGAGTAACTTCAGTAGAGCTGGAAAATAAATTTAGAGGTCATAAAAATGTGCAGTGTAGTACACAAAGTTTCCAGAGAAACAGGACATTTCAAATAAAAGTCCTTCATTACCGTGCGGGCGAATTGCTTCCGAGGCCGGAGTAGGTGAAATTTGGAAATCTTTAAAAACAATTAAATATTTTATCACTGCAATCATCTACACTTTTCAATATTCCTGAAGTTTTCTCAGTAAATGGATTTTATGTGGTGAACAACATGCCAGGTAGTATTATTTTCACCCTGTTTCAATGCTAGCTTGTACATATTTATTGATATTCATGGTTTGGCGACACAACAACAAGCAGCTCTGAAACATAGCACTTGACATGAAATAACTGCAGAGCCAAGTAAAGCTGCGATTTGAATGCACCCAGTATTATTTGACAGGTTTACCGTTTCAAAAAAATGGCTTTATATGTTTACTGAAGGTCCCTAGTGTGCCCAAAACAACTGGAATTATTTTAACTTCACCTCTGTGTATCCTCTCAAAAAGGGTCCCAGGTTTAATTACCAGGCTCGGTGCATTTCTGTGTGGAGTTTGCATGTATGCATGGGTTTCCTCCAGGTACTCAGGTTTCCTCCCACAGTCCAAAACATGCATGGCTGATTCAAACTGCCCCTAAGTATGAAGTGTGAGTGTGAATGATTGTGTATGTTAACTCTCTGATGGTCTGGTGAGCTGTTCAGGGTGTACCTGGTTCCCGCATAGAGTAGGCCGAGATGGGTGCCAGCCTCCCTGTGACCCTAACTATGATTAAGTGGCTTAGGATATGAATGAAGGGTTATATAATACACACACACACACACACACATACATACACACACACACACACACACACACACACACACACACACACACACACACACACACACACACACACACACACACACCTAGGGATCCCTCACTACTTCACGCTTCAATTCATGCGGCCAGTGCATCACGTTTTTTTTTTTTTAAATATTCATCGAATTAAAAAATAAGGAAAATGCTGCAAAACAAGGCCTATTATGCAAAAAAACCTCAAACAAACAAAAACAAAAAAAACCAACCCAATACCCCCAACAAAACTACTTACATTTTCATGTGAGGTGCGCATCTGAGTGTGCGCGCGTGTCTGTATGTGTGTGTATTTACATTTAATTTACAGCTGATGCATTATTTTTGAATGTTTAATTGTTATTATAAGTATTTATAATGTTGAATATGTTTTTATTGATATTATATACACATATACATGTTCGTATATGTCGGTCGAGGGTGGGGGGTGGATCCTACTTTGCGGAATTCGGTGGTCGCGAGGGATCTCGGTCCCAATTAACTGCGAAAAGTGAGGGATCCCTGTATAGCTAAAGGCAGTGATTCCCAAGGTCCAACAAAGAGACTAATGAAGAGCACAAACAACAATAAAGTAAAGTGATGGAGAGTAATAATAATAATAATAATAATAATAATAATAATAATAATAATAAAAAACGGCCAGGGTTCAGTTGGTTAAAAACGGCCCTAGAGAACACACTGACACACACAAACAACTTACCTTGGAAGGCTGCACAATAACGTTGGTGGCGAACTGTGTTGTGTTTCTGTGCCGTTTTGCTGCCTGTTCATTTGATGTCTCTCCTGAAGACAGTGAGAACAGACCGTGAGAAAATTCAGGAGTAAAACAAGAAAAGTCAAAACAGAGCAGTTCTTCTTTAAAACAGAGTAAACTTCACATTTTTAGGTGTAGCGCCTTTACCTCTCAGAATGATCAAAAAACGGCATACATGATCTCGTTAACAATGCAGTGAGTGACGGCTAATAAGTAGTTATAAGGGCTTTCATTAAGTATCATTACTTTGAAGGAAGAGATTGAGCATGTGATCCCTTCCTAGGCTAATTTTGCTCTCTTGATTGTTGGACACGAATGGCTGTGACATTACTGGGATTTCACCTCACAAACTCATCATGACTGAGTGAATACAGGGTCCAGGAATCAAAAGATTCTTGCTTCTTCTGTAGTAGAAAAACATTCCAGGAAGTGCTGGTTCTATTCTAGCATCTCGGAACAAAGCTGAAATGAAACAAGAGCAGTGGGAGAGCGCAAACCTCCACCAAGAGAAAAGGGTAACAGAAAATACATAGCACCTTCTGTTGGGGCTGCAGTGAAACCACCAGTATGTACGTTAGTATGTAGTTTGACACAAGAAATATCAAGAATAGAGCACGTGGTACGGTCCAGACATCCCTCTCCCCAGCTACGTCCTCCAGCTTTTCCGGGGGAGGTTGGAGACAACGACACAGAGGCATTTCCAGACCAGTAGAGAGACATAGTTTCAGGGACTCCTCCAAGTTGGAGATGCCCAAAACACCACACCAGGAAGGCGGTTTTAGTCTGAGCGCCTCATGGATGACCGAGCTGCTCACCCTGTTTCTAAAGGAGAGCCCCACCGCCCAGCGAAGGAAGCTCATTTCAGCCACCTGTATCTGTGATCTTGATCTTTCGGTCACTACCCAATTATTAGATCCAATATTTCAAAAATCTGTTTGGAAATCTAATCCTGCAGAAACAGTGACACCAGCTTTCCCAAGAGAGAAGGAAGAAGGCATGACAAATTACACACGACACATGTACACACTCCTCAAACTATCATAATGTTTCCACACATGCTGCAATAAAACCCAACACGACAAACCCGTCCAATAAACCCGCTCGAGTTTTTCAGAACTGCTGCATTAGATCAGGCTATGAACACGGCGTATCTTTTACGACTCTTTAGCTTTCTTGTTTTTCAGCTCGGCTTTCCCCCAGACTCTCGGGGCTTCGTTCACACCGACTCACAAACCCACTACAATTATCCCGACGTTTGATCTCAGCACCAGCACTTCACGCTACAGTCTCATGAGACTCTGGTGTCCATGGCTGCAGAAATGGACAAAAAAAAGCTCTGTGCAGGAAACATGCACCCGCTGTCTCCCATGAGCACAAGACGAGCACTTAACAATGCTCCGAGCTGAAAATAAAGATTCTGAACCAGCTGCTGAGCGTCCGCCGACAGGATATAAAAAGACAAGAGGGGAAAAAATGTGTCAAAGTAATAAAAAGACATAAATATCGCTCAGTGTGTTTTTGTAAAATAAAGAAAAACGCATCTTTTAATGTTTGTTTATATCGTATGCACCGAGGCAGCTTATTATGCCTGACAGCACAAAGAAAGCGAGCGCAAGTAGATAAAAACCTCAGAATAAGCACAGCTGCGTGTGACTTTAGAGATACAGTGTGGTCACGAGAGCGACTGATCCGGAGCGTGTCAGCTGCACATGCCTCACGAACACCCTCCTTTATAAAATACATCAAAAAATATCAGAATGTTTAAAAATATTTCCCAGACTCTTCTGTTCTCAGAGTAGCTTCGTGACCTAGTGTAATTGAGCCAAGAACATTTAATACATTATAATAATACATTTATTACATTAAATGGCAACTCGCGCATTGTTTGAATTTTTGAATGGCACGTTTGGAACTTTTCGAAAAAAGAGGTTGTTTTCATAAAGAGGACAAAAATTTAGGAAAATGTTTTCATAACCTGGATTTTTCATACACAGAGGTTTTCATAAGTAGACGACCGACTGTATAGCCATATTCTATTTTAATATATCATTAATACAACTACAGGGATCCCTCACTTTCCGCGGTTAATTGGGACCAAGATCCCCCTGCGACCGCCGATTTCCGCGAAGTAGGATTGACCCCCCCGACTGACGTATACGTACATGTATATGTGTATATAATATCAATAAATACATATTCAATGCTATAAATGCTTATAATAACAATTCAACATTAAAAAATAATGCATAAGATGTAAATAAAATAAATACAGTACGCCCTTGACTAGTCGCAGTTTTGCACCCACGGTTTGAGTATTCGCTGACTGCCGAGCAACCGGCACATGATTCAAATTCAGCCAATGGCTTCCCTCCTTTCTCCTGATTGGTTGTGCTGATGTCCCACCTCTTTTTCGTCATTCGCGCACAAGTTGTCAATGAGCCTCTTTTTTGTGTGTGTTTTAATTACCAGTTAAGCTCATTGATACCACTCAAACGCTGTGCGTCTTCTCTGGCTAAGTGATAGAAAACGCTAAATGTCTCTTCTGAAGAAATAAGACTTCCTCCTGAGAAACGACGGTTTTCTCTAAACTGTTGTATTAAAATCTTTTTCAATTATTATTCAAGTACAGTACCTAAGTTCATGTTTATGCGTGAGATTTTATGTTCTGTAGCATGTTTAACAAACGATACCAAAAGGATAAACTTTATTACAGTACTCTTCATGTCCTTTTACATTGAACTTGGAGTGACATCTCCAAGATGGCGCTGCCCAGAGGGCGACGTCACGGAGTTCTCAGAGTCAAATTGTTTCTTTGTTCGTTTTAATTTGTTTTATTTGTTTGTTCATGTTTTGCACTATGCTCGTCTACGATCGGTCGACTCTATTACAGCTATAAGATTGGAGTATCTTCAGGCATGTCTAATTACGCAGAGCTAACATGCTATTAGCAGAGCTAACATGCTATTAGCAGAGCTAACATGCTATGGTAGGTAGCTCAATGCGAGCCGCATCCCAGCTAAACAATAAGCCCAGGCGGGAAGAAGCCGAACGACGACTCCGGCGCTTGGGATGGATTGAAGGGGATGAAGGCCGTGTAGCCGGCTGGTATAATCGCCTTATCGGGTGTACTCTCCTCCAGCCATGTTTCACAGAAACACAGTCCTGTAGATCCCTCTGCGCTGAAATCTGAGCATGAAGCTCGTCCATCTTGCTTCGCAGGGACTGAACATTTTCAAGCAGTATGGCCGGAAGTGCGAACCAAGCCTCGGAGAACTCCGCCTGGGCGGTTAGCATGGAGCTCCCATAGCATTGCAGCTCATGATAAAAGTTGTTGCGTGCTTAGTTGTCCGAAGCTGAAGCTGCTCATAGCTGTAGTAGGGTCGACCGGTCATAGACGAGCATAGTGCAAAACATGAACAAACAAATTAAAACGGACAAAGAAACAATTTGACTCTGAGAACTCCGCGACGTTGCCCTCTAGGCAGCGCCATCTTGGAGACGTCACTCTAAGATTTCACTCCAAGTTCAATGTAAAAGGACATGAAACGTAATAAAGTTTATCCCTTTGGTATCGTTTGTTAAACATGCTACAGAACATAAAATCTCACGCACAAACATTCTCAGAATTAATTTAGGTACTGTACTGGAATAATAATTGAAAATGACTTTAAAACGAGTGCTTTACAACAGTATATGCTGTATAATGTTTATATTTTATCATCAATAAAAATAAGAGTAAAAATTGAAAAGTTTTTCTTAATCATTACTATATTTTACTACATTAATACTGTATTAATGAATAAGACTGTCTATAGAATGTGTTTAAGAAGCAGATTTTAATGCATGTAATAGATACATAGTATTTTACCTCCGGCTGTTCATTCGCGCATGTGACGTGTTACATGGGGTTTTACTTCCGGGTACAGAACTTGCGGATTATCTCGAATCGTGGAAGGGCTCGGAACCGAACCGCCGCGAATGTCAAGGGCCTACTGTACACACACATACAGACGCGCGCACACAAATGGGCACCTCACATAAAAATGTAAATAGTTATGATGGGTGGTTTTGTTTGTTTGTTTTTTTTGCATAATTTGCCTTGTTTTGCAGCATTTTCCTTAATTTTTTATTTCGCAGAATATTTAATAAAAAAAAAAAAAAAACGCAATGCATTGAAGCCACATAAATTGAAGCACGAAGTAGCGAGGGATCCCAATTCTATTTCAATAAAACTTAAACACAACTGTATTCTATTCTAGCACAACTCGAATACAACTTCTTTCTAACAGAATTCTCTTCCGATATTACGCTATTTAAATCTCATTTTAGGTTCTTATAAAATTATTTTTCTTCTATTAATTTTACATTTTCTATTCTATAACAATACCATAATGGAAAACCATTGTCCAGGCAAAATTCCATGTTTAAAAATAACTATTCTGATAAACTCTTTTGGGCAGTGGTGGCTTGGTGGTATAGAGCGCTGGATCACTGATCCGAAGGTTGGGGGATCGAGTCCCACTCTCCACAAGGTTGTCACTGCCCCCACCCCCCCAGTGCAGCTAACTGGGTTATCAAAGACGGGCCATGTCTATGGTGAGAGGTTCATATACAAAAGAACCATTGCTGACTTTCAACAAGAGTAGGCTGCAAAGCCGTCAGTGTGTTTCTGTCCCTTGCGAAAGGGTTGTGTCAGGAAGGGCATCCGACGTAAAAACCGACCAAATCAATCGTGCGAATCATTCGCTGTGGCGACCTCTGAAAAAAGGGAAAAAGCCGAAAGGAAATCTCTCTCTCTCATTCTGATAAACGCTTTTATTCTGATAAAACAATTCTCTTCCTTAAAAACTATTCTATTTCAATAACTCAGTTCAGTACTGCCTCTTCAGACTGCTCCATCATGCATCTGAATCATGACGAGGACTTGCAGTGGAAACAGATTGGCCCGAGGAGTATGGTGTACCGTCTGGAGAGACACAGCTCAAGCCGTTTAAGCATAAAGTCAGGACGGTGCCTTCACAACGGTGAAACAGTTGCCATTACCAAAACTACGATCCATTCTATGCATGATTCATGCACGGGAATTGAGACTAAACCTGAATCATCATGGGCAGACGGAACACAATAAAGAGAAATCTGAGCCTCACTTTGAAGACGTGATTCAGAGCCTTGGCTTTCAGAGAAACAGTCATCTTCACTTTCATTTCAATAGTATGTGGTGACACGGCATGGAAGGATCAGATTTCAGAAGTACTGGGAAGGAAGGAAGAACATTTGGGCTTGTAACATACTGTGTAAAAATAAGCTGCTCAAGAGCAACAGAGATGTAACCCATCATATTTCAGGTTAACGATCCTACAGTGAAAGTTCCTCTTGAATGGTAAATCATTTGGTTTGCAAACAAATGTCGAAACAAATGTATTGATAGCATTGGCTAGCATAGCTGGCTAACATAGTGAAAGTGTTACACTGATCGACTTTCTCTGCGATACTCACCTACTTATTTTCCAAACCATTTAATCCTATTAAGGCAGCTAGAGCCTATCTCAGCCAACACTGGGCGAAGGCAGGGCACACCCTAAACAGCTCATCAGAAGATCGCAGTGCAACAACACAACCATTAATGACCACACATTTAGGGACAATTTTAGAACAGCCAATTAGCCTACTGTGCATGTCTTTGGACTGTGGGAAGAACCCGAAGTACCCTCAGGAAACCCATGAAAAGAGAGGGAGAACATGCAAACTCCACACAGCCTTTGATCCAGGAGTCCAGGACTCGAACCCAGGTCCTTGCTGGGAGGTAGACATGCTAACCACTACACCACCGTATCATTGCAAGTTTACTGTGTAATCTTGACTTAACACGTTGTGATGTAAGACTTCTTAATAGGTCATATTCTTTCGACTGCTCTCATTAGGGGTCGCCACAGCGGCTCATCCTTCTCCATCAACTGCATGTCCATCCATAAATCTCCTCTTTGTCCTTCCCCAGTTCCTCCTACCATTCAGTTCCATTCCCAACATTCTTCTACCAATATCTTCTACCATCTGGCTTGTCTCACTTTATCCCCCAACACTCCTACTTGAGCTGTCCCTCTGACAGAATTTGAAATGAATATTCTGACACAAAAAGCTGTCAAATCATCAACTATCACCCAAAATTGGTAAAATTTCTAGATTAAGCTTTTTTATGATGTAGATTAGAACTAACATATATTCTTCTTCTTTTCCTTTGCGCAGTTCCCTTCAGAGTCGCCACAGCAAATCACATGCCTCCATCGCACCCTATCCTCTGCATCTTCTACTCTTACTCCAACTACCTTCATGTCCCCCTTAACCACATACATAAATCTTCTCTTTGGTCTTCATCTAGGCCTTCTGCCTGGTCGTTCCAACCTCAGCATCCTACTACCAATATAGTCACTATCCCTCCTCTGTACATGTCCAAACCATCTCAATCTAGCCTCTCTAACTTTGTCTCCAAAACCTCTTACATGTGCTGTCCCTCTGATGTACTCATTTCTGATCCTATCCATCCTCATTACTCGCAAAGAGAACCTTTTCATCTCCACTACCTCCAGCTCTGCCTCCTGTCTTTTCCCCAGTGCCACTGTTTCTAAACCATACAACACCGCTGGCCTCAACACAGTCTTGTACAATTTTCCTGTCATTCTTGCCGATACCTTCCAATCACACATCACACCGGACACTTTTCTCCAACCATCATGCACACGCTTCTTCACCTCTTTTCCACACTCTCCATTGCTCTGTATTGTTGAGCCTAAGTACTTAAAATCCTTCACCTTCCTTATCTCTGCTCCTTGTAACCTCACCGTTCCTCTTGGGTCCTTCTCGTTCACACACATGTATTCTGTCTTACTGAGGCTAACCTTCATTCCTCTCCTTTCCAGGGCATACCTCCACCCCTATAGATTTTCCTGCACTTGTTCTCTGCTCTCACTACAGATCACAATGTCATCTGCAAACATCATAGTCCATGGAGATTCTTGTCAACCTTGTCTGTCAGCCTGTCCATCACCATAGCAAACAAGAAGGGGCTCAGAGCTGACCCTTCATGCAGTCCCACCTCCACCTTGAACTCTTCTGTCACAGCGACAGCACACCTCACCACTGTCTTACATCTCTCAAACATGTCCTGGACCAGTCTAGTATACTTCTCTGCCACTCCAGACTTCCTCATGCAATACCACAGTCCCTCTCTCGGCACCCTGTCATATGCTTACTCCAGATCCACAAAGGAACAATGCAGCTCCCTCTGACCTTCTCCATACTTCTCTATTAACATCCTCAAAGCAAACACTGCATCTGTGGTGCTCTTTTTTTGGCACAAAACCAAACTGTTGTTCACAAATGCTGACCTCTGCCCTTAGTCTGAAGTCCATAACTTCATCGTATGGCTCATCAACTTTATCCCTCTGTAGTTGCCACAACTCTGCATGTCTTCCTTGTTCTTAAAAATGGGCACCAGTACACTACTCCATTCTTCCGGCATGCTCTCACTCTCTAAGACCTTGTTGAAAGTTCTAGTCAGAAAATCTACTGCTAGCTCTCATAGACACTTCCATACCTTCACCGGTATGTCATCAGGACCAACTGCCCTTCCACTCTTCATCCTCTTCAATGCCCTCCTTACGTCACCCTTAATAATCTTTGTTACTTCCTGGTCCTGAACAGTCACGTCTTCTACTCTTTTTTGCTCTCATTTTCCTCATTCATCAGCTCTTCAAAGTACTCCTTCCATCTTCCCAGCACCCTTCTGTCATCGGTCAATACATTTCCATCTCTGTCCTTAATCACTGTAACTTGCTGCACGTCCTTCCCATCTCTGTTTCTCTGCTTTGCCAACATGTATAAATCATTTTCTCCCTCCTTACTGTCCAACCTAGTATACAAGTCCTCTTACGCCCTCTATTTGGCCTTCGACACCGCTACCTTCGCCTTACGCGGTATCTCCCTGTACTCCTGTTTACTCTCTTCGGTCCTCTCTATGTCCCACTTCTTCTTAGCTAACCTCTTCCTTTGTACACACTCCTGCACTCCCTCATTCTACCACCAAGTCTCCTTATCTACTGTCCTTCCCAAGGACACACCAACTACTCTCCTACCTGTCTACCTGATCACATTAGCTGTAGTTGTCCAGTCATGTCTCTCACTGTCTATGGTGTGAGGTTCATGTAAAATAGCCATTGCTCACTATTGGTAAGAGTAGCTGCAAAGCCATCAGCTTGTTTTCAAACTGCAATGGCCTGGTGAGCTGTCCAGGATGTACTGTACCCACACCCGAAGTCGGCTGGGATGGGCGCCAGCCTACCCGCGACCCTAAATTAGGATTAAGCGGTTACAGAAAGTGATGATGAAATGACCCACTTCTCTACCACACTCTCCATCACCTTGGATAATTGACCACAAGTATTTAAATCAATCCGCCTTCATCAACTCTATACTCTGCAGCTGCTCTCTTCCATCTTCCTTCCTCTCCTCCACACACATGTCAAGTACCCTGTCTCACTCGATCCAACTGACCTTCTCTATGACATCATTTATTTCTTACTATTTTAAGTATTAAATTATGATATTGAATTCAATATTAAATTAATGTTCTTAAAAGTGCTTTTTACTCACCAATAATCACAAAGCCATCAGTCTCTTTCTCGGACGGTTGGGACTTCTTAGAGTCCTTTCGAAGTCCGAAAAAATTAAACATCTTGCTTTAAAAAACACAACACAACTTAGTTATATGTTATAAATATATTAATAAAAACAAATCACAATCAAACTTTATTACGGAAGATTACTCAGGAAACAGAGCGATGACGTCACAAAGAGCGTTACGACCTTTTAGCCTATTAATCATTAACTTACCGTGACTTTATAATATTTATATCAAATCCCCAAATCAAAATAACACGTTTGATATCACGTTATCTTAACTACACCGTCATTTCTTCAGGTTTTATTACATCGACAGCTTTTCAACAAAGTTGGAAGTACAAGTTTTTGTTTACAAATGTCACTCAATAAGAATGCGCATGCGCAGACACTCGCATGTGGTATACTTCACCACATCCGTGTGGAAACTAAAGTCTGACAACAATGGTTCCGATTAACCTTAAAATATACCATACATAGGTTTGCATGTACATTTCAGATGTACATTTAACATTTATAACACACACATAAACATATGTATACAAAATGTTAGCCAGTACGCGTGATGTTAATGTTATTGGAACGTGTCAGGTACCAGAACAACTCGCAGAAAACCTATGCAAGCACGGGGAAACCAGGAAAACTGTATACAGAAACAAGCCCGGGATTTAAACCCCAGGTGCTGTCCTCATGGAAGTCAGATTTTTTTATTTACTTTTAACTTTCGATTGTAATATTTTTTTTATTTATATTCTATCCATGTACTATCCTGATTTTGTTCCTCGTTGTTTAAAAAAATAGAGAAAGGAGAAATAAAAACCAACAGAAAAGCTCTACCTTAAGCGTAGAAAACGGAAGTAGACGCTGTCGGAAACACGGAAACACGCAAGAGTCGATTTTCGCGCGGTTATTTTTCGCTCCTTCACATTTGTCCCCAGACGGAATTTCAGACCAAACCCTGTTAAATTTAACAGCGTGTCAAAATGACGGGTGTGTTCGAGTCTCCAAAAAACAGAATAAACGCGTCGATGCTCTCTCAGTATGTGAGTCAGCCGGTGTGTTTCGTAGGACGTGTGGAAAAGGTAAAGCCGCACAACAGCGCGCGTACACACTCGTGTTTCAAGTGTCAAAATAAGACAATCAGTAAAGTTCATCATATAACATTAGGAGACACACAGTCAACCTGTGAACTTTAAATAAGGAGAGAATACAAATAATGCAAAAAAACGCTGGAAGAAAAAAATTAAGACGTTTTTAATTCACAAAAGAAACAAAGAAAACAAATTTGTCATTTTTTAATATTTTGTAATATGTTCATATTTATCTGTATTTTATAAATATAATCGCAATTCTAGTTTTTGTTGACATCTTCATTTTGACTACAGAGAAACTGACCTGGAAAAATGGTTCAGCAAACAAAATATTACATAATAAGTCATTGATAGCTGTCGTTCATTGTACAAATGATCTACTGAATGGAAATGTAATGATTTTCCAAAATCTGGTTTCTGCATTCATGTTATAAGTAGTAGTCTTGGGGGAGGTGGTGACCTGGTGCTAAAGGGTGCTGGATCGCTGATCTTGGGGTTGGGGGTTCAAGTCCCATTCTCCACAAGGTTGTCACTGTCCCCCCAATGCAGCTAATTGTGTTATCAAAGGCTGGCCATGCTGCTCAGTGTCTACGATGAGAGGCATGTAAAAGAACCATTGCTGACTTTCAAGAGTAGGCGACATAGCCCTCAGTGTGTTTTTGCCCCTTGATAAGGGTTGTGTCAGGAAGATGCATCTGACATGAAAACCTATGCCAAATCAAACATGCGATGATTTGCTGTGGTGACCCCTGAGAAAAACAGCCGAAAGGAAAAGAAGGAGGAGTTATAAGCAGTAGTCTTCCCCCCAGGATAGACCTTTATAATTTTGTTCAAGGTGACCCAATAAAACTTGTCTTTTCTTTCACAGGTTCACACAAGTGGCAAATCGTTCACACTGACAGACGGAGAAGGAAAAAATGCTTCTGTGGAACTTCATGATCCAGTATGTGCTTTTTAACTAACAGACACTCCCACAGCAGTGTTATATTTTTATAGACTTCATGCACAAACATCATGAGATATTGTGGAGTATTTAGGCTCTTGAGGGCATTAGATATGAATTAAGAACATTTGGAAAGCGCAAACATCTGGCTAGCCTGGGTATGAACAAGTATAGCCTCTAGTACAGATCTCATGAAAATCCAGACACAAACTTTTGTGTAATCCCGCTGACAAATACACAAAGCAAATGAAGGTAATACTGAACCTTTTGATGGGAAACTGAGGATATTTGTGCGCCGAGCTATTTGTACACTTCGCATCATCATCTTCCCTGTGTACTAAGGAAGAGGTTAGTTAAGAAGAAGTGGGACATAGAAAGGACCGAAGAGAGTAAAGAGGAGTACAGGGAGACACAGCTTAAGGCGAAGGGTGATTAAGGACAGAGTGGGAAATGTATTGACTGATGACAGAAGTGTGCTGGGAAGATGGAAAGAGTACTTTGAAGAGCTGATGAATGAGGAAAATGAGAGAGAGAAAAAGAGTAGAAGAGGTGACCATTGAGGACCAGGAAGTAGCAAAGATTAGTAAGGGTGAAATGAGGAGGGCATTGAAGAGGATGAAGACTGGAAAGGCAGTTGGTCCTGATGACATACCTGTGGAGGTATGGAAGTGTCTAGGAGAGATAGCAGTAGATTTTCTGACAAGAACATTCAACAAGGTCTTAGAAAGTGAGAGGATGCCGGAGGAATGGAGGAGAAGTGTGATGGTGCCCATTTTTAAGAACAAGGGAGACAAGCAGAATTGTGACAACTACAGAGGGATAAAGTTGATGAGCCATATGATGAAGTTATAGAAAAGAATAGTGGAAGCTAGACTAAGGGCAGAGGTCAGCATTTGTGATCAACAGTTTGGTTTCATGCCAAAAAAAGAGCACCACAGATGCAGTGTTTGCTTTGAGGATGTTAATGGAGAAGTACAGAGAAAGTCAGAGGGAGCTGCATTGTGCCTTTGTGGATCTGGAGAAAGCATATGACAGGGTGCCGAGAGAGGAACTGTGGTATTGCATGAGGAAGTCTGGAGTGGCAGAGAAGTATGCTACAGTGGTGCAGGACATGTTTGAGAGATGTAAGACAGTGGTGAGGTGTGCTGTCGCTGTGACAGGAGAGTTCAAGGTGGAGGTGGGACTGCATCAAGGGTCAGCTCTGAGCCCCTTCTTGTTTGCTATGGTGACGGACAGGCTGACAGTCCATGGAGATTCTTGTCTAACCTCGTCTATGATGTTTGCAGATGACATTGTGATCTGTAGTGAGAGCAGAGAACAAGTACAGGAAAATCTATAGGGGTGGAGGTATGCCCTGAAAAGGAGAGGAATGAAGGTTAGCCTCAGTAAGACAGAATACATGTGTGTGAACGAGAAGGACCCAAGAGGAACGATGAGGTTGCAGGGAGCAGAGATAAAGAAGGTGGAGGATTTTAAGTACTTGGGCTCAACAATCCAAAGCAATGGAGAGTGTGGAAAAGAGGTGAAGAAGTGTGTGCAGGAAGGTTGGAATGGTTGGAGAAAAGTGTTCGGTGTTGTATTGGCAAGAATGAAAGGAAAAGTGTACAAGACGGTGTTGAGGCCAGCGATGTTATATGGTTTAGAAACGGTGGCCCTGGGGAAAAGACAGGAGGCAGAGCTGGAGGTAGCAGGGAGTATAGAGCTGGTTGAGAGTGCCGTGGCCAGGATGAAAACCACATTGTTCCTCCTGAATCCGAGGTTCAACGGTCGGATCCTTCTCTCCAGCATCCCTGCATAGACTTTCCTGGGTAGGCTGAGGATTGTGATTCCACAATAATTGGAACACACGCTCCAGTCCATTTTTTTTTTTTTTTTTTTTTAAAAAGGTGGACGACCACCCGGTTTGCCAATTCAAATCTGGCCCTCGATGGCCACGCTATGTTGCAGAGACGTGTCAACCAAGGCAGTCTTATAACATCCAGAGCCCTGAGATATTCAGGGCAGATCTCATCCACCCCTCGAGCTTTTTGACTACCATGGCAACCTCAGCTCCAGTGATGGGTGAACCCCCACCCAAACCCCCGGGGTCTTCCTCCTCCACGGAGGGCATGTTGGTGGGACTGAGGAAGTTCTCGAAACATCCCCGCTACCTCACAACAATATCCCCGGTGTAGGTTAATGGCTCCCCACTTGCCTCGGGTGACACTACCAGGGGCGTAATGCCTTCGAAAACATAGCTCCTTGGATCATTAGGACACGCAAACCCCTCTACCATGATCAGGTGGTGATTTAAGGAGCTGTATACTCTTCACATACCAAATATCTTGAATGTTTTGAAGGAGGTTAACGAGAATTTTGAAGTTTCTTATGAAGTTTCCCATCTTTGTCTTGCAGCTGGAAGAAGAATTGAGTGGGATTGTGGAGGTTATTGGAATGGTGTCGAATAAAGGAACCATCATGGCGGCTGCGTACCACATGTTCAGGGAGGAAAAAGGAATTTCTTTTGGTGAGTGTTATGTTTTATCATTAAATTTTGCGGAACAACTGCACACCTGCTCATGCCTCTGATTTTCAGTCAACCAATCACCTGGCAGTAGAACAATACTGGATATCATGTCTAAGTTGCAGTTAATGTTCGGGCCGAACATCAGATTTTTCCAATGTAGAGTTTACACAGAATAATGCGACAAATTAAAAAAAAAAAAATCCTGTGAGTTGAATCGTCTTGCTGATCTGAGAGCACGGTTGAGAGAATGACCAGACTTGTTGATGTGGACAGTGAGGCTACGGCTCCTCAAGTAATTACCTTTCACAGCCGTGCTGAGCAGAAGAGCATCTCAACACATCAAACCTTGAGGAGGATTAGTACAAACAAGCAAAAGACTACACTGGAATATTAGAACTTTGCAGTGTTAATGAAATGTCTCTCCCTGGTGGACGTTAGATGAACATTTTTTTCGTTAAATATAGAGTTCTTTTAGATTTTTTTTTTTTTTTTTTTTTCAATGTGAGCTGATCCGGTGCATAGATCACCTAAAATTTTACAGGTTCTTTCCAGGCCCAGGCCCCACCCCACCACAGATTTTGATGAAATCAGATTAGTAGTTTTCTAATATATGCTTGTTAAAATAAAATTGAATAAATTTCTGGATTGTGATGCAGATCTGCTTAAAAAGGTTGGGGGTTCTTGCTAGTCCAATATTCCATTACTCCATGAACTTTGGTGCAAAACGGTTGAGTAGTTTTTGCGTAATCTTGCTAAAAGACCGAACAAAAAGATGCTGTTGAATATATAATCTCATGCGGATGTCCCGGTTTGGCTACGCTAATATCATGGTATTGACTTGATTGAATGTGCAGTTTGGAAACTTTATATTTATTTCTTTTTAAGAATACTAGTCACTGTGTGCGTCTTGATGTATTAATGTAAAATCATACAGTATTTAAAGTGATCTAACTTTTTTTTCGTCTCTGCAGATTTGGAGCTGTATAACGAGGCCGTGAAAGTCCTCCATGACTTTCCGCAGTATTACCCATTCGGTTTGCCATCGAGTGGATAAAGAAAAGAAAAGCAACGTCCTCACGACATTTCTCAATTTGTGATTTTTTTTTTTTTTTCAACTGTGTATACTGTATGTAGTTATTTTTTCCCCCCCACTTGTAAATAATCTAAAGTATTTGGGAACTGTTTATTTTTTTTCTTAGAAGTAATAAAAAGTTGCAGTGAGCAGCCAGGGTTTTATTTATTTTTATTTTTTAACAAATTGTTTGTGTACAGTGAGGATTTGGCTCTGTTTTTGCGAGGTTTCAGCTTGTCCGTCTGTTCTGTTCCTGTGTACGCGGTATCTTAAAAACTCTGAAGGATTTTCTTCAACGTTAGCACAAATGCATAATTATGTAAACTCAAGGATGAACTGATTTAATTCTGGAGGTCAAACATCAAGGTCAGTGCAGCATCATATGGACTATTCTTGTGAATGCAATATCTGGAGCACATTGATTTTTGTCAAACTTTTGCATTTACATCCACCATGACACCATGGTCTGGCAAGCCATTAGCCATCCAGGGTGTACTCTGCCCTCACCTAGAGTTGGCTGAGGTGGGCGCCAGCCTCTCCACGACCCTAATTAGGAATAAGCAGCTCAAAAAAATGAATGAATTGAATGAATGTATTGAAGTGTAATTAAAAATGAGTACATCAGAGGGACAGCACACGTAAGAGGTTTTGGAGACAAAGTCAGAAGAGAGGCTAGATTGAGATGGTTTGGACATGTACCGAGGAGGGATAGTGAGTCTATTGGTAGTAGGATGCTGAGGTTGGAACTACCAGGCAGAAGGCCGAGAGGAAGACCAAAGAGACGATTCATGGATGTAGTGAAACAAGACATGAAGGTAGTAGTTGGAGTAAGAGTAGAAGATGCAGAGGATAGGGTGAGATGGAGGCGGATGGTTTCCTGTGGCGACCCCTGGAGGGAAAAGCCAAAAGGAAAAGAAAAAGATGTTTAATTTCAGGTACAAAAAGTAATCATCCACTTTCACCGGATGTTCCCAACATTTTCCAACATATAAAATCTCCACAAAAGAGACGGTTACAAAGCAAGCTTGAGAGCTTCCAACGTCGCCAGGCATTAAAAATTCGTAGACAAGAAGATAAACGACAGATCGCAGCTGATGGATTATTAAATCTACGAAAGATTCCTGCAGAGGCTAAAAATTTGGAAGTACATTGTGAATTTGAAATGCAGGATAGTGTATCTACAATAAGCAATGACATTTCACCTGGTGATGCTTTACGGGCGTGGCCAATTTTACTGTCATGATGTCAGTTTACAAGATCATTAAGCCATGTTTCAGTGCCAAATCTATTTGATCACCCATTTCAACAATTCCTAATGACATGTATAAGGATAAAATATAACCCAACAGGTGAGTTTCTTGGATGTATATCTGGTGTGCTTTCTTCAACAATATCCAGAATTTTCAATGATGTTGATATTCTTGACCAAAGATTGGATCCACATATAGTCATCTGGCCAGAAAGAGAACCATTGAGACAATCCCTGCCTATAGCATTCAGAGGAAGATTTAGTAAATGCGTCAGTATCATTGATTGTTTTGACGTGTTTATAGAAAAGTGATCGGATGTGAATGCTCGGAAACAGACATATTCTCAATACAAGAGTCACAACACTATAAAGTATCTGATTCGTAGAACACCACAAGGTGTGATTTCATTTCCAAAGGCCGTGGAGGCAGGACTACGGACACGCATCACATCAAATTGTGGAATATTGAAAATATATATATATATATATATATATATATATATATATATATATGTGTGTGTGTGTGGTATATATGTTGAATATGGAATATATATTATTTATTGCCTGGTGACCTTGTATTAGCTGAGAGAGGTTTCCTGATAGAAGATGAGGTTGGATTGTATTGTGCCAGAGTTGACATGCCACCGTTTACAGGAGGGCAGAAACAGTTCAATCCAGTAAAATTAGAGGAAGGTGGGAAATTAGCATCTGTCAGAATCCATGTAGAATGTGTTATTGGTGTAGCAAGGCAAATATTTACTATGCTAAAGGGACCTGTTCCAATCACTTTGATAAAAAATGACCCTGATACAAACAGAACTACTTTTGATAAAATTGTTCGCATAGCATGTTCTACGGTAAATATGTGTAAATCTGTTCGACTAGACGAAATGCATATTCAGACAGAGCCTAATATTATATACAGACTCTCCCCGACTTACGTTTTTAATTGGTTCCGAACGCAAGTTGAAAGTGAACTTAAGTTGTCACAGTGACGTATGACGTTTGACGTATGACACTCATACTGTACTTTACATCCATAACTACCATTACCGTATCTCATAAAACACCCCTAAATCAATTATTATAAACATAACATTGTAAAATAATATCAAATAATATCAACATTAATTTCAAATAAATGAAATTAAACCAAAATTATTTCAAATTGATAAATTTGTCAAATTCACTCACCAAATATCAAATACAGTATCAAATATAACCTTTAACATGCTCTGAGATGAGATATTTCTGCTTGTAAATGGTTCCGATGGTCGACGGATGGTCACATGACATGAAGCTGAGCAGACTCACTTTACATGAAGCTTAAAACAGCCAATCAATGCTTACAATATGTGAGGCGCTCAATACCGAAAGTAGTGCACTTGCTGAAAGTAGTTTACTTGCTTGAAACAAAGCGCGGGTTATACGGACTTCCGGCTTTCAAGTGAGCAAGGGCTTCTTTGAACTCGTTTAGTACTCAGCCTGCACTGATGTGAATCACCAGCAGAGCAGAGTTCTCTCTTTCCTGGATTCGGGTTTTCATATTACAACTCTCTTTGCTTAACTAAGTACGCATGGTAGATTGCACCGATATGAGCAGATGGTTAATTCATCTCTGTGTATGAGACTTGCACCCATGCTAGTAGGCTTACACTTCTGACCAACCAGATTTGCTTAGGGTTACAAAAGTCCGCAAAACAGTGTAAACACAAAGATCACAGAGATGACGTCTTAACACAAGAGTAACACGCTATATAACTGATATATAAAACGATATATATATGTATTATATATATGTCCCACTCTGCACAAGGTTGTCACTGTCCCCCCAGTGGCGCTAACTGGGTTATCAAAGGCCAGCCATGTCTCTCACTGTCTATGGTGTGAGGCATGTAAAAGAACCATTGCTGACTTTCGACAAGAGTAGGCTGCAAAGCCGTCAGCGTGTTTCCGCCCTGCGATGGCCTGGCGAGCTGTCCAGGGTGTACTCTGCCCTCGCCCGAAGTTGGCTGGGATGGGCGCCAGCCTCCCCGCGACCCAAGTTAGGATTAAGCGGGTACAGAAAATGAACTGAACTGATTATATATATATATATATATATATATATATATATAAAATTGAACTGGGAAGGAGGGGCACGTTCAGGCTGTCGTTTGTGAACAATGGACGCAGCATCATTACGTCATTGTGTCATTACATCAGAGTACTACGTATATACGTCTAAACTCAAAATTTGAATTAAAAAAAAAAACGTAAAAGCAAAAAAACGTAAAACGGATGAACATAAGTCGGGGAGCGTCTGTATTTTTTTAAAATACATATTTGACAGTGATATGGAAGTTACATGAATAAAATTCACTGAGAACACTCGATCTGTGAAATTATTGAATATGTATAAACTATCAGGATATACTACAAAATGCTCCATTATTTTCATATATACTGTAATCATTCATTTTTCTGTTTGCTAATAATTTAAAATAAACTATAAGCTCATATGTATATTTTTTTTATTCATTCCATCATCAAAAATCTCTATACAAGTGTGTTTTCACTGAAATTAAATTAAATATTAAATTAACTATAATCATGAAAACAATCAACACAACATGACAAACGTGTGTCAACTTATTGTTTCACAAAATTAAAAAAAGTGTCAAATGTTGCATATGTCCCCTCTACAGGTAAATGAATCACACAGTGATAACCATTGTTATAATATGAAATGCACATGTACAAATATAGACGTCTTTAGGTCAGTTACAAATAATTTCTAGTTTTCAGCGAACAAAACCTTTTGTCTCCAGATGTTTCCATTTAAAATGCATTTTTCTCAGGAATGTTAAACTGAACATTTAGCTTTCAAAGCAAGCAAATAATTAAAATACAATAGCTAAACAATATTCCGTTTGGCCTTTTCAATAGATCTGCAATCAGTACATAACCATTTGCGTTTAGTGGAAGGTTTGTTTTTTAATCCAATGCATTTCAAATGGAAATATATGATTTTGCAGGAATCTGACTGACATTTAATCAAAGATTGTACATCATGAGTTTCCTTGCAATAGCAGTACTCTATGTTACTATCCTCAGAATAGTCAGAAGTCTGAGCAGTTGTAGTATAATATTTGGCTAACAATTCAGGTAACACCCCATTTATATAAAAACTTCTTACACTTTCTAAATTAACATTAAAAAAGTCTGAGTCAGGATATATCCTCTCTATGCAAAATTTGTTCATGTCTGTCCAGACTATCAAATCACAATATTTTCTTTCTGCAACATGTAACTGAGCCTGAACCTGAAAATAATATTGGTGATTCTTATTTAAAATCAATTTATCTTCGACTTTATCGAGATAAAAGTTTTTGTCCTCTGCAGCAGCTTCTATATCCATATCGGCTTTACAATATGGACATTTAATTTCCAAAATGCCCTGCCCACAACATTGGCAGTCAACAAGTGCATCAGGTGATGCCCCAATATATGGGTATTTAGTGTTAATATGGAAGCCTGAATCTACTACAGATAGCAGTCGGTGTTTGGTAGCAGCAAGTGCCTCGTACTCGGTCCTGGCCTGCTGCTCATGATCACATCCCCATCTGTAATCAGACATCACTACTTTACTAAAGATTTTGTTTATAAATTGTGTGATGAATTAATACAGCAATAAATCTGTTTGCAGTTCATTTAAACATACACATCAATCATTTATGTCGTAAAATTGGAGAGAACATTCTTAATTTTACAATTAGCATCTATATCGATTACCTACAAATGTGCACTATTTTTAAAACACTTGCCTTGTGGCCTTTGTGGAAAATCCGTATGTCTGGGGGTAGCAGATTGCCTTGATCAGGGATCTTGAGGGGTTGTTTGGGTCCGTCCTGGATGCTGACTTGAACCTGGATGCACCAATTCTCCCTGATCTCATGGAGAACCACAGCTTGCTCTTCGTTTGTAGCTTCGTCTCCTTTTCAATGTGATTCCCCTGGAAACACGAAGTATCACTGGCATAAATAATTACTTTCTATTCCATAGAGAAATTCCCAAACTTACTAAATGATTTGTAATATATAAAAATGGGAATATAATATCCATACCAACCTGAGTCTGGCTAATCTGCATTTCATTGAACACCACTTGACATTTAGCTATCAAGTCATAAAAAATCAGACTTTGATTTGCCTTGTCATACAGACTCGTCAAAGGTGGAGGGAGGTTCAATAATATTGATTTGGGTGTGAATTGTCGCGCATAATTTGGCAGTATGCTTAAAACTGCAGATTCTGCCCCTGACTGACTCAAACTTTCATAGAAGTTGGCTTTTTCTTCTTCTGAAAGTGCCGGGATGATTTTTTTTGGTTGTGATAGATCTGGGTCAGTTTCACATGTCCTTTTCCTGGGATTTTTCAACGTGATGTCACAACCGCGTACAGAGCTCCCGGTGGCGTTACTGCCTGCAACTTGTCCCCACTGTCGCTCTCCAGAAGTACAGGGCTTTTGTTGGGCATGTCGTACTGCTGACTCTACGGCAAACAACAATGCCGCGATGTGGGAACACGCCTCCTCGAACCCTGCCATACAGGTGCAGTGGGCACAGATTACATCACCATCCCGTTTGATGGCAACCCAAGATTTCAGTGGGGCGTCAGACTTCTGTGAATTATTTACCTGGAATATAAAATGTTTACTTAATGTGCGGTCTAATTAGACAGAATTATAGATTTGTAGATGTTGCATCCAAAAAATAAAATTGATGCTATAAAAAATTTTAAAATATATACATACACTGTATAGGCTTATATATAAATATGTGAATTTATACACCAATTATAAGCAGTGATAATTGTAATGTATTATTGCTTAAGCACTTGTTTGTGGATAGAACACAAACCTTAGCCATGATGAGGTGGAAGTCTCTCTTCCCAGTTCCTGGCTCCCATTGTTGCATACAGCTTACAAATCCGCCAACAAAATACTTGTACGCTTCCATTGATTTGTAAGCTTTTAACTCTTTGCCAGTAAACGGAGACGGGCCGTGGACAAGATATGTACAAAGATCCAAGTAGGCAAAATCAGGAAGGGAAGAATGGTCGCATTCTAACACATTCCTAAACATTGACTGCGACATTAGATATGGATCAGCAATCCCCAGCTGCTTAATTTTACTCAGATACCCCGCCCTCTGCTCACCTGTCAGATGATTGACAACGTCTGACAACATTATTACAGTGTCATCGCTTTTGCCTTCGACACTCTCGCGTATTTTGCTTTCGCTGCTATTCTCGGTTGTTGTTGAAGCCATGCTGAGTGAATCGCGTGTGTGTTCTGGATCATGCTTGCCATCCAAGATGGCGCATGAAGGTGTTGGGGTCACGTGACTGCAAATACTACAAATACTGCATACCCGGAAGTAAAACCGAATGATCAACCGGAAGTAAAATACTATGTATCTATTACATGCGCTAAAATATGTTTCTTAAACACGTTCTATAGACAGTCTTACTCATTAATATAGTATTAATGTAGTAAAATGTACTAATGATTCAGAAAACCTTTTTAATTTTGTACTGTGATATTTATTAATCTTCTTTTCCTTTCAGCTTTTCCCTTCAGGGGTCGCCACAGCGAATCATCTGCCTCCATCTCACCCTATCCTTTGCATCTTCTTCTCTTACACCAACGACCTTCATGTCCTCCTTTACCACATCCATGAATCGTCTCTTTGGTCTTCCTCTAGGCCTTTTGCCTGGTAGTTCCAGCCTCAGCATCCTATTACCAATATACTCACTATCCCTCCTCTGTACATGTCCAAACCATCTCAATCTAGCCTCTCTGACTTTGTCTCCAAAACGTCTTACATGTGCTGTCCCTCTGACGTGCTCATTCCTAATCCTATCCATCCTCGTTACTCCCAAAGAGAACCTCAACATTTTCATCTCTGCTACCTCCAACTCTGCCTCCTGTCTTTTCCCCAGGGCCACTGTTTCTAACCCATACAGCATCGTTGGCCTCAACACCGTCTTGTACACTTTTCCTTTCATTTTTGCCGATACCCTCCTATCACACATCACACCGGACACTTTTCTCCAACCATTCCAACCTGCCTGCACACGCTTCTTCACCTCTTTTCCACACTCTCCATTGCTCTGTATTGTTGAGCCTAAGTACTTAAAATCCTCCACCTTTCTTATCTCTGCTCCCTGTAATCTCACTGTTCCTCTTTGGTCCTTGGCATTCATGCACATGTATTCTGTCTTACTGAGGCTAATCTTCATTCCCCTCCTTTCCAGGGCATACCTCCACCTCTCTAGATTTTCCTGCACTTGTTCTCTGCTCTCACTACAGATTACAATGTCATCTGCAAACATCATAGTCCATGGGGAATCTTGTCTAACCTCGTCTGTCAGCCTGTCCATCACCATAGCGAACAAGAAGGGGCTGAGAGCTGACCCTTGATGCAGTCCCACCTCCACCTTGCACTCTTCTGTCACACCGACAGCACACCTCACCACTGTCTTACATCTCTCATACATGTCCTGCACCACTCTAACATACTTCTCTGCCACTCCAGACTTCCTCATGCAATACCACAGTTCTTCTCTCGGCACCCTGTCATATGCTTTCTCCAGATCCACAAAGGCACAATGCAGCTCCGTCTGACCTTCTCTGTATTTCTCCATTAACATCCTCAAGGCAAACACTGCATCTGTGGTGCTCTTTCTGGGCATGAAACCAAACTGTTGTTCACAAATGCTGACTTCTGCCCTTAGTCTAGCTTCCACTATTCTTTCCCATAACTTCATCGGATGGCTCATCAACTTTATCCCTCTGTAGTTGCCACAACTCTGCACGTCTCCCTTGTTCTTAAAAATGGGCACCAGCACACTTCTCCTCCATTCCTCTGGCATCCTCTCACTCTCTAAGACCTTGTTAAATGTTCTTGTCAGAAAATCTACTGCTACCTCTCCTAGACACTTCCATACCTCCACCGGTATGTCATCAGGACCAACTGCCTTTCCATTCTTCATCCTCTTCAATGCCCTCCTCACTTCACCCTTACTAATCTTTGCTACTTCCTGCTCCTCAATGGCAACCTCTTCTACTCTTTTTTCTCTCTCATTTTCCTCATTCATCAGCTCTTCAAAGTACTCTTTCCATCTTCCCAGCACACTTCTGTCATCAGTCAATACATTTCCCTCTCTGTCCTTTATCAATCTAACTTGCTGCACATCCTTCCCAGCTCTATTTCTCTGCTGTGCCAACCTGTATAAATCATTTTCTCCCTCCTTACTTTCCAACCGAGCATACAAGTCATCAAACGCGCTCTGTTTGGCCTTTGACACTGCTACCTTTGCCTTACGCTGTGTCTCGCTGTACTCCTGTTTACTCTCTTCGGTTTTGTCAATGTCCCACTTCTTCTTAGCTAATCTCTTCCTTTGTACACACTCCTGCACTTCCTCATTCCACCACCAAGTCTCCTTATCTACTTTCCTTCCAGATGACACACCAAGTATTCTCCTACCTGTCTCCCTGATCACATTCGCTGTAGTTGTCCAGTCATCTGGAAGCACTTCCTGACCACCCAAAGCCTGTTTCAACTCCTCCTTGAAGACAACCCGACACTCTTCATTTTTCAGCTTCCACCACTTTGTCTTCTGCTCTGCCTTTGCCTTCTTCACCTTCCTCACCATCAGCATCATCCTGCACACCACCATCCTATGCTGTTTGGCAACACTCTCTACCGCTACTACTTTGCAGTCACTGACTTCCTTTAAATTACATCGCCTGCACAAGATGTAGTCTACCTGTGTGCTCCTACCTCCACTTTTATAAGTCACCCTATGCTCCTCTCTCTTCTGGAAGAAAGTATTCACCACAGCCATTTCCATCATTTTTGCAAAATCTACCAACATCTGTCCTTCTGCGTTCCTGTCCTGGATACCAAACCTACCCATCACTTCCTCGTCCCCTCTGTTTCCTGCACCAACATGTCCATTGAAGTCTGCCCCAATGACCACTCTTTCACCTCTGGGGTACTCTGCATCACTTCATCTAACTCCCTCCAGAATCTCTCCTTCTCTTCTCGCTCACATCCTGTCTGTGGGGCATAAGCACTAACAACATTGACCATCACACCTTTAATTTCTAACTTGAGACTCATCACTCTGTCTGACACTCTTTTCACTTCTAGAACATTCCTGGCAAACTCCTCCTTCAAGATGACTCCTACTCCATTTCTCTTCCCATCCACACCGTGATAAAACAGCTTAAACCCTGCTCCTATGCTTCTAGCCTTGCGACCTTTCCACCTGGTCTCCTGAACACACAGTATGTCCACCTTCCTCCTCTGCATCATGTCTGCCAGCTCTCTACCTTTTCCTGTCATAGTTCCAATATTCAAAGTCCCTACTTTCAGTCCTAGACTCATGCCTTTCCTCTTCTCTCTCTGGCAACGGACACGCCTCCCGCCTCTCCTTCTTCGGCGTCTTCGACCAACAGTAGTCCAATTTCCATCAGCACCCTGTTGGTTGACGGCACTGATGGCGGTCGTTGTTAACCCGGGCCTCGACCGATCCGGTATGTCATCCTTTCTTGTGATTCGCATAGTTTATTTGGCATTTGTTTTACGCCGGATGCCCTTCCTGACGCAACCCTCTGCATTTATCCGGGCTTGGGACCGGCGTGAGGGAGAGACACTGGTTTGTGCCCCCCCCTCACGGCTGCATTACTGTGATATTTATTAATAAAATATATAAACATTATACAGCATAAAGGGGCAGTGGAAAGTGAGGGATCCTTGTAATTACTCAACCCATCAGCTTTGCCCTCTTTATCATCTCTTCCAAGTATACTTCTTTTTCATTAAATAAAAGCAGTATGATAATGACTCTGATTCTTTTTGTGAATTCCAAAGAATTTCGGCCCATAGGTGCATTCCCACCCCAATTAAACTGAACTCTGAATCATTGAAAGTTCAGTAGTTTAATGCATTGGAGGAGAAAACACATGAATAGTGGCTTCAACAGTTTTATTTCCTGGAGCTCTTATGCTGACAAGCCTCAGGTGCTTGAAGTCTCGTGTAACTCCAAAAGCTCATAACTCTCCGCATTTGTCCAATATGCCAGAGAGCAAGACTGAAGAACAAATCAAAGTGATTCTAAAAGCCTGAGCGATAGTTTAGAAATTACATGTTCAGGACTGTTCGGAAATTTTGGCACAATTCCAAAAGGAATCGTTCTTAGTGGCAAAGAAGGAAAGGAAATTCAAATAGCGTTTTTCTTTTTTAAATATGATTTTCTTGGAAAGCAGAATTATTATTACGATAAACTTAGTGCAACCAATGATGGATTTTTATTAAATAATTCTTGCGGGGTGTACAAGAGTAACACATTATATAACGTTTATATCCTGTAGGTTGACATCAGGGGAAAACAAAAAACTTTTAAAATATAAAAGGCAGATTGTTCTTAACCTGCAGACATTGGTGGGTATAAAACATACATAAGTTTACAATTATCCTTTAAAAAAACATCTGAGCAATCAAGGTAACATGGTGGTGGTATTGAGAACCAGCAACCTTCAAGTTTGTAATCCAGAGCCTGAACCAAAGAGCCACTTTTACACTTGAAAGGTGTTCTTTTATGAACACAAATTAGTATTGCATTGACCTTGAACTATTTCCTTTTATTTCAATAATTTCTTATACTACAGTGGTACCTCGTCTAATGATTGTCCCTTATAATGAATTTTCCATGATACAAGCTTCGAACCCACCAAAAATCTGCTCCATCCAATGAGCAAAAATTTGCTTTACGAGCTCTCCTCGAAATGGCTTTTCCAGCCCAATCAGCCTCGTATTCTTCTGCGTGTATTCCTCCGCACTCCAAGAATGCCTTGTGCAGTGCTTCTCAATTATTTTCTGTGATGCCCCCTCTAGCAAGAATAAAAAACATTTCACGCTCCCCCAGCGCCTCGAGCGCGATTATAAATAGTGTTTACTGCACTTCATATTGTTTGCTCAGTGATTTTTCCCTACACCATAGCGTGACAACGAAAGCGCCACTGCCAACTACTGGAGAGGATGCGCAATTACACTTAATTCTACTACAGTATAGCAAAACAACATGTCCCCCTGTTCACCACGAGTTTTTCCTCGATGTCATTCGTAGCGTGCATACGCACAAAATTCTCCTTCTCCTCCTCCTCTGTTTCGCACCACCTCTTGCCTGCCCATGTGATATTTTTGCCACAGTCAATGATCAGAAGGATTAGTTGACTTATTGTTTATTCTTGTTTTATTATTATTATTTATTATTAATTATTATTAATATTGATGTACATGTATTATTATGAAATATTTATTGTTCTTACATGTTTCTCCTTAATATATTAGGTCTAATATACATGTTTGTGGCAGGTTATATGATTTTGGGAGGGGGTTGGAACGGATTAATTGGTTTTCTGTTATTTCTCATGGGAATTGTTTCATCTAACGAACATTTTGGCATCAGAGCTTTCCCTCGAAATGGATTAAAGTCATAATACAAGACACCACTGTATTTTACCCTCATTCTAAGGTGGTTTGGGGCACGGAGAAAGATGGGTGATGTAATGCATTAAAAAAAATTTTTTTTTGGTAATTTGTGGATTTGCAGTGATTTGTTATTATCTTTTATTCATCCTTTCATTTTCTAAGCTGGTTAATCCTAATTAGGGTCAAGGGGAGGGTGGTGCCCATCTCAGCCGACTTTGGGCGAAGGTGGGCTCCACGCTGAACAGCTTGTCAGGCCATTGTAGGATCAACGCACGTACAACCATTCACACCTCAGAGCAATCTGGAACAGCAAATTAGCCTACTGTGTGTGTTTTTCAACAGTGGAATGAAACCGGAATTCACAGAGGAAACCCACACAAACATGGGGAGAATAAGATAACTATACACAGAACAAACCCAAGCCTGGGAATTGAACCCAGAATCTTATTGCTGCAAGGTAGATATGCTAACCAGTGTGTCATTGGGCTGCTAGTTCATTTCCACTTCTTCTTTTTCTTATTATTTTTTATTATCACACCAGTAGCAGGAATCCACTGAACAAGGCAGTCATCATGTACATGAACAGATTTATTTGTTCATATCGCAATTATAAAAGGTATGTAGTTGAATGATAATTTATGATGATAAATGTGCTAAAGATCCGAGGAGGGTTGGTACCTCCACCATGTCCGGACCTGCAACATGGCAGCTGTCTGGCTTCAGGGTTTTTCTCAGCTGTCAGAAATACACAAGTGTCCATCATGTACTGTGAACACACATGCTGTGTTATTGGGTTTAAATAGCAGACATCATTGTGATTACTTGGTGATTTGTGAATGCTGTTGTTGTTATTGTTATTGATGATGATGATGTTAGATCAGGAAGGATGCAAATATCAGTCTTTTAATAAATCTGATAGCAGTTCTCCTGGATACTCTTCATCAACATGAGATAATTTGTCATACAGAGTGATGGATGTTCTCGAATGTTCTTAATAAAATTGCAAGCAGGTCAGAAATATTACACAGAAACAAGATAAAAATACAAGAGTATAATAATAATAATAATAATAATAATAATAATAATAAGGGCCTGATGATGTACGCCTCCGCATGGTGGGCCTGGATAGGGGATTTTCCGTGAACTAAATGTACATCACCCAGTTAGGGTTGACCTCCAGAAGCTGGTTTACTACTGGGTTATTGAAGGAAAAGAAAAAACCTCACTTCCGCAGCCCAGTCAGCCTCCCTCTGGTAATCAAACCTGCCAAACTGGAAATGGGACTTACCCCATGGGGAGGCAAAGAACCCGTCCACGAATATCCTGGACGAACCATCTTAAATCCACACTACTTGAGTGTGCGAAGGCGACTGGTTGGCCTGAAAATCCACATATCAATGGCAAGTCGCTAAAGCAACATTGGGACAATGCCAACCCTTTGTATGCTTACCTGACCCAACAAAATTTGTGAGATCAATTCCAGCGATTAAAGATCAACATGCGCCGTGATGCAGATGATAATTTCCCTGCAAGTGGTCAGGTACCTTCTCAAGAACCCAACTTTCGGATAGAGGCAGACCCTAAATTACAGATGAATGTCCGCGTCGTTCTCTCCCCTCCTCCCAATGAAGTTAGCCCACCTGACAGCAACAATGAAAATTCCCCTGGCTTTCCACTTTCTGATTTGACCAATAATTTTTCCACATCTTCAGTTCATGATGATCATATTTCTGTTTTGTTTAACCGTTACTATAGAGAAATTTTAGATTTACCGATTGACGCGGAGTGTTCCCTGCATGATATTATTTGTTGCATGTTTGCCGCTATTCGAATTTTAGAGGAATTACATACAGTTTCCAAACCTTCCAACAATGTTAAAAGCAAGCAAAATAAAGAAAACCGATTTCAATGTAAATTGAAAGAAACAAGGAAAGGCATGTCGTGGCTGGAGCTTTGCCTTAAATTAAGATCTCATAGCAAGTCAATGTCAAGAAGACAAAAGACAATTTGGAGAAATTTAAGGCAAAATACAAAACAACTAAGGAAAAAATTCTCCTTCAAATACTTGATTCTGTTAAGGCAAAGTTTAAGATTTGGACAGAAAGAAAAAGAAAATGGGAAAAGAAGAATAAATTCATTAGACAAAACAAAATATTTAAAACCAACGAAAAACAACTTTACAGGCAACTAAATACACCTACAAGTGATGACGACCAGTGACCACCCACGGAATCCAGTGAGAGGTTTTGGTCACAGGTGTGGTCTATACCCGGCAACTGTAACCTTGAGGAACCATGGGTGGAAGAATACAGCAAAGCCACGTCAGGAAACGTTAATTCATCATTGCTGTATTTACCTGACTACCTGAAGAAAACAATAAAAATGTCCAAATCTAACACAGCTCCAGGACCTGACGGCATTCAAAATCGGTTTTGGAAACTGTTCCCCTGTGTCCAACCACATCTGCTCACTTGTTTTAATTCTTTGATGGACACAGGAGATGTCCCTCCTTGGTTCTGTAAAGGTCGCACAATACTCCTCCCAAAGAAAGGAAACTTGACAGATCCTAAAAATTACCGTCCTATTACCTGCCTGAATACTATGTACAAAATCTTTACAGGGTGTTTGACAAATCTCATGTCATCCTATTGCTCCTCCAATGGAATTATTTACCCGGAGCAAAAGGGAGCCAGAAAGGGATGTTGGGGATGCAAGGATCAGTTATTGGTCCAGAAAATGATACTTGAAGAGGCTAAAACTTACCACCACAACCTCTCAACATGCTGGATTGACTACAAAAAGCATCCGACTCTGTCCCTCATGAATGGATTCTGAAGTCTTTGCAATGTGTTGGCCTACCTGAGCGATTACTCCATTTACTCAAGTCTTTAATGAGTTGCTGGTCAACTCAGCTTGAGATGTCCTCGCAAGGTCAGGTTAAGACTTCAGAACCTATTTCAATTAAGTGAGGAATATTTCAGGGGGAATCTTTTAGTCCTCTGCTTTTTTGTTTGTCACTTAATCCCTTGAGTTTTTTTGCTCAATAAGGAGGAAGGTTATCATCCAGGACCTCCACAGCACAGATCCCCAACACCTCTTACTCATCTCCTTTACATGGATGACATCGAGCTGATTGCCAAAGGAGATTCCAACTTGAACAAAACAAATTGTCCTTGTCGAGTCCTTTTCACAAGATATTGGTATGACTTTTGTTTTGGACTTGATAAATGTAACATTCTTCATTTAAAACGTGGAAAGGCAATCAATGATGGATCAGTTGAGTTACATGGAGGAGGAATGATCGAGCATCTTGTGGAAGGCCAATTGTACACTTATTTGGGGATGCAAGTTCGAGACAAGCTCCAGAATGCCCACATAAAAGACAAATTTCGGGCCGAGTACAAATCTCATTTAAAAAAGATCTGGAGTTCGGAGCTAAACGCTAGAAACAAAGTCAAATCCACAAATACTTACGCAGTGCCTGTCCTTTCTTACTCTTTTGGTGTTGTT
The DNA here is from genome assembly GCA_024760905.1 of Plotosus lineatus. Lineage (NCBI taxonomy): Eukaryota > Metazoa > Chordata > Actinopteri > Siluriformes > Plotosidae > Plotosus > Plotosus lineatus. The sequence continues at coordinate 69,069,347 of CM045731.1, read as the reverse complement.
GATTGGACAAAGGACGACATCATGGGTCTCGATCGCCTTACAAGAAGGATCATGTCTGATAACCGAGCTCAGCACCCTCGTTCCTCTATCAGTCGTTTATATTTATCAATCAATTCTGTGGGACGAGGTTTGATTAATGTGAAGGCACTTCATGATGGTATTTTATTGTGTACTTTTGTACATATTTATTTATCTGATGATCCTCTTGTGAAGCACATCAAGACTCACGATGAAATCAAGGACTTCCATAGTTATCTTAAACACGCCAAGGCTGCTGGGCAGAATCTCAACGTCAATGTTGATTTTGTCGATGGCGAAATACTGCTGGATGGGACATCTCTGTGTGTCAACCAGGTGAAGTCTTTCATAAAATCTGGTCAGAGTCATCATTTCAAGGAAAAACCGTCTGGAAAAGCACTACATCGTGTTTATGTGCAGTGTGTTGGGCAGAACAGTAATCCTTCCGACTCCTTTGCCTGGATGAAGTCGGCTGGTCTGAAAAGTGAAACTGAGGGCTTTCTATTTGCTGCTCAGGACCAGTCACTTCCAACACGCAATCGTCAACGTAATATTATATATAATATTGATATTATAAGGGAAAATGTAAATCCCAAATGTCGTCTGTGTAGTGAATTTAGTGAAGCTGTCCAACACCTTGTCAGTGGTTGTCCTGTTTTGGCACAAACGTCTTATCTGAAGAGACATGATGGCATGGCACGTTCCTTTTATTATCGTCTCCGTCATGCGTGTGGTTTTGACTCAGAGGTCCATCCATGGTACAGGTACCATGTCCAGGGCGTCATGGAAAATGATCATTTCAAGCTTCTTTGGAATCGGCCCATATACAGCCTGAGGAGAATCGAAGCCAACAAACCTGATCTTGTCCTTTTTGATAACTCCAATGGAATTATTAATATTATTGAATTTTCTGTCCATCATTAGAGTAAGAGAAGAAGATGCAGAGGACAGGGCGAGATGGAGGCGGATGGTTTGCTGTGGCGACCCCTGAAGGGAACAGCCGAAAGGAAAAGAAGAAGAAGATTGAATTTTCTGTCCCTTTTTACAGGAATGTGATTTACAAGATTCAGGAGAAGCATGCAAAATATGCGGATCTCGCCTTTGAAATGTCTCGCTTATATCCAAAGTACAAAGTCGTCCGACTCCCCATTGTTCTCGGTGCCCTCGGTTTGGTACCTCTTGCTCTATTAACACAGATCAAGAGTGTGCCTGGGTTTGCTACCGGGAGCACAGACATTCTGACAGTCTTGGCAATGCAGAAGGTTGCAGTGTTGGGGAGTCTCCATATTCTCCGGAAAGTTCTTGGTGGGTTTGACTAGGCAGTGCTTCCTGGGAGAAGTCCCATTGGCTGTCTGGGCTGTGTGTGGAGAGGGTGAGGGCCCTGAGCTGATAATGAGCCTAACCAGCCTGAATGTGCCAGGATCACCAATCCCTCTCTGTTGCATATAAATCTTTACCGGAAATAATAATAATAATAATAATAATAATAATAATAATAATAATAATAATAATAATAATGGTGGGTTTCCTCTGGGTACCCTGGTTTCCACCCATAGTCCAAAAAACACAGTAAATGAATTGATTGTTCCAAATCTCCCCTAGGTGTGAGTGTGAATGGTTGTGTGAGTGTTGGCCCTATGATGGCCAGGCGAGCTGTCCAAGGTGTACCCCACCCTCGCCCAGAGTTTATTGAGATGGGCGCCAGCCTCCCTGTGACCCTAATTAGGATTAAGCAGTTCAGAAAATGAATGTATGGATAATAATAATAATAAGAAGAAGACTACACAAAAAAAATCACATCAACATTAAATACGATTAAACGTCATTCTATTTATTTACTTGCCATAACAACACGACCAAAGGTATGTGTGTGTGTATATATATATATATATATATATGTGTGTGTGTGTGTGTGTGTGTGTGTGTGTGTGCGCGTATTATTTCAGGGTAATGTGGGTTCATACTGGGTGACACCCACTATATTTCATTCCTTTCCTATTGCATCTGTTCATTATTTCTTGAAAGCTCATAAATCTGCAGCTCTATGACGTTGTAAGATTATTATAGGGCATTTAAACACTCATACCTCATTTTACATGAGATATATCATCTGGAGAGAGAAAAATTCAAATAATAAACAAAACCCACCTTTAAAAATGTTTAGTATTGTTATATTAAATGTTGGATTTAATGAAGATTATTCGCTATTAAACTTGTTATGCAAACAAATGCAATATAAAGTCCACCAAAAGAGGTCAGTACCTATAACACTACACATTCACAGAGAACTGAACATGACACACACACACACACGCACACACACACACACACTCACTCACTCACTCAGTGAGTAATGTGCTGTCTCTCTGCACACAACACCACCACTGGATCCTAATATTACAGGAAAATCATCCAGTGTATATGAGGTAAGTGTTTTATAATATAATACTAAAATACTATAATTTTATATACTTTTAAATGTATAAAATCGAATACATTTCAATATAAATAAAGTCCTGAATCTCTTACATTGTTGCATTAACCCTTAATTTATTAATTTGTAACTTGTACCCCTGGACAGTAAGTCATAAATAGGAAGTGTTTAGTTTATAACTTAATATTAATAACTAAAAATTTAAATAAAGCAGAGGTGGCACAGGTGCACAGTAGTCAGCATGTCAGCCTCATAGCAAGATGGTCCTGCGGTCAATTCCCAGCTCGGGTGTTTATCTGTGGAGTTTGCATGTCCTCTCCAGCTTGTGTGGGTTTCCTCCGAGTTCCCTGGTTTTCTCCCACAGCCCAAAAACATGCAAAATTGGCTGTTCCAATTCACCCCTAGGTATGAGATTGAGTGTGAGTATTGGCCTTGTGATGGCCTAGTGAGCTGTCCAGGGTGTACCCACCCCTCGAACAGAGTCGGCTGAGATGGGCATCAGCCTTCCGAAACCCTAATTAGGAATAAGTGTCTTAGAAAATAAATAAAATGTTAAATAGTTCCAGCTTAAATAAATCGTGAATGTATTTTTAAAGCATCAATGATTTCACACATACAGTGGTACCTTGACTAACAAAATTAATCTGTTCCAAGTACAAACTCACGAGTCAAAATGTTCATTAGATAAAACAAAAGTTCCCATAGGAAATAATAGAAAACCAATTAATCTGTTCCAATCCCCTCCCAGACTCATATAACCTGACACAAACACGTATATTTCACCTAATATATTAAAGATAAACATGGAAAAACAATAAATATTGAATAATAATAATAATAATAATAATAATACATTAATATTAATAATAATTAACAATAAATAATATTAAAACAAGAATAAACAATAAGTCAACTAACAATTCCAATCATCAACTGCAGCAAAGATGTCATGTGGGCGCAAACATGTCTCATGGGCAGGCATGAAGTGGTGCATAACAGAGAAGGAGGAGGAGAATTTTGTGCATGTGCTCACTATGAATGCCAGCAAGGAAAGCCTTGTGGTGAGATCCCACAAGGCCAGTGCTTCTGAAATAGTGGGGCACGCCCCCTAAGGGAGGTGCAATGTGATTCCAGTGGGAGTACGTATGACCCTGGGGAACATGCTTTTTTGCCATACTGTACGAGACTTAAGTGTAATTGCGCATCATCTACAATAGGTGGCAGTGGCGAACACAGTTCACTGTGTCGGGAGCACAGTGAGCATGCCACTGCCTTCTACTGTTGAGGATGCGCAATTACACTAGGTGGCAGTGCTGCTTTCACTGTGGTCCCTATGGTGTAGGGAAAAATACGGAGCAAACAATATGAAGTGCAGTAAACACTATTTATAGTCACGCTCGGGGCACTAGAGGGGCGTGAAATGTTTTTTTTCCTATAGGGGCATCACAGAAAATAATTGAGAAGCACCGCAAAAGGTATTCGTGTGGAGCGTGGGGGAATACACGTGGAAGAGTACAAGGCTAATTGGGCTGCAAAAAAACCATTTCCCCAGCAGAGCTCATAAATCAAAATTTTGCTTGTTGGATGGGGCAGATTTTTGGTGGGATCAAAGCTCGTATCGTGGAAAATTCATTATAAAAGACACTCGTAAGTCAAGGTACCAATGTGTATAATTATTTATGGCATTATATGTTATCTGTTATAGATTATGTTAAATGATATACAATGACTGTAATAAATATAAATTATTATTTGCTGCTCATAAATAATCTTGCACTGGAAAGACAGTAAAAGCAAAAGATAAATCACATTGTAGGAAAAGGCAGATTACTGAGAATGAATGAATGTTTGCTCCCTGGTCTCCGGGTTGCAGGTGTGTGTGAGTGGGCAGCATGAGGTGGGGCGTGGTGTCATGTGTCCTGTTACTGATCTTCTCTGGGAGAGGTCTGAGTCGACGGAAGAGCAGACAGAAAGTAAACAATAATGAATCAAAAGGTAAACGTTTCTGACAAATCCTACGATTGATGGTGATGTAATTCATTCAGGCTTTCATGCTCAAGCTTTTAAAATATTTTCATAGGATTATACAGCTTTTTGAAGTTCAGACCACAAATGTTTTTAAATTTATTATTTTAGAACATTGTTTTTCCTCTTTTAACGACTTAAACATGTCACTGAATCACTTCCGTATTTCAGCGATATCCTCGACACCCCCTCTTCCTCTTCCTTTTCCTCCTCCTTCACTTTCCCTTTTTGCCAAGACAATAAATAACTGTACATTATGTTTGATCTTTATTGAAAACTTCTGAAATAATTGAGATGTTTTTTAAACACTGTGTAATTTTAACAAGAATATAAACAAGAGTAATTCCTACAGTATTAAATTAATCATATCAAATACAGTACACTCAATCTCACTCACTTGCAAAGGCAAGGTACACCCTGAACAGCTCACCTGACCATCGCAGGGCAGCAAACAAGCACATAACTATTCACAGTCACATTTAGGGTAAATTTGGAACATGCAGATAGCCCACTGTGTATATTTTTGGACTGTCGGAGGAAATCGAGTACATGGAGAAAACCCTCACAAGCGCTGGGAGAGCATTCAAACTGCACACAGAAACACCCCCCCCCCCCCCCCCGAGCCTGGGACTTGGACCTTCTTGCTGTGAGGCCGATGTGCTAATCACTACACCACCATGCCATACAAACAACTATTGTTATTATTAAAGACGGGCTTATTAAAATAAGAAACAAATTCAGAATACAGTACTTTATTGGTCCCATAGGGAATTGTGCAACCGAAAAATGTAGATGTGATACATATTACAGTATACAATATATATGAGGGGTGATGTATAGCACCACCGATCTGGAAAGGATTTCCACTAGAGTTTGGTGGAGATTGGTGAATATTCAACTACAATCATATTAGTGAGGTAGTGAGGAGATCAGGTACCAATGTTGGGGTCCAGTCAGTTTTCCAGTTCATCCCAGCAGTGTTCAGTGTGGTTGTGGTTAGGGTTGTCTGCAGGACACTTGAGTTCTTCTACTTCAAGCTTAACACATCATTAGGGCTGGAACAGCTTTGAACTTCTTAATTCCATTGAAAAGAAATTGTATTCTAATAGCGTATAAAGACGCTCTATACAATTCGGTGCTTCTTTGTAATATAGAACTTGTATATTTTCATGTTTTTTTCTACTTAAATTCTTTGCATTAGAAAAAAAGCCTGGCTCTTTCTAATCTTTTTTGTTGTTGTTCTTCCATTTTTCTCTTTCTTTTTCACCTTTTCCTCTCCAGCACTGATATGTCCAGTGGAGGTGGCCTTCCTGGTGGACAGCTCTGAGAATGCCATGGTTCTTCTGTTTGAAGAGCAGCGCCGTTTTGTTCAGCGTTTCAGCACCAGGTTATCTGCACTTCACATTCCCGGATGGCGAGTACGTCTACGTCTGGCTGCATTGCAGTACAGTAGCACCGTCGCAGTGAAACACAACTTCCGTGATTGGCAGGATGTGGATGTCTTCCAAAGCCAGGTGTCATCCATGTTCCTCATTGGTCATGGTACTTATCTGGCTTACGCCATCTCAAACGCCACACAGCTCTTTACTCAGGAGACAACGGGAAGCAGTGTGCGCATTGCTCTGTTGATGATGGATGGTGTGGATCACCCACGAAGCCCGAATCCTATTGCTGCTGCGACAGACGCCAAAAATCATAACATACGATTGTTCATCATTAGTCTGACTGCTGGGACGAGTGATACCATGCTGAGGTCCATCGCCAGCCCCCCACCACAGCAGCACGTTTTCAGCCTTCAGGATGCTCACTTGGACGAGAGGCTTTTCAGCGAGTTGGTTAGTTATCAAGGAAAATCAATTTGTTTATAACATCACAAGGATGCATACCATTTATGAGTATACTCTCAGAACGCTGATATGATGTTGTTAATATTTTTTCATGGTATCGAATTGCAGTTGTTGAGTATAACACAAACATTTACATTTCACAAAAGAGACTTGGACCAGTTAAGAACACCACAGTGTCAGATCAAATCACTACAATTGCATAACAACAACCATATGATTAAAAGTTCATCTATTTCTCATAGAGTTTAAGTAGATTGGCGAAGGTATTCACATCACTGGATGTTGTTTGTATGTCAGTTTATGTCCTTATTCAAAAATCCTGATCACTCTTGTATGGGGTACGAGTCCCAGAGATTATTTGATTTTGGAATGTCAAGGTCAAAGATGAAGGTCAGAGTAAATTCGGAAATTTTGGAGATATGGTGCTTATGCAAATGAGTTCAGATAGACATGAGAACGCTAATTGGTTTTCAAATGAAATAGCTACCTTTGACCTTGAAAGGTGAAAACCAAGGTTACCGGACGGTGAGTACTTATAACTTTGAAATGAGTGCTGAGAGAGATACCTTTACCAAGGAACACCAATAGGAATCCATATATGAATTTTCAAATGAAACAATCACCTTTGACCTTGAGTGACCTTCAGGTGTCAAACCACAGCCATTAATACACCCATGTTGCATTTGGAAATACCTTGAATTCTATGAGAGCTCCTTAGTTGAAAATTGGCAGATAATATTTACATCATGTTTACTGCTTTCCAAAAAAAAAAAAAAAAAAAAACAGGTAGCAAATCTCAGAAATATTAACTATTCATTCATTTTCTGAGCCGCATAATCATAATTAGGGTCGTAGGGAGGCTGATGCCTATCTCAACCGACTCTGAGTGATGGCATCATCTTGACAAAAGTCAGCAATGGTTCTTTTACATGATCTTCTCACCACAGATAGTGAGAGACATGACCGGCCTTTGATAACCCAGTTAGCTGCACTGGGTGAGAACAATAAAAACCCACTGTTAGTGGGGCTTGAACCCCCACCCTTGGTAATCTCAGTAATCCAGCACCTTACCAGTGGGCCACCACTGCCCCGCGGATAATCACGATATTAAACTAAATTAAATATCACCATATATATTATAATCTTTAAAATAGGTAATTCAGTTAGAAATAAGGCTTATAATAAAACATTTGGATGCCATTAAGCCAGGTCAAAAATTTAAAGATATCATAATTGTAATGATGAAATTTGTTTATTGTTGTAATACATCATGCAAGTTTAGCATTTTTATTTGTCCATAGTACATATTTCATCTATTCCTTCTCTCTTTTTTTTTTTATAGAGAACACTGGTCAACACTGTGGTAAGCATGAATGTAGCTTTAAAAGTATTGTGCGCTCTATCATCATGTATTAAGTCTCCTCTTGATAATCTGACTCATTACAACCGAATACAATTTGTTTCTGTTTCAGTGTCCGGAACCCAAATCCTGTCAGTGTGATAAAGGAGAGAGGGGTCCAACAGGAAAACCGGTGAGCAGACACCCCACTTATCATCATCTCTAACAGTTTAAATCATAATCTTATCTGGTACCTTGGATCTTATCCACTCAGGTCATAGTTTTTTAACCTGATATATTCAGGTTGATATAATGCTTTTTTGAAATATGTTATGTATTCCACACTAATGAATTCAATCTGATTGGTGAGAGTTAACGGCAAAGCTCCCTGGCTGGGCGTCCCGCTTCTAAAAAGCTTTTCCGATAGAAAAATTGCAAACTTTAACTGAAAATTTAGCATTGATCGTTGAAGTTTCCAGAATCATGGGCGGAACGTTTTCGGTGGACGAATCTACGTCAACAGCACGGACGATGGCCATTTAAGAGTGAGTGGTCAAGATGGCGCTTCCTAGAGGGAAGTGTACAAGACGGTGTTGAGGCCAGCGATGTTGTATGGTTTAGAGACAGTGGCACTGGGGAAAAGACAGGAGTCAGAGTTGGAGGTAGCAGAGATGAAAATGTTGAGGTTCTCTTTGGGAGTAACGAGGATGGATAGGATCAGAAACGAGTACATCAGAGGGACAGCACATGTTAGATGTTTTGGAGACAAAGTCAGAAGAGAGGCTAGTTTGAGATGGTTTGGACATGTACAGAGGAGGGATAGTGAGTATATTGGTAGTAGGATGCTGAGGTTGGAACTACCAGGCAGAAGGCCCAGAGGAAGACCAAAGAGAAGATTTATGGATGTGGTGAAGGTGGACATGAAGGTCGTTGGAGTAAGAGTACAAGATGCAGAGGATAGGGAGAGATGGAGGCAGATCATTTGCTGTGGCGACCCCTGAAGGGAACAGCCGAAAGAAAAAGAAGAAGAAGAAGCTCGTATATGACTGGGCGACCTTACTACAGCTATGAGAGCGCAGTCCTTTTGGATATTTAGAACTGAGCACTCTCATCTCCTATCCTGAGCTAATATGCTACCGCAGCGCAATGCTCGCCGCACCCCGGATAACAGGAAACCAAGGCGGAGACGCGGCAGGCGAGGAGGGGCTGAACAGCAGTGGAAGGTTAGCACTCCTGGTCGTACTGCTTGAAAATGTTCAGTCTCTGCGAAACAAGATGGACGAGCTTCATGCTCGGATTGCAGCGCAGAGGGATCTACAAGACTGCTCCATGCTGTGTTTATGTCTTGAGGAGAAGACACCCGACGAGGCGACTACACCAGCCGGTTACACGGCCTTCAGAGAGGACCGGAGTGCAGCGGCTAGCAACAAGAACCGCGGCGGACGAACGGCGGATTCTCATTAAATAAACCTGGTGTACTGACTGACTGACTGTAGATGATCTCTAAACCTTGCTCTGAGAATGGACAACATCGAACTTAGAAGTTGCGGCCATTTTGTTTACCCAGAGAACTTCATTTTTTTCAAACAAAACAATGGGCACAGTGCAATATAAATATACTAGTAATATAATATAATATAATATAGGGGGGCAGTGGTTGTCTAGTGGTATAGGGCGCTGGATCGCTGATCCAAAGGTTGGGGGTTTGAGTCCCACTCTCCACAAGGTTGTCACTGCCCCCCCCCCACCCACCCCACCCCCAGTGCAGCTAACTGGGTTATCAAAGGCGGGCCATGTCTCCCACTGTCTATGGTGTCAGGCATGTAAAAGAACCATTGCTGACTTTCATAAAGAGTAGGCTGCAAAGCCGTCAGCGTGTTTCCACCCTACGATGGCCTGGTGAGCTGTCCAGGGTGTACTCTGCCCTCGCCCGAAGTTGGCTGGGATGGGCACCAGCCTCCCCACGACCTAAATTAGGATTAAGCGGTTACAGAAAATGAACTGATGATTAATTATATTTCAGTAAAACCCTTTTAACCCCCAGTGCAGCTAACTAGGTTATCAAAGGCCGGCCGTGTCCCTCACTGTCTCAGAGGCAAGTAAAAGAACCAGTGCTCACTTTCATCAAGAGTAGCTGCATAGCGAGCTGTCCAGGGTGTACTCTACCCTCGCCTAGGGTCGGCTGAGATGGGTGCCAGCCTCCCAGCAAGCCTAATTAGGATTAAGCGGCTCAGAAAATAATGATGATAAAGAAAAACTTGTTAAAAATGTGTCTTACATTCAAGTGAAAAAAGAAGGGAAAACAGTTTAAAAACCTTAAATCAACAACAAAAAATTAATTAATTAATTCCATCATTTCTTTTGTGTTCCAGGGTAAACCAGGAAGCCCAGGAAAACCTGGTGCTCCTGGTCCCAAAGGACTCTGGGTATGTTTCCATTTCGGGCGCTATTGTATTGATTTATGTTTAATCTTACAGAATTCTGCTCCTTTAAATCTGTTTGTTATCCAGGGGGGGCCCGGCTTGAACGGACGACCAGGGCTAGATGGAAATCAGGTGTCACAAAAAGATCATTGTTCCTCATTATTTGAATAGTTTTTGTTTTAGTTATAGTTTTTAGTTAGTTGTTTTTTAATGTAATCATGATACTATTTTTATTGTTGTAGGGAAGACAAGGAGCGGAAGGAGAAAAGGTACCTCCTCTTATCACCTTTTAAATAGATTACAGATGCTTCCCGACTTACGTTCATCCATTTTACGTTTTTTCCCCCAAAAAAAGTCAAATTTTGAGTTTAGACGTGCCTACGTAGTACGCTGACGTCATGACGTTGCATTCATTGTTTATAAACTACAGACTGAGTGTGTGTGTGTGTGTGTGTTTATGTGTGTGTATATATATATATATATATATATATATTCGTTATATAGTGTTACCCTTGTGTTAAGACGTCATCTCTGTGTTTACACTGTTTTGCAGACTTTTGTAACCCTAAGCAAATCTGGTTGGTTGGAAGTGTAAGCCTACTAGCATGGGTGCAAGTCTCATGCACAGAGATCAATTAACTATCTGAATCCTAATAGTGTATACTTATTTTTATATTAATATTTATTAGGATTTGTACTTGTTCTTTGTATGCATCTCTTGAATAAAGTTTACTTACTTACACAAAAGAAAGAACTCTCCGCTTTGCTGGGAGACTGCATCAGTGCAGGCTGTGTTCTAAATGAGTTCAACGGTACCCTTGTGCACTTGAAAGGCCAGAAGTCCATATAACCCACAGCAAGTACACTACTTTCGCAAGTACACTACTTTCGGTATTGAGCGCTTATTTGATATATTTGAGATTATTTTACAATTTTATGTTTATAATAATTGATTTCGGGGTGTTTTATGAGATACGGTAATGGTATTTATGGATGTATAGTACAGTATGAGTGTCATACGTCACACGTCATACGTCACTGTAACAACTTACGTTCACTTTCAACTTGGGTTGGGCAGTCCGGAACCAATTAAAAATGTAAGTCGGGGAGCGTCTGTATTTCAAGAATGTACAAACATTAAAAACAACTGATTGATGCTATAGATGATAACATAAGATTTCAAGGAAATGTTTGAAATAAGCTCTTTCTGAGAGCCAACTAGAAAATGTCACTGATGTTCATTAAGGTTTAACAGGGGCTGCTTTTGGAGCTGTATGTGCGTTGCGGGCAAAAGAGATAAAAATGAACATAATGAACTCCTGATATATATATATATATATAGAAGATCAACACTATCTATCAGATAGGCTTTGATATTCAGTTGGGCTCAGTGCATGCCAGGAAATCCTTCCCCCACATAATTGCATTACCAGCACCATCATGAACTGTTGGGTTGGTTCCATGAACTCATGTTGCCGATGCCAAATCTTCACGCTGAAGCTCAACTCAAGATTTAAAAGAACAAGAGAAAATTGTTCCCTTCTTCTACTGTTTGGTTTGGGTGAATCCGTGCCCAGAATAACCTCAAATTCCTGTTGAACTAGAATCCAACGTGGTCTTCTCCTGTTGTAGCCCATTTACCTCAATTTTCAGACAGTTGTTCTGTCTGAGATGCATCTCTGATTACCAAGTTTGTAAAGTGTAGTTATTTGAGCCAATGTTACCATCCTGACACTTACAGAGGGGGTGGGGAGTGAACATACAGAATTTAAGATGCAGATGTCCTGGCCCAGGAGCATCAAGTCTGGGTACAATAGTTCTATTTATTCATTCATTTTCTAAACAGCTTAATTCTAATTAGGCTCCTGGAGAGGCTGATGCCCATCTGAGCCATCTCCGGGCAAGGGGGCGGGGTACATCCTGGACATCTCACCAGACCATCGCAGGGCCAACACTCATACAACCATTCACACTCACACTCACACCTAGGGGTAATTTGGAATAGCCGATTAGTCTACTGTGCATGGTTTTGGGCTGTGGGAGGAAAATGGAGCACCCAGAGGAACCCATGCATGCACAGGGATGACAAGCAAACATGCTGTAAGGCGAACGGGTTAAAATCTTAAAGCTAATAATAATAATATCATTGTTTTACTTTATTTCATTTTTGTCAAGCTTACCATAACACCTGCATTTGATTCTCTCTCTCTCTCTCTCTCTCTCTCTCTCTCTCTCTCTCTTTATTTATATCTCTTTCTATCTGCCCTGTTCTGTAGGGTGGAAGAGGAGAGTGTGGCCCAGTGGGGCGGAAGGGAGATCAAGTAGGCTTTTTAGATAATTTCCTGTATCACTGTTTTACATTCATGCTGTCAGATCCTGAACTTTCCTTTCCACAGGGTGCAACTGGACCACCGGGACCCCAGGGACCTTCAGGAGAACAGGTAATCATCATACTTTTTGATCAAGTCAAAAATCATTCAAATATAAGTTTCAAAAATAAAGTTAAGATTTAATCCTTATCTATTGTAAGAACATAGTGGAATCTGAGGGTTTTAATTCACGATCATCCTATATATAGATGATTTAACTATGGTTCATCCGGTATGCATTGTAAGGATTGAAACGGTAGCTGTAATAGGAAAACAATCATTGACCGTGTTCCTTTTAAAAGGTAAGGTAAAGTCTGTTAGGTTTTTTACACCCGAGCCATAGTGGCTCATCAGGCCGGTGCTTATCTCCGGTTTCCGTAGTGTGAAGTGACCAGGAGTACAACTCCTCCTGGAGGGGACGCTAGTCCATCGCAGGTTACCTTCCCAGTATATTTTTACTGGTACTCATTTATACTGCTGGGTGAACAGAGGCACACCTGTGTTTGAGACCTTGCCCAGGGGTCTTAGCACAGTGAGGGTCTCAGAGGGATTTGAACTCACAACCTCCCGATCATGAGCTCAGCACCCTAACTAACCACTACACCACCGGCCCCACTGTGTTACTTTTACCACTTTGAAACTCTTACAAATTCTGAAGTGTTTCATCAGAATTCAAGACACTTTAATAAAAGAAGAAGTGAATTTCATGCAACAGCTTTACTGTTATTCTCTCAAATGTTTGCTTGCATGATAATAATAGCCATGCTAAGTTGATGAACGCAAACAACTAGTGTCAATAAAATCTGCTCCTATGCTGGACAGATAGCAAAGATGGTACTGTATTAAATGCCCTTGATGTCACGTTTAGATTTTAATATATAATTACTGAGAAATGCAGTGATGTGTAAACAAAGTATGAGTAGATTGATTTGAAGAAAGTTGAAAAATATGTTAAAGGTCGTGAATAATGTGTGAATGTACCAAAAGTGAAATTTTCACCTTTCACCATTGAATGACAGAATACTGTGAAAAAAAATTGTCATTGAGTAGTGATTAGCAAGTCCATCACATGGCAAGAAGGTCCTGGGTTTGAGTCCCCATCTCAGCGAGGATGCCTCTGTGTACAGTTTGTATGTTCTCACCCTGTGCTTGCATTGGTTTCCTCTGGGTATTCATGTTTCCTCCCATCGTCCAAACACATTCTTATTCAGCTAACTGGCTGTCCCAAATTGCCCCTAAGTGTGAATGGTTGTCTGTGTTGTCCTGCTTTGGCCTAGCGAGAGTCACGGTATACCGGGTGTATTCCACCCTCGTTCAGAGTCGGCTGAGATGGGCGCCAGCCTTCCCGTGACCCTAATTAGGATTAAGTGGTCCAGAAAATGAATGAATGATAGGGAAACCGAAAGTCGTGTTCCTGCTGTTGTCCTTTATGAACCTGAGTGTGGAACCCTGGGATTATCACTGCAACACAAGCATTAGAAAGTGTGTGTAAATCAGTCTGTAAAGCTGTGGGGAATCAATCTCACACACACAGACACAGACTCATGGCGATGTTCCTGAAACCCAATCAGCTCTCCTGTCTTTGCGTTTATGGAATGTGATGGTGGGATTAGTCCTTATCTCTGCAGTAACATAGCAGTGAACCCCAGTGTTATATCTGCTGATCTTGTTATTGTTCCAGTCTAGAGCAAAGATCCTACGCTGAGATTACCACGCACTCATATACCGGGCAGACAATTTCCTTATTTATTTATATACAGTGTGTATTTATATATATATATATATATATATATATATATATATATATATATATATATATATATATATTTATTTTCATTTTCTTAACTTATTTTAAACAGAAATTGGACTGAATATTCATGAGAAATGAAATAGGCCCAAATAGACACACACAGACACACACACACACACACACACACACACACACACACACACACACACACACACACACAAAGTAGTCATCATTAATAGTTTATTAGAAACGAAATTCAAGATTTATACTATGTGAAAAATTTTCTGTCAAGAAATAAATCTCTAGGCAGTGGTGGTCCGGTGGTAATTTGCTGGATTACTGATCAGGGGTTCAAGACCCACTATTACCAGATATGTTTCTGCCCTGCAATGGCCTGGCAAGCCTTCCAGGGTGTACTCTGCCCAGAGTCGGCTTGGATAAGCTCCAGCCTCTTTGTGACCCTAATTAGGATTAAGCGGTTCAGAAAATGCATGAGTGAATGAATTTTTTGGTGTGTGTGTGTGTGTGTGTGTGTGTGGCTTCCAGGGTCCTGTTGGTGGCCTTGGAGATCATGGTCCAATGGGTCCTACTGGACTGAAGGTCAGTAACTGTACCTCCACTTCCAGACTGTTAATATATGATATGATATGATATGATATGATATTGTATTATATTATAGCATAAAGCAGGAGCTGAATCTGTGTTTTTCCACCAGGGTACTCGTGGACTTACTGGAGTTTCTGGTCCTCCAGGAGATCAAGGAATTGGAGTCCCTGGTCCAAAAGTTAGCCTATGATTCATCCCCCAATTGAATGTTGTGCATTGTCATCATCATCATCTTCCGCTTAATCCGGGGTCGGTTTGCGGGGACAGTAGCCTAAGCAATGCGGTCCGGACATCCCCCTCAAGAGCCATTTCCTCCAGCTCTTTTGGGGGCACACCGTGGCATTCCCAGACAAACCAATAGACATAATCCCTCCAGTGTGTTCTAGTTTGACCCCGAAACACCACGCCAGGGAAGCTTTCGGGAAGCATTCTAACCAGATGCCCAAGCCACCTCAACTGACGCTTCTAAATGCGGAGGAGCAGCTATTCTACTCCGGCTCTACCCAGATGGCTGAGTTTCTCATCTTATCTCTAAGGGAGAACCCCACCACCAGAAGGAAGCTCATTTCAGCCGCTTGTATACGCGATCTTGTTCTTTCGATCGCTACCCAATGTTCGTGACCATAGGTGAGGGTTGGAACATAAGATTGACTGGTAAATTGACAGCTTTGCCTTGCAGCTCAGCTCCATCTTCACCACGATGGACTGGTACAGGCTCCACTTTACAGCAGAGGATGCAGCAATTTGCCTGTCGATCTCCTGCTCCGTCCTTTCCACAATGTCACATTCACACCCTTTTGCAACTGCTGACTGGTGTATTCAGACTTTTCCGACTCCAGTGATGTTCGGATCCCTACCCAAACCTCTAGGGTCTTCCTTCTCCACGGAGGGCGTGTTGGTGGGTTTGAGGAGGTCCTCGAAGTATTCCTTCCACCTCCCTTCCAACATCCCCTGTCAAGTAGAGCAGTTCTCCACTTCCACTGTAAACAGTGTTTATGGAGAACTGCTTCCCCCTCTTGAGGCATCGGATGGTGATTCAGAACCTTTTGAGTCCAACCGATAATCAATTTCCAGGCCCTCACCGAACTTCTCCCATGCCCAAGAATTTGGATCAACGACAACTCGGATTGCGGCACATTTGGCCTACCAGTGTACATGTCTGCTGCCTTGGGAATCCCACAGGGCAATAAGATATAATAGGCCTCCTTTTTCAGCTGGATGGCCCACTTCACCTCTCCTTGAATCGCCACCTTATCATGGTGGAGGGGTTTGCATGTCCTAATGATCTAGATGTAGTCGGACTCGCCTCAATGCATAGCTTGGGCTCTGGAACCACCCATCTCGAGAAGGGCTGGACCTTATTCCATTCTGAAGTTGCTCGTGGAGAGAGGCGGCGAGCCGGTGTGGACATCCTTGTTGTCCCCTGTCTCAGTGCCCACACTTTGGGGTTCTCCCCAGTAGACGAAAAGGTAGCTTCCTTCTGCCTACGGGGGGGAAAGGTCCTGACTGTTATTTGTGTTTATGCACCAAATGACAGTTCAGAGTACCCACCCTTCTTGGAGTCTTTAGGGGGTGTGCTGGGGATCACTCCCCCAGGGGGCTCACTTGTTGTTCTGGGTGACCTCAAGACCCATAAGGATAGTGTGACCTGGAAGGGTCTGATCAGTAGGTATGGCCTCTCCTGTGTGAATGTGACTGGCGTTTCGTGGTTGGACTTCTGTGCTCATCACAGTTTGTCCATCACGGACACAATGTTCCAAAAAGAGGGTGTCCATAAGTGCACTTGGCACCAAGACACCCTAGGCCGCAGTTTGATGATCGACTTTGTAGTTGTGTCACCGAGTTGCGGCCACATGTTCTGGACACTCAGGTGTGAAGTCAAGAGGGGAGCTGAGCGGTCAACTGATTACCAATTGGTGGTGATCTGGCTCCGATGGCGGGGGAGGCCTCCCTCCAAACCTGGCAGGCCCAAATGTGTAGTTAGGGTCTCCTTTGACTGTTTGGTGGAGTCTCGTGTCAAAGTGGCTTTAAACTCCCACCTCCAGCAGAGCTACAATCATGTCCTGAAGGAGGATGGAGACATGAAATCTGAATCAACCATGTTTTGTGCCTCCGTTACTGAGGCAGCAGCCGATAGTTGTGTTTTGGATGGTAGTACCATGAATAGGATGCATCAGGGTTACCGTCACACATTTTTTGTTTTTTAGGGAGACCAGGGAAACCAGGGTAGGCAAGGCAGTCCTGGACCTATCGGGACAGGAGAGCCAGGACCACCAGTAAGTTAAACAATCTGCACTTTCATTTTCCATTGTTGCTTTCCTGAATTTAGCAGATTCCCAGAAATGTACACTGCAGTGTTCTCCAAATAAACAAATAAGTTCTAAGAATCCGCTTCAATAAAGGTTTCTTTCACATCATAATATAAAGACGTAGGCATTGCGTAATGGTGGTGCTCCTGATAGATATCTCTACTGATGGGTGAATAATAGTAGTGCAGCAGTAAATAACACTTTGACAACTTGAAATACAGCACATTACACATGTATAAGAATTTTAGTTGCAAGAGCCGATTTGAATTTTATACTTTCGGGAGTTTAGGCGTTTCCATTGGCGATAAGAAAAATTAACTAAAAATTCTGGCAAATGTTTTCAAACTGTCATAAGTAAACAAAAATATAAACATGTTTTGTTATTAGCATGTAAAATTCAGTACAACATCTTTTTGTTTAAATACAGTAGGCCCTCATTATTCACGGTGGTTGCGTTCCGCCTTTTTCCGCGGATCCTAAAAATCCACGAATTATTGATGCGGTTAAAACCCTATGTATGACATTACATGCGCTAAAATATGTTTCTTAAACACATTCTATAGAAAGTCTTACTCATTAATACAGTAATAATGACGTAAAATGTAGTGATGATTAAGTAAAAACTTTTTAATTTTGTACTGTGATAATATTTATGAATAATAAAGCGCTTAGGTTCCTTACCAGACGCGAGAGAAGATGCAGGGCGTTTGAGTGACATCATAGGGCTGAAATAATCACTAAAAATGCATGAAAAATATGAATTCACAATTCAAGCAATTATGTTGATGACATCTGTGCGAAGGAGGAAAAAAAAGAGGTGTACACATCATCTGCAACCAATCAGCAGGAAGGTGGAAAAAAACCTCTCAGCCATTGGCTAAATTTAAATCACGTGCCAGTAACCTCCGGGTTTGCTGCTAATCCACGGGTATATGGAGCTGCGACCACTGAACCGTGAATGGGCAACGGATTACTGTACTGGCTTTGACTGAAATTCAGCTGAATTTGCTTTAAATTTGGTTGTTTTAACCGATATTATGCAGCAAGATTGTTTTCAACTATATTTAAGTTCCCTGTTATAGGCTAACCGACAGTTCAGAAAATTTCCAGGTTATTCCCACTAGTTCTCGTATATTCCAATTAAATTCCATGGAAAATTTCTGAATTTTGCAGCTCTAATCTGGATTGCTATTACTGTATTATTATTATTATTATTATTATTATTATTGTTAGTAGTAGTAGTAGTAGTAGTAGTAGTAGTATTACAATCAATCAATTCATTCATTTTCTGTAACCGATTGATCCTATTTAGAGTCGCGGGGAGGCTGGCGCCCATCCCAG
The DNA here is from genome assembly GCA_024760905.1 of Plotosus lineatus. Lineage (NCBI taxonomy): Eukaryota > Metazoa > Chordata > Actinopteri > Siluriformes > Plotosidae > Plotosus > Plotosus lineatus. Next base: position 69,050,886 of record CM045731.1, on the reverse strand, counting down.
CCGACCCTGGGCAAGAGCAAAGTACACCCTGGCCAGGCCATCGCAGTAATACGAAATTAATACCTGAAATAGTAATCTAAAAAAACCCCAGATATGTGTGTAAATAAACCCAAATGCAAAATAAGAACAACAACAATAATAATAATAATAATAATAATAATAATAATAATAATAATTTCCTTTACTTTTTTGTTTTCCCTGAAAAGAACCTTAAATTGATGGTCTATTATTTGTATTAATAAGCTTAAATCTCATAATCACTTTTTATTGTTAACATTATGAATTGCTTGTTTTATGGAGGGATCACTGGGACCACCGGGACCACCAGGCATCCAAGGAATTCCGGGCGAGGGTTTACCGGGACCAAAGGTGAGGAAATTTTGATGCCAAAAACACTGTGATGTATTTTAACCCTCACGTTCTCTTCAGATCCAGGGAACTTACCCTTATAAACAGAAGTGGTCTCAATTCATCCCTCAAGTCTTTCTTTTATACGCAAAATCTTTCTCCTTTGGTCTAAAATATTGACCAGGACGGATATGCACCGTAGAGTTTAATTTTTAAAAATTAAATATATTTCTTAAATAAATGCTGTAATGAACTGCAGTACTGTAAAGTCTCCAATGCTACTCAGTGAATGCGATTGCAAGACTAAACATGTTTATCTGACTCTGGTTTCAGGGGGACAGAGGATTTGAAGGTCCAAAGGGTGTGCTCGGTCCTCCAGGATTCGGTATCAAGGGTGAAAAGGTCAGAACTAAAAAATTTAAGACATGTTCCCCCAGTCGGGTCCATTACCCACACAGTTTGTATGTATTTTGTAAGATAACTGGATGTACATTTTGTCTCAAAATCATTGTGACACACTTTCATTTTGGATTCTGAAAGTAATTTTAACAAAAATTGCTATTTTATATTAAAAAAACAACTAATTTTACACGATTTTTATTTACTATATTATTCTGTATGTTCTTACATTATTAAATTTATCATGCTTTTTACAGTGTTTTGCAGCTTGTGATCTGGCTTCTGGAGTATTCATCACTATCCACAAGAGGGCGCAATTATAACTTATGAAAAACATTCAATTATTTCTATTCTTAGTAAATACGTATTCTTCTTCTTACCTCTTGCAGGGTAATACTGGAACTCCAGGTCCACCAGGAATGATTGGATTTCCTGGAGCTGGGATTCAAGGAGAAAAGGTCATCTATAACCTCTGTAGTTTCCTTCTCCCTTTCTTTCTTTTATACATTAAGGTTGTTTTTTTCCGAGTATCTGAGATGAAAATATTCAGGTTCTCTTTGGGAGTAACGAGGATGGATAGGATCAGGAATGAGTACATCAGAGGGACAGCACATGTTAGACGTATTGGCGACAAAGTCAGAGCGGCTCGATTGAGATGGTTTGGACATGTACAGAGAAGTGATAGTGACTATATTGGTAGTAGGCAGATGATTTGCTGTGGCGACCCCTGAAGGGAACAGCCGAAAAGAAGAAGTTGGTTTTGGAGTATGACGAATAATAGTGATCATGTATTACAAATCTCAGAAACCCTTAAAATAAAAGTTTTCTGTTCTTTAAATTAAAGGGGGAACAAGGACCAGCTGGCCTACCTGGCCCTAGAGGAGCACTTGGTCTGGGCATTGTAGGTCCAAAGGTGAATGCTGCTCACATCACATAAATGTATTATTGCTGAATTTTATAATCATCCATTCATTCATTCATTATCTATTCCTCGTACCCTTTTTGGTTCAGGAAGAAGGCTAGAGCCAAAGTCTGCTGACTGGGCACCATGCGAGGCTATGCCCTCACCAGGTCTCCAATTAATTGCAGGATTAACACCGACATAAACAACAAGTTTACTTTAACAGTCACACCTATGGACAATGTAGAGTAGCCAGTTGATCTTTAATGTTTTTGAACTGTAGAAGGAAACCAAGGTAACCCTGAGGAAACCCACACAAGCACAGAGAGAACATGCAAACTCTATACAGAATGGCCTGGACCCAGATCCAGAACATTTTTGCACGAATGTGCTGTCGAGATGCCTGCCATAAATGCTAAACACCCAAAAAACATTAACATATAAACAACTTCATGTTGTTTCTATTCCAGTGGAGCTGTTACTATAAAAACAATAATTCATTCGAACCTGTGATTTATCTTTGCTAGATATTACATAATGGTACAGAAAATATTCGCGTAAAAGTGCATTTAAAACAGCATCAACTAAATGCTAGTGAGTTAATTAGTGTATTTCCTACAGAGTTTAACATCTTTAAAAACATCTGCTTGTAATAATATTCTGTATGTGCATCAGTAATTATTTTTGGGATGGAACCATCATATCATACCATAAATATATTTTTCAATTCCACTGATAAATTATGATAATTTGAAATATTAATTACTTTCTAGGGGGATCAGGGCTTCCCTGGTGAACATGGACCTCAAGGGGAAAGAGGCTTCGGAGAACCTGGACCAAAAGTAATGTTCCCTCACATCTCTTTCACTTTAACCTGAATGTATAATAAACACAATGATAATAATATGAATATACACTCTGGGAGTAACGAGGATGGATAGGATCAGGAATGAGTACATCAGAGGGACAGACCATGTAAGATGTTTTGGAGACAAAGTCAGAGAGGCGAGATTGAGATGGTTTGGACATGTACAGAGGAGGGATAGTGAGTACATTGGCAGTAGGATGCTGAGGTTGGAACTACCAGGCAGAAGAACAAAGAAGAGATTTATGGATGTCGTGAAGGAAGACATGAAGGTCGTTGGAGTAAGAGAAGAAGATGCAGAGGACAGGGTGAGATGGAGGCAGATGATTTGCTGTGGCGACCCCTGAAGGGAGCAGCCGAAAGGAAAAGAAGAAGAAGACAGTACATGAAATATTTCTAAATAAACATCTATTGTTAAGGCCGGGGGACAACACAGGGTTATTGATATTTAAAAAAACAGTGCACATGGAGAAAGAAAAAAAATACTCAAAAAGACAATTTACAATCAATGACTAGACTTCATCTGAAAAAACTGACAATCATTCAACCATCAAGAAGTTTTTCTTCTATATCTTACCTATGCTGTAGTTACTGTATTATTGTTAACAGTGCATTACTTCAGTTAGAAGAATAAATACTGAAATGTAAATTTACACTCATGTTAGTCACCAACAGTATAAACCAGCAGGTGTTGGTACCATGAATGCTGTACTGTAAATGGAAATATTATGCATGTGTTCCAGGGTGAGCCAGGATCAGATGGCACTCCAGGAATTCCTGGCATCCCAGGAGAAGATGGAGCCGTGGGATCAAAGGTAAGGTGTTAAACAATGTTTGTTTTACAACCGGGGGACAAATATGGCTTTAAATGGCCCTGTAATGGACTGGTGTCCTGTTTAGGGTGTACTTTTCCTCTCAGCCAAAGTCAGCTGGGATTGCCTCCAGCATTCTCCAAGATTCTTATAAGGAACCATTACAGATGATGGATGGATTGATCTATGTTTGGGGAGGATGGATGGATGGATGGATGGATTAATGTATGTTTGGGGAGGATGAACGGATGGATGGATGGTTGGATTGAGGTATGTGTAGATGGATGATTGGTTGGAGGAATGGATTGATGGATAGCTGGTTGGTTAGAGACGTGAATGGGTGGATAGATAGTTGGAGAAGGCCATACTTTAAATTTGGTTATAAAAAGAATCTGAAAGTTGGAGATATTTAGAGCGACACGACATGTAGGGTTAATATTTTCTGGACTTTCTATTTAAGTTACTAAAATTCCCTGCTTGTAATTTAGACCTCTGATGTTTTTCTTGAGTAGAAATATTTCGCATAGCTTTTTTTCACTGGTGTGTCACTTTTAAAGAGGCAAAACAAGGGGACAGAGAATTTCCACCTTGTGTAGTGTACCATAACAACATCGCAACATAAAAAGAAGAGCGCATTAAGAAAATAATACTTTTGGATTAAAATATCTAGGAAATTAATAGATTTGTGTAGCCATGGCCTAATGATTAGAGAAGCAGGTTTGGGATTAAAAGGTCATTGGTTTGAATCCCAAATCATCAGGGGAAAGTGTGTGGCGGCGGGTGGAGTGATCAGCACCTTCCCTGTCTCCACTTTCATGGCTAAAGTGTCCTTGAGCAAGGTATCTAACCCCCAACCTGCTACCTGTGCGCGCTCACTTTGGAAGGGTTAAAAATACTGTAGAGGCTAATTTCTCTGATGGGATTAATATAGCATATCAAAATCTATCATTTTTAAAAATTCCGGAAAAATTAAACATTGAGAGCATTTTTCGTAGGTTTTCTTTCAACAGACAATTGAGAGACTTTATTTTTCAAATTGTTCAAAAATTATTTGTATGCATTAGTTCAAATCAGGTAATGACCTTTCACACTGTTTTTTGTTTCGTTCCTTATGGTTCATTGGCATATATGGAACATTAGGGTGAGATGGGTTTACCAGGCCTGCCAGGGCCTGATGGTGCACCAGGAAAGGGGATTCCAGGAGAAAAGGTACATGGCCTCGATTTGCTCTATATAGTGGTACCTCACCTTACAAAATTAATCCGTTCCAGAGCCTTTTTCAGAAACTGGATTTTTCGTAAATTGAACCGCATTTTATTTGTAAAATGTGTGATTCGTTCCAAGGCCCCCAATAAAAATGATAAAAGTATACCTTTTAAGACCTCCTTCTGCTTCAATATCGTACCGATGGTAGACGGGTTTGGCCATATTCCTTTGCGATATCGCTCTATCGCATGCCATGAGCCCGATTCTTCATTTTACTCGCACTGGGAAACACACGCTTGCGCACGCGTGTGTGTGTGTGTGTGTGTGTGTGTGTGTGTGTGTGTGTGCACATGTGTGTTGTGCATGTCTTCTTAGCAGAAAGTTGCAATGAGCACACTCGAAAAACTCATGAAACAACAGTAACTGTCCTTTACACAAAACGCATTATGGGTGCTCCATAATAGCCAATGGGAGGGAGCTGCATCATCCCTCCTAGCCAATAGGACAGTGCGGCGGGATGTTGTGAGATAGCCAATGGGAGGGAGCTGCATCATCCCTCCTAGCCAATGGGAGGCCAGCGGGGTGGGATGTTGGGAGATAGCCAATGGAAGAGCAGCTCGTGCATTGTTTGAATGTTTGAATGGCGCGTTTGAATGGCACGTTTGGCGTGTTTCGTAAGGAGAATTTGCTCTGTATACAGAGACAAAACATTTTTGGAAAATGTTTTTCGTAACCTGGATTTTTCGTTTGCTGGGACTATCGTAAGGTGAGGTACCACTGTATAGGGGATGGATATTAATATTTAATTACACCTTAAATTATATTATTTTATGATAAGATAGCATTACATTTCTAATCTATTGCTGATATGTGATCATGATGTGTTGGTAGATTACAATCACAGTCATCTCACCTAATAGTAAAATGCTGTGATGAAAGTTTACAAAATTTATAATAACCTGTTAAAATTAATTTAGAGAATTACAGGAACAGAATCAGTGCATTTCAGATTTTTGTATGAACTACTAATGATGGCATATGTGTGATGTCACCAAAGGGTGATCAAGGTGACCGAGGGGTCCGTGGCCTTCCAGGATCTGCAGGACCCACAGGACCACCAGGAGCTAAAGTAAATACTGAGTCACTCTTTAATTAATAATAGATAATAAATGGTGGTGTGGTGTGTTAAAATAATAAACTTCCTGGAGACTCTGTTTCATACTGAGGTTCATTACAGTATTCATAACTGATTATCCTTATATAACCTATTGGATGGGCGATATGGTGGCGTAGCGGTGAGCATGTCTACCTCACAGCAATAAGGCATGGGTTTGATTCCCAGCTTGGGCGTTTCTGTGTTGAGTTTGCATGGTCTCTCCGTGCTTGCATGGCAAGTTTTCCCTATGCTTGTGTATGTTTCCTCCAGGTACTCTGATTTCCACTCTCACACCAAGGGGCAATCTGGAACAGCAAATGAACCTACTGTGTGTATTCTTGGACTGTGGGAGGAAACCGGAGTACCCGGCAGAAACACGCAAGCACGGAGAGAACATGCAAACTCCACACAGAGATGTTCAGGCTGGGAATCGATCGAACCCAGGACCTCCTTGCTGTGAGGCAGACGTGCGAACAACTACAGCGCTGTGCCGCTCATAATGTTTCTATATAGTGTTTATTGTTATACTCTACTTTATAGAGTATTTAAGTCATTCTGAGCAGTGGTGGCCTATTGTGAAAGGTGTTGGATCACTGATCCTAAGGTTGAGGGTTCGAGTCCCACTCACCACAGGTTGTCATATCACTAAAGACACAGTAATGTATGTAATTAATCTCAAGTTGTCATTTGTCTTGTAGCTAGAACTAGTCTCAAACCTGCTGTTTAATAATAATAATTAAAAAATAAAAGTCCTTTAAACCTTCTGACCAATCAGAATTAAGCACTGTTTAGCGAACGTTTTCTTGTGTTTTCACTTTGAATGTTTACAGTTTGGAATGGAAAACTGATAGTAGAGCTCTCTGAACATTGGATTCTTATTTTAGGGAGAACCTGGTAGTCCTGGGCTGTTGGGAATGCCTGGGCCTTCGGGGATTGGATATCCTGGTTCAAAGGTAAATACAAATCAATGCTTCATCACACACACACACACACACACACACTGTAATGATCCTTATATTTTTGTTTTCTTTATGTAATGAATAATAAATAAAATATTTGAAAATTACTTCTTGTATATACTGAGTAAGCAATAATAAACATGATGTATTTTTTTATTAGGGTGAACCTGGGTCTATGGGTCCTCAGGGCATAGTCGGAGAGCCGGGAATCAGACTCATAGGGCCAACGGTGATAAATTGCTGGACACAAAGCATAAAAATGTAATTTTATAATCTCTAATTTTAAGGCCTGAATGTCGTTACATTATTTTCAGGGTGACCGAGGACCACCTGGACCAGTGGGACCACAAGGCTTAAAAGGAGACGGTTACCCTGGGCCTCAGGTCTGTGTAAATCTATATTAAGTGTCCATTGCAGAACAGAACCGGTTGATAGAGCAGCAAGTGCTACTTGGGGTTCTGTTTCTGATTATAAATTTTATCTGCTAGCTCAGAACTTCATTTTAAATGTGTCTAGCGGAAAAGTTACTCAGCTCAGGTTTTTATTTTAAAAATATGGAAACAATTAATGCATCACACTAAATATATTAAAATATCTTCAATTGTTTGATTTAACCACACCCACCATGCCTGAAATGCATAATTACTTTAGTATGTACACAGGAGCAAATTGTAGTTTATCATTAATTTTTACATATTTTTGCATATTTTAACCATGACATGTGACACGGTGACGTCTCACATGTCCGCCTCACAGCAAGAAGGTCCCAGGTTTGATTCCCTGGCTCGGGGTGTTTGTGTAGAGTTTGCTAGTTCTTCCCATACCTAGGTGGGTTTCTTCTGGGTATTCTTATATTATCCCATCCACAAACATGCACATTAGGCTAATTGACTGTTTAAAATTTCCCCTGGGTGTGAGTGTGAGTATGGATGGTTGTATGTTTGTTGGCCCTGCGATGGCCTAGTGAGCCTACCCTGCCTTCGCCCAGAGTCATCTGACATGGATGCCATCCCAATTAGGACGAAGCAGCTTAGAAAATGAAAGAATGATTATTTTGAATGAAAGAATCCATTATTTTGATTCATGCATTATCCACTTGGAATAATGTTTTTAAATTCCCAGATTGTGGCCCAGTCAGAACACACTGTTCCCGTGCAGGATATTTACGAATATCCTTTATAGTTGCTTATCAGATGTGAATGTAAACATTACAGAACATGGCATTATTCAAACCATTAAGCATTATTTAAATACTTTTCGAACATCGGGAATATGTTTAAGTTTCCTCATAAGTATCGACAGAGTTTTTGAGTTTCTGTACATTTGTATAAAATATGAATCAGAACTCAGCCTAGTTTTATTTCTTCTTCTTCTTTTTTTTTTTAATAATAAACTTGTACATTTAGTCAGTTGCCAGTGAGCAGTCCTAGTCAGCCCTCAATGTACAATTTGTTCCATTGGTTGTAACAGCAGTGAGTGTTCATTCTTGAAGGCTTACAGCTGTATTCACCTGCAGACATGTCCTTCTATTTAGGGATCTCCTGGTTTACCTGGTGCACCAGGAGACATGGGACCTGAAGGAGTGAGTCTACCTGGACCTAAGGTACCAAGCAGGTTATATGTATGACTATAATATACTCAAATCCTTTCTTTATGTTAAACTAAATAAAGCTCTACCATGATAGGGCGACAGAGGTTCACCTGGGGCTCTTGGGCCATCTGGGACACCAGGGATTGGACTTGTAGGACCAAAGGTAAACTCAAGACATCTGTTTAAGTTGATATAATATTTTGGGAAACCCCCCCCCCCCCCGGCCCACACCCACCCACCCACCCACAGACCCACACCAATTTCTCCATTCATACTTTGTCAATATTTTTTATGCCTAGGGTATGACTGGTGAACCAGGTCCTCCTGGTCCTCCTGGTCCACCTGGTGAAGGTATTCAAGGTCAAAAAGGAGATCCGGGTTTCCGAGGACTGCCAGGTCCCAGAGGTTTCTCAGGAGATGGCTTGGAAGGAGAAAAGGTGCTGAAAACTCGAGATTATTGTGAAATGTGATTCATATGCACTGCTGGTAAAAAAAAAAAAAATTAATTTCCGTTCTGATGGTTATTTTCCTAAAGCTCAAAAATAACTAATCACAATTGTATATTACACGTTCTGGTAATGTTTACAAAATGCGCTTTGGTTTCAGGGGGACCAGGGTCCGCCTGGTGAGCGTGGTAGAAAAGGAGACAGCGGAGATTTCGGGGCACCTGGGCAAACAGGAACAGTGGTATTGCCACATTTTAATACAATAAACCGTTTATTGTAAATAATGTAAATAAATAAAACCTGACCGGTGACCCACACACAACAGGCTTCACCACACTGTGTGTTCAGACTCCTTTCTAACATAGCCAGCATTACCCATTTCGGCAGTTTGTTCTACAGTAGTTTTTCTGTAGGACCAGACCAGATGTGCTAGCCTTTTCTTCCCACATGCATCAGTGAGCTTTGGACACACATGACAATCTTGCTAGTATTTGGCCGACCTTCCTTGGAGCACTTATATCCGCATACCAGGAACACCCCCACAAGACCTGGCATCAATGTTCCCTGTAATTTTTCCTCTGTCTGGGCATACAGACAACCTCCCTGAGCACACTGAGGCCCACTGTGAGCAACATCACAAGTGCTCGCTGTGGCCACACCCCAGTATCACACCTGGGATCATTGAAAGTTTCATGGCTTATTAAACACAGTTTTATAGATGACATCATTTTCCTCCCTGAATTTGAAATATATGACGAGCATTTTGTGTCCTGTCATGTCTGGCTCTCATCTACTATCAGGGTGTGCCAGGGTGCATTTTTAACCTCACACATAGTCTCATTCTGCACTCTCTCATAGATTCACAAATTGAAAGGTATAGTTTTTGCTTCGCCAGCTTTCTGCTGTACTCACAGACTTTGCGCAGTTCTTTTTTTACTTTGGTTTGAGGAGTCGACGGATCATATTCCCTGGCCGCTCGTTTCGTCATGATAACGGGGTTAGCATTAGCATCACTTCACTCAGCAGCACTGTTATTATTGTTATGGAGCGTGTATGAGCGCAGCACGTGACGGTGCCGTGATTGGCTGCGTAGCGTGATTGCATCGCATCGTGTGATTGGCTGGACACCTGTCACTCACTAAAAGTTCTATACCGTGTATGTAATTCATCTGCAGCGCGTTCACTGCCCTAGATCGGTTTTCTTGTGCGCTGAGAGTGTTCGAGCGGTGCGCCATTGCGCAGTTGCGCAGCTTAGAGGGAACGTTGCCTGGCATGATGTTTGATGATGAATAGAAACATACTAGTTATATCTTTTAGCCATCACATGAATCTTTGTCGCCCTTGTCAAAGTCATCCAGATCCTTCCCCTTATTCATTTGCTCATTTTTCCTGCTTACAACACATCAACTTCAAGAACGTACTGTTCACTTTCTGCTTATTACATTCCACTCCTTGGCAAGTGGCATTTTATTAAGATTATAAATGTTATTAAGTTCACTCACAACTGAGTGCTCACAATGGTATGGTTGATAAAGCCACTGCTACGCCACATCAAAAGGAGTCAGCTGAGGTGGTTTGGGCATCTGATTAGGATGCTTCCTGGTTGCCTCACTTTTGAGGTGTTCCAGCAACCACCTCTTTTCAACCACCAAACAAACACCTCTTTTTCTCCTGGTGTTCACAACATGGTTGGTGGCTATAAACAATTTACATACTGTAAGCTGAAATAAACCAATTTACATACTGTAAAATGAAATAATAATGAAAAAGAATACTATAGTAACAAGTTTGATCTAATGAGTTTCACGGACAAACTTCTGTAATCGCGGGCAGAAAGCAGTGGAGGTTTAGTGAAGAAGGCAAATGGGTTGCTAATCCGTAGGTCAGTGGTTCAATCCCCACTATCACCACTGTTGGGTCCTTGAGCAAGGCCCTTAGCCCTCAATTGCTCTTCTTCTTCTTTTCCTGTCAGCTGTTCCCTTTTTCTCAGGGGTCACCACAACAAATCATCTGCCTCCATCTTCATGGAAGTCATATTAATGATTCGCATGTATGATTTGGCGAAGATTTTTATGCCGGATGCCCTTCCTGACACAACCCTTTACCCAGGGGCGGAAACACACCAGCACCTTTTACCACCAAGCCAGCACTGCCCTTAACCCTCAATTGTTCAGCTGTATAAAAAATGATAATTGTGAGTTGCTCTAGGTAAGAGAGTCTTCCAAATCTAAGAGTGTAATGGGTGTTTTGTATGCTGTATTGTAGGGAAAACCTGGTGAAAAAGGAGATCCTGGCCTTTCGGTAAGTGAACATTGAGCAGAAATTGCATGTACATTGCATTATGTTTATTGTAAAAAAAAAAAAAAAAAATATATATATATATATATATATATATATATATATATATATATATATATATGTGTGTGTGTGTGTGTGTGTGTGTGTGTGTGTGTGTATCTATCTATCTATATATAAAATATTATACAAGTAAATTTGGCGTAGCCTAGCCTGGAGACATGCTAATTCAATTTTTTGGAATTAAGTTGTCTCTCCTGAAACCAATTAATGACGTAATTCAAGTTATACCTATTCAGTTCATTTTCTGTAACCGCTTAATCCTAATTAGGGTCACGGTGAGGCTGGTGCCCATCCCAGCCAACTCCAAGTGAGGGCAGAATACACCCTGCACAGCTCGCCAGGCCATAGCAGGGCGGAAACACGCTGACAGCTATGCAGCTACTCTTATAGAAAGTCAGCAATGGTTCTTTTACATAAAGCTCACACCACAGACAGGGAGAGACATGGCCGGCCTTTGATAACCCAGTTAGCTGCACTGGGGGGACAGTGACAACCATGTGGAGAGTGTGATTCGAACCCCCAACCTTTGGATCAATGATCCAGTGCCCTGTACCACTAGACTACCACTGCTCCAGCTACCTGTGTGTGTGTGTGAGTGTGTGTGTGTGTGTGTGTGTATGTATGTATATATATATATATATATATATATATATATATATATATATATATATATATATGTATGTGTATATATATGTATGTGTATATATATATATATATATATATATATATATATATATATATATATATATATATATATATATATATATATATATATTAGAGACAGAGAGAGAGAGACAGATGGACAGCTGGATTTTGATATGGCTGGAAAATTTGTACATCTGATGCCTTTCATTTCTTCAACAGGAAAGAGACGTGATCAAAATAATCAGGGAAATCTGCGGTAATACAACATGCTCACTTAATGAATGAATAAAAGAATGAATGTATGTTTCATGTTTGAATATGTAAAAATAATTGTCAGTAAACAGTACTTATACATAGTACAAAGAAGGACAAATGAAATCACTTAAACAATGAAATAAAATGACTAAAGAAAAGAAAGACCATACTAATAATAGTAATAATAATTACAACAGTAATATAATAATAATGATAATAAACACTTAAAAGTATGAAGCAAATGAAATCGTTAACTGTACCATATTTGAAAGGAAGTGGGAAGAAAAACATAACTACTGAAAGCCCACAACATGCAATTAATGTTTAATAACTACTTTTAATTTTTTATTTTACTATTTCATTCATCTATTTTCTGAACTGCTTAATCCAAATTAGGTTTGCGGGGAGGATGGCACCCATCTCAGCCGACTCCGGGTAAGGGCGGGGTACACCTGGGACATCTCACCAGGCTATCACATAGCCAGCACTCACACAATCATTCATACTCGCGCTCACACCTAGGGGCGATTTTAAACAGCCAATTTATACCCCCATTTCACTGGAGTGCGGAATGCAAGGATCATGGCGGAAAGGTGCAGAATGCACTCTAAGGATGAGCTTTGGCATTTTTACATGGTAAATGGGTCAAAAACCTACGGAAAATTGCACCTTCGGAACACCTTCAGAACGATCACGGAATGTGCGGAAAGGACACGGAAAGACTGCGATACAATGTCAGAATACATGCATAAAAGTGCTCGGATCACCTTCGGAACCAGTGCAAACAGCAAAGGAAGACCTTCGGCTAATTCATGGAACGTTCCCGGAAAGGACGGAACATTTGTGGAACGACCGCGGCACTCCTCCTTTTTAGAAGAAAGACCCACGGAATGATCTCGGAACAGGCGGCATGAAGGCGGAACGTTCATGTTCAACACGGAATGACCAAGGAATGACTGATGAATACTCGGCGTAACCACGTTTCAACGCGGAAAAATCGGCAAAGATCAAAGGATTTGCTCCCAATTCCGCCTAGAAATACGCGAAATGACCAAGGAAGCTCATTCTCTCATTCATACTATATGTTTATAATGTACAATAAATTTAAAATTTAACATATGTTTGTAATTTACCATATGTTTCTAATGTGCAATATGTTTATAATTTACAATAAATTTAAAATTTAACATATATTAATATGTTTAATATCAATAATGTCAATACGTTCCTTTATTTTCACCTCAATAAATCATTCCAGACTAAAAAGTCATGCACACAAGTCCAAACCACAGTGATTACAACTTCAAAATTTTATTACATGAACAGGAAAACAGTAAAAAATAAAGTGAATGAACTGGAATAATTTATAGTTGAAGTGAGTCCTTGAGTGTTCCGCAAGTCTTCCGTATTATGCGCTACCATTCCGCAAACGTTCCGCATGTGTTCCGCAAACCTTCCGTGAGTATTCTGTGGCCGCTTTTGACCACCCATAAGGAGGAATGTTCACAGAACATTCACAGAAGACTTGTGGAATAAAAGGAACAATCACAGAATATTTGCGGAAAGGACGGAACGTTTGCGGAAGGACTGCGGAACGTGAGGGAACACTTTCAGAAAATTTTTTGAACATGTTCAAAAGCACGTTCTCGGAAGATTTTGGCCTGACGGAAGAGGAGGAATACCTTCAGAATCGTACGGAAGGGCACGGAAGATGACGGAATGACTGAGGAACGTTGGAGGATGACTACAGTTTTGCTTCCGCGAGTCTGCCACACTCCAGTGAAATGGGGTATAACCGACCATGCATGATTTTGGACTATGGGAGGAAACCGGAGGAAACCCACGCAAGCACAGCGAGAACATGCAAACTCCACACAGAAATGAATGAGCTGGGACTCGAACCCATGACCTTGCTATGAGGCAGGCGTCCTAACCACCACTCCACCGTGCTGCCTTACTATTTCATTTTTTTTTTTCCTTGATTAAAAGGAAAATAATTTTTATATTATGACATGCAATACAGAAACGTTTAAATGTTTTTAAAAGTTGGGGAAAAAAGTATGGAAAAATGCTAAGTACATAGTACATTACAATTAGCTCCTTTCCAGGCAAAAGAACACGCTAATAATTCTAAAGACGTATAGGATCATGACGAGGAAAAGTACATGCTGGATCAGTCCCCTGCTTTTATATGCGCATATTATTGGTTGTATTTGTTGTATTGAAAGATGTGCTCCGTCTCTTGCGCTTTCCTGTAGGTTGTGGTCTGAGATGCAGCGAGAGTCCACTGGAGCTTGTTTTCATAATCGACAGCTCTGAGAGTGTCGGACCTGAGGATTTTGAGCTTGAAAAGGACTTTGTGAACGCTCTGATCGACCGTATGGCGGTGAGCCGTGAGGCTACACGCGTGGGAATTTTGTTGTACAGTCATGTTACCAGGGTGGTGGTCAGACTTCAACAGCTGATCGACCATACCAGCATTAAAGCTGCTGTACGCAAGATGCCCTATCTGGGTGAGGGAACTTTTACAGGAAGTGCTATCCATAGTGCCACGAGGTTGTTCCAGGCTTCACGCCATGGTGTGAGGAAGGTGGCTGTGTTGCTGACAGATGATCCAGTGAACAGACAGGATGCGGAGCGGCTGAAGGTCGCTGCTGAAGAAGCTCATGCTGCTGGGATTGAGATATTCGTAATTGGTGTAATAAATCACAATGATCCAGGTTATTCCCAGTTCCAGAAAGAGATGAAATCCATTGCTTCAGACCCGGATGAGGAGCACCTCTACCTCATCCACGACTTCCGGAACTTGCCCAGTATCTACAACCTTTACAAAACCATATATTAGATGATTAGAAACCATAACTTAATACAATTTGCCAAAAATTACTCTTGCAGGAAAAAAATTAATTCACAAAATATACCTCTGTTATTTCACAGACTTGGAGACAGAGATATTGAGTCGGATCTGTGAGCTGGATGATGGCCCGGTACTCAGATCAAATGGGATTTTCAGGTTCCCAGTTAGCAAAGAGGTGAGAGGCATTGGTAACTCTGCCAAGCCGATTACACTTCACCCTCATTTTGGGTGTTTAATTGTTTGCAGGATTACTCAAAAACACAAAACGATTTAAGGATTAAATAAAAAGAATCATGAACGTTCTACCAGAGATGGGCATTAGCCAAGGAAGTCCACAATATATTTGATTTTGATATACAGTACTGTATTAATCCCACAGGGGGCAATATTGGCTCTGCATTAAACCAATCAAAAATGAACACACACACACACACATGTAAACAGTGAGTGCACACACATACTCTCTCTCTCTCTCTCTCTCTCTCTTTCTCAGTTAAAGCGGTGGGTTGCCACACATGGTGGCACCTGGCGAGCAGTTGGGACATAGGTACCTTGCTGAAGGGCACTTCAACCATGAGGGTAGAAGTAGGGAAGGTGCAGCACATTCCTCCTGCTGTCACACATGTTTCCTGCTAGTTCGTGATTCAAATCATCGGCGCTTTAGGTCCCAAACCCGCTTCACTAAACATTAGGCTACAAGTAACCCAGCTTTCATTCTGGAGATGATCTGGATCAAATTGAGGACCCAGAAATTTTAAAGGATTATTTAATGTTGGGAGATATATTCTCAGTTCATTTTCTGTAACCGCTTAATCCTAATTAGGGTCGCGGGGAGGCTGGCGCCCATCCCAGCAGACTCCGGGCGAGGGCAGAGTACACCTTGGACAGCTCGCCAGGCCATCGCAGGGCGGAAATTGCAGCTCCTCTTTACTAAAGTCAGAAATGGTTCTTTAACATGAACCTCTCACCATAGACAGTGAGAGACATGGCCGGCCTTTGATAACCCAGTTAGCTGCACTGGTGGCGGGGGTGACAGTGACAACCTTGTTGTGAGTGGAGCTTGAACCCCAAACCTTAGGATCAGTGATCCAACACCTATACCACTAGACCACCACAGCCCTAAAGGTAAAGTCTGTTGGACTTTTTACATTCGAGCCATCGTGGCTCATCGGGCCGGTGCTTATTCCCGGTTTCCGTAGCGTGAAGCGACTATGAGCTCAACTCCTCCTGGATGGGACGCTAGTCCATCGCGGGTTACCGTCCCAGTATATTTTTACTGGCACCATTTATACTACTATGAAAAGAGGCATACTTGTGGTA
This sequence comes from Plotosus lineatus, assembly GCA_024760905.1. Lineage (NCBI taxonomy): Eukaryota > Metazoa > Chordata > Actinopteri > Siluriformes > Plotosidae > Plotosus > Plotosus lineatus. Next base: position 69,034,768 of record CM045731.1, on the reverse strand, counting down.
AAGACCTTCCCCAGGGGTCTTAGCACAGTGGGGGTCTAACTGGGATTCGAACACACAACCTCCCGATCATGAGCAAGATATATTCTATTTTTTTTAAATTTTGGTTTATTTGAGGAATTGTTGGGCTTAGCAGAGGTTTTCGCTCTCTGAATTATTACTTATTGCATAACTTTGTAACTTCATCATCACAAGTGCACAAAAAAATACTCTATATAAGGTAGACACTTAGAGACGGACTATTATACATCGTTCCACTCGGTATACAAATACTTACAAAGGACTTAATAATGTGAGCTTATTTTTATTTATTTATTTTTTTGCTTCTAATAATAACACCCTCCATAGACATGGTCTGTTATACTCAACTCATTCTATTATAAAGAAATAGCAAACCATCGAATGCTGTAATTGACCAATTAGAGTTGAGTATTCGAATGAGCTGTATAATCAATATTAATAAGTGTGATATGGCTGCCACAGTATACAGCATAGTGTCTCATAGTAAGAAGGTCCTGGGTTTTAGTCTCAGACTCAGAAGGGGAGTTTCTATGTGGAGTTTGTGTACCCAGTTCTTGTGTGGGTTTCCTCCAGGTACTCTAGTTTCTTCCGACAAGCCATAAGCGGGCACGTTAGGCTAACTAGCTGTTTCAAATTGTCTCTTGGTGTGAGTGTGAGAAGAAATGGTTGTGTGCGTTAGCCTGCGATAGTCTGGTGTAACCCAGTGTCGGCTGCCATAGGCTAGGGTTAGGGTTAAGGGTATCCCTTGTAGGATTCAGCAAGTGAGTGATGATGAGGGCGATATCTTAATAAGCCCCGATATTGTTCAGAGCTACTATTATACCATATACTTTCCCTTCCTGTCCAGTCTGACCCCGCAGTGGGTTTTAAGCCTCTTACCCAAGAAATTGATGACAGGAAGACATCAGCGTTTGAAGAGGCTGTTGATCACTTGACACCAGGAAAGGGAATAAATCTCAAGCTTCCCTCCACTGTTCTGGTTGACCCTGAGATCAGCTCTTCTTCAAAGATTCAACCTCCGCCCGTACAGTCTGCAGCAGGTACACATACACCCTGAAATAATGACCAAAGCCTTGGCTTTGGAAATGGATACACAATGTTATTATATTTTAATATTACATTCTGTAGGCTGTGTGGAGAGTCTGGAACCTGGGCCGTGCAGGAACTACACCATGAAGTGGTACTATGATCCTCTGGCGAACTCCTGCGCTCAATTCTGGTATGGAGGCTGCCAAGGCAACAGCAACCGCTTCGAGACGGACCAGAGCTGTATGGATGCTTGTGTGAAAACGTGATGTGGCTCAGACACGTCACGCAGCCGTTCAATTTAACGGCAGTAAACGGGAAAAGATTAAAAGGTTCCATCTGGTTGAACTGTAAGGGTGCATTTATTTTTAAGTAGTGTAAATACAAATTAAAGTTCTACTTATTTTTATTAGGAATGATCTTTAGGGGTGTGCATGTGTATATATTGAAAGTATAGATGTTCAAACATGTTAATGAGGAGTAAAATATTCCGGGGGAGAACACCCACACACACAAAAATTAGAGGAAAATAACCAAAAGGCCGGTAATATAATGGAATTTTATTATTATTATTATTATTGCCCTGCAATGGCCTGGCAAGCTGTCCTTGGTGTACCCCATCCTTTCCTAGAGTTGGCTGAGATGGGCACCAGACTCCCAGCAATGCCTAATTAGGATTAAGCCGTTTAAAAATTAATGTGTAAATTATTATTATTATTTTTATGAACATTATTGTATTATTTGGTATATGGTATAACATTAGTTATGATGATAATAATAATAATAATAATAATAATAATAATAATATACAATGCATCCCCCAGTACCGTAATCCTCTTATTTGACCTAAAATTACATTTTTTATTTATTAAGGAGCAACGCATCATAGTTCCTGTTCATTCAGAGCAACATTTAATGTTGTAGAACATCCATAAAACAAATTCTATAACTAATTAAACTTATAAACAGTTGCTCCCTCTCAGCCCGGTGTTAAATGTTTCACAATGTCAATAAAGCAGTGCAATTTGATATGATTTTAGAAAACCACAGACTCGGAGCATAACATTACGGCGTTACCACTGAGTGTAACAATGCACTGACACTGGAGACTCCTTCCAAAAAACACAAACAAACAAACAACCCTCACTGTATCAACGCCTCTTCAACTCTCCTCACGCATGTGGCGGACAAAAGGTATGGGTACAGTAATGGGTACACGTCAGCTCCCCAATGACCAATGGGAGTCCAGCGGGGCGGGATGTTGGAAGACAGCCAATGAGAGAGCAACTCACGCATCGTGTGGAATTTTGATTGGCGCGTTTGAATTTTGAATTGCAAGTTTGGTGCTTTTCGAAAGAGAGAGTTGTTTTCGTATACAGAGGACGAAAACTTAGGAAAATGTTTTTCGCAACCCAGAGTTTTCATACCCAGGGGGTTTCGTAAGTAGGGGGCTGACTGTAGTCAGAAACTTTTCGTGCGTGTTTAAAAGGTTGAACCAAGCAAAGGAATACACTTATTTTCTTGCAATCATTTTTAGAGGTGCACTCTAAGCATCACGTTTTCATGGTTTACTACAATGTACTATAATTATATTATACTTATACTATTTTATATATTATACTACATTATATCTTGCCATTGGAGCCTGATAGCATAGTAGTACTTGCGCTGCTGTGTTCCATATTTTTACCTCAATACATGGTGTGAATTTGGAGGGATTATGTCTCTCGGCTGGTCTTGGAAGGCCTCAGTGTCCCCTGAAAGAGCTGGAGGAAGTGGCTGGGGAGAGGGACATCTGGACCTCATTGCACAGGCTGCTGCCCCCGTAACCCGACCCCAGATTAAGTGAAAGAAGATGACTGAATGAAAAAAAAGTATATGACATCTCTACATACTTCTTTTTCTTTTCCTTTCGGCTGTTTTGTTCAGGGGTCGCCACAGCGAATCATCTGCCTCTGTCTCACTCTATTCTCTGCATCTTCTTCTCTTACACCAACTACCTTCATGTCCTCCTTCACCACATCCATAAATCTTCTCTTTGGTCTTCCTCAAGGCCTTCTGCCTGGTAGTTCCAACCTCAGCATCCTACTACCAATATACTCACTATCCGTCCTCTGTACATGTCCAAACCGTCTCAATCTAGCTTCTTTTCTGACTTTGTCTCCAAAACCTCTTACGTGTGCTGTCCCTCTGATGTACTCATGCCTGATCCTGTCCATCCTCGTTACTCCCAAAGAGAACCTCAACATTTTCATCTCTACATACTACATAAAATGTAAAAAAATATATATACATTCAGATCAATTATTTTAATCATCTAAAGGAACTAATTACAGTACATACATTTATTTTACAAAAACCATGAAAGGAAGTAACACTTTGACAAAGTTAGCAAATTAAATGAGTTGTAATTTGTGTTTTAGCCAGGAGATGGCAGTAGAAAACAATCTCAAACTGTGCTGGAACGCGTCACCAACGAAGAACCAAACGGGTTTACAATGACGTTGTGAGCGGAAATAAAATTACCCCCACCAGTACAAAACAAAACAAATAGCCCACAAGGTGAAATTATGTCTTGTACAGGTATATTTTATGGCGCTCTTTTAGAATAAGTTACGCTATTTGTATGTGTAAATGTGTTTATTTATGTAGCATATTGCTAATTCATATTTTAGCGATGGGTGTTTAGATGATTTATATAGTTATACATATACAGTAATTCATAGGTATAGCGTGTACAAGCTAATTCACCAAGAACCAGGAATTTGGAGACCGCTGTTAAAGCTCCGCACTCGGATATTATTTATCCCGTTGCTATGGCCAATGCCGCCCACGTGTCCAGGGTCCGCACCTTGTTTAAGAGGATCCTGATACTGCATAGATTCCTGCCCATTGATCTGAGAACTCTGGGTGATCAGTACGTGAAGGATGAATTCAGAAGACACAGATCTGCTTCTCCAGAACAAGTCCAGCACTTCCTGAAGGAATGGGAGGTAAAGAGACACCTGGACATCTGAAATGATTATGGGCAAAGCCACGTGGTGGCGCCATGCACCAGAGAGCCCAACACCATCTTTAAAAAGAGTAGTTTATGTTTTATCCAGTTCTGATCGTTCATCCTAAGTAATCTTCAGCTTTGGATTTTTTTGGGTCAGGGGTATGGTGAATCCAGGGTCTGTTCCCGGGAACGCTGGGTGTGAGGTGGGAATATCAGATTGTCACACATAATTATTGCAGTTAAATAAAACTATAGATATGTTTTTGGAAGGAGCCCCCAGACACACCTGGACACTTCTGTGCTAGTCCAGCACTCTGCTCATGTAAGATTGGCACCTTGCACCGTTCAGCAGGGTTCAGGCTGTCCGGATATAGTGATGTGACTCATGAGCACACTTATGGAGAGAAGATGCCAAACTTCATTAACACTGTTCTGAAAGCATCATTGTCAAAGACATCACCAAACTCTGATCCCAAATACCAAATTATTATTTGTATTTGTGTCACTTAGCTACGATCTTATCGAGAGTGAGAGATATTCAGGGCGGATCTCATCCACCCCTGGAGCCCAACCACAGAGGAGCTATTCGACTACCTCAGTCACCTCAGCTCCAATTGTGGATGGGCCCCATCCAAACCCCAGGGTCTTCCACCTCCACGCATGTTGGTCAGATTGAGGAGATCATTCCAACTCCCGACGACATGCCAAGTCGTGGTGAGCAGCTTCCCACTTCCACTGTGCTGTATACAATATTTGCGGAGAACTACTTCCTCCTGAGGCGTCAGATGGTGGTCCAGAACCTTTTTAAGGCCAACCGATAATCGCTTCCAGGCCCTCACCGAACTCCTCCCACACCTGAGATTTTGAATTGGCAACAGCTCGGGGTGCAGCACGTTTGGCCTGCAGCACTTGTCTGCTGCCTCGGCAAGTCCACAGGTCAATAAGACTTGATAGACCTTTTTCATCTGGACGGCCCCCTTCACAGCAGGTGTTCACCATCGGGTTTGGGGGTTACCACCACGACAGGTACCGATGACGTTCCAGCCACAGCTGTAGGCTGCCGCCATAGCAGTGGAGGCACAAAACATGGCCCATTCGGATTCCATGTCACCTGCCTCCTTCAGGACGTCTTTGTAGCTCAGCCGGAGCTGGGAGTTAAAGGCTCCTCTGACAGGAGACTCCACCAAACCGTTCCAAGAAGACCCTTATCTACACACTTGGGCCTCCCAGGTCTGGAGGGGGCCTCCCCCGACATCATAGAGCCAGATCAAAACCAGGTAGTGATCGGTTGACAGCTCGGCTCCCTCTTCACCCAAGTGTCCAGAACATGTGGCCGCAGGTCCGGTGACACGACTACAAAGTCGATCGTCGAACTGCAGCCTAGGGTGTCCTGGTACCAAGTGTACTTATGGATACCCTTATGTTCGAACATGGTGTTTGTGATACACAAACCAGACGAGCACAGAAGTCCAACAACGAAACACCATTCGGATTCAGACTGTGGAGGTCATACCTACCGATTACACCCTTCCAGGTCACACTATTGTTGCCCACATAGGCGTTGAAGTTTCCCAGGACAACGAGTGAGTCCCCTGGGGGAGTGTTCTCCAACACAGCCCCCTAAAGACTCCAACAAATCTAGATATCCTGAACTGTCATTTGGTGCAAAAGCACAAACAACAGTCAGGACCTGTCCCCTCATAGATGGAGGGAAGCCTCTTTCATCAACCAGGGTGAACCTCAATGTGTGGGCACCGAGAACTCTCCCCATGAACAACTTGAAATGGAATAAGGTCCAGCCCCTCTCGAGATGGGTGGTTCGAGAGCCCAAGCTATGCATTGAAGTGAGTCCAACTTATATCTAGTCGATATCTCTAGATTTAACGCATCAGCTCAGGCTGTTTCCCCGCCAGTGAGGTGACGTTCCATGTCCCAAGAGTCACAGTCGGTAGCCAAGGATCGGTCAGACAGAACCCATGCATTCAGTGCCACCCAATTCACACTATAGCCCCAGGTGGCGGGTCCATGGGAGGGTGGACCCATGTCTTCTCTTCAGGCTGGGTCCAGCAGGGTTCCATGGGCAGTTGCCTGACCTCCAGGCGCTCACCTTCAAGCCCCTCCCCCCGGCCTGGTTCCGGGGAGGGACCCCAATGGCCTGTGTCCGGGCAAGGGAAACTGTTTCCTCAGGTTCTTTTTCATAGGGGTCTTTTGAACCACGCTTCATCTGGACCTTCACCTATAATTCCCCGACAACATAGCTGGGATCATTAAGAAAAGCAAATCCCTCCATCATGATAAGGTGGCGATTCAAGGTGGGGACAATGATCTAACAATGAATAATCTGACTGTATATACACACATGGGCTTTTGTGAGGTAGGAGGACGGTGCCAAGGTCTATTGGTGAGCCAAAATTATTTGAATACAGTACCTTGATCTTCAAGCACTCATTGTGTGGTTTCAGGAGCTCCGGCACACACGGCTCTAAGATCATTGCAAGAGCTGAGGAAAATCTGTCGTGATCTTGTGACATTGGGTAGTTGCTCTTCTCCTGACGCCGCCCCTTGAGATTAGTTTTTGTGGGATAACCACCTAAACAAAGCTGAAGAGGATGTATGTATGTATGTAAGCTAAGCTAAGGCTAAGCTAAAGCACTAGCAGCACTGTGATCACCTTTAACGATGTGGTCATGAGCAACTTCCGTAAGGTTTTAAAAAGAAGGCAGAAACAATCCAGAAGAAATGTTCTTCAAGAAAAGTAAGTCATCCATGCAAAGCGGTAGCAAGAGGAAAAACACCTTTGGCTGATTTACCTGAAGCTGTTATGGAAGGGAAACCTCTGCTTCTCTCCCTCTCTGTTATGGAAGGGAAACCTCCGCTTCTCTCCCTCTCCAACATTTACGTATGCTAACTGCTCATTACCATAAAAGTTAAAATTCTTATCTTTATTGTTCTTATGCTTTAACTTTTCTGTGGTTTTCATTTTAGTGTGTTATGGTCTCTCAGAAAAGAGTTGCGTGTAGAAATGTGTGTTGGAGAGGGGCGTGGCTCTAACACACTCATCTATGAAAACGGGTTGTGCTTTATTGTTCATAGGGAGGGCACTAGAGCACAAGAAACACGTGTTTCGTGCACGAGTGCCCATGCTCTAGTGCCTTCCCTGTGAACAATAAAGCACAGCCGTTTTCATAGATGAAACAGGCAAATAGTATTTTTGTCACTGTAATAGAGATGTGGAAAAACATGGAAATCAAACTAAAGCTTGAACTGCTTGAGCACAGAGCTGAGAGATCAAGAGGGACAGTCTTCTAGCACCGGGAAGAGCGCTGCTAGTCTTTATAGCCTGTGATTAAATGGAAATGATTAAATGTGTGTATGTTTAGCACGCCACTGGCGTGTTTGTTCGAGTCATGCCCCTCTCCAACGCACATTTCAATGCGCAACTCTTTTCTGAGAGACCATAACACTAAAATAAAAACCACAGAAAAGTTAAAAAGTCTCTCACAACACAAAACATAACACAATGTACTGTATTCAATAATTTTTTCACTTAATTTTTTTATTGTATGAGTTATGGTACCGTTAATTTCTGTTCAAAAGACGACGGAACAGATTAAGACCATTTACATTACTTGTAATGGGAAAAGCAGATTGGGAATCCAAACAAATCAGAATCTGAGCAGCCGCCTGCAACGGATTAAGGTCGAGTACCGAGGCTCCACTGTATATGATTATCTTACATTTGTTACATCAACACTTTCCATGAAATGTAATTCATTATCCATCCAGTATTTGGAGCCAACCTATTTCATAGTAAACCTCTACCTATTCAATTGTCGCCAAGTGTTGTAAAAAAGCAAAGCAATTAAAGGAAAAGTGGACAAATGCATACACAAATAACATGGCCAGATTCATACGTAGAGTTCATTGTTACCATTTTTGAATAGATGTTGGCTGATTATTGGCTTGTGATGACCTCGAAATTTAGTGTTCCTTGGTGACACCCCTGGTCTAGACAATGATGACTACCTTTTGAAGGATGATCTTCCTTTAAAATGATGTCTAAAAACTAGATTAAATAAAATTTAATGTGTAAAAATAGTAATTTCATGATCTTAAACTTTTTTTTTTTAATTATCTTTGACATGTTGAAGGTTTATCGGGTTACACTGTATATATAAAGGAATCATTTTGGGGCAGCTGTGGCCGAATGCTTAGAGAAGCTGCTTGGGACAGAAAGGTGATTGGTTTGATGCTCATACCAGCAGGAACAATGTGTGGAGGTGGGGGAATGACCTGCACCATCCCTTGCCCCCACAATCATGGATGAAGTGCCTTTGAGCAAGGCATCTAACCTCCAATTACATGACACACGATGATACCACCTGCTCCAAGTGACTGTGATGAATCACAAGCGTCCATTATTTCGATCCAACCACTCTGGATAATCTGTGTTACCTTCTAAATAGTGGACCAATCAGATTGTATCACTCCCATGTAGTGTACTGTATACTAATTATACATTTTAAACAAATACTTAGATTCTGTGTAGTCCGTAATATCCAAAAATGGCCAGTGGAGGAGTACGTGTGCTGTGCATAATTTCTGTATGAGCTTGCTGGGGTGGACACTCATCTCTGTTCATGAAGAAGTGGACAATTCAGCAGCCCATCTGTCCATCCGAAGCACTTTACGGGAGGAGAAAAAAATGGGGGGGGGGGGGGTCTGGAAAGGCGGTGGTGGAACCAGGAACAGACTTCGAACGATTCTCCAAATGCGATTTGAAGCCCTGAGTGTTCGCTCTAATCCGATTACGGTGCAAGGCTCAGGGGAGTTTTCCCCTGCCTCATCAGCCGGCCACATTGCACCAGACAAGCGTTCCCTTGAGAGAAAGAGAAAGTGAGAGAGAGGAAGGAAAACAAAGACAGGAGAGAAATTGGCTCCTTGCTTAATATGAACTGGGAGAGGGTGATGTTCCTGCTTCAGATAACTAAAGGAAACATTTACTAGCCGATTGGTTGCTATAAATGAGTTCATTGTGGCTGTCTGGGAGGTCTGGAGCCTCAAATATCCTTTCTAAAATTCAAACTGAGAACTGTATTGAGCTCTGGGCTGTATCTGTAGTCGTGAGATTCCGGGAGGAGGTGTCTTTCATTTCTTCTGAAAAAAGACTTCGTTATGCTAATTGAGTCAATGTTAGAAAGGACGACTACCAAGAGACGACTACTACTGACATCATACAGATTTATTTTTATCTTCTCTACTGCTATATATCTTCATGTATGTAATAGCATACAGTGGATTTCATTGAAACACATTAGCTGATCGTTGGCTCTAAATAACGTACGTCAAGACTCGGGTCATGACAGTGCCACAGCCAAACCCTGATTCGTGTTTTCACTCTCCTACAGAATCAAATCCGATCCATTTAGAGTTTTGTAATTAGTTGACGAGCTTAATCAGGCGTCTCAAATGAAGTAGAACACAAAGCGCCTGTGCTTTAAATGAGCCAAGAGCAACAGTCCACATGGTCTGGACCTCGAAATCGACTCAAACGTGACCCTGATAGAGATTTACATCATCTGTATCATGTGTAGCCATACAAAGCAGAAGGTGTCCAAGAAATAAATAGCAGTAACTTCGTAGATGTTTTAAATTTGGTATTGCCTGCACATTGGGTATTCATTCATTCTCTAAGCCACTTAGTAATAATTTGGGTTGCGGGGAGACTGGTGCCCATCTCAGCCGACTCTGGGCAAGGGTGGGGGGAGGTACATCCTGGACAGCTTGCGAAGCCATCGCATAGCCATAATTTCTGTTATACTCTTTATCTTCATGAAACCCATATAAGTTATCATTTATAGTAATCATGGGCAGTTGTGGCCTGGTGGTAAAGGTGCTGTATCACTGATTCTAAGGTTGGGAGTTCAAGCCCCACTATCAACAGGTTGTCATTGTGCCTCCAGTGCAGCTAATTGGGTTCTCAAAGGCCGGCCATGTCTTTCACTGTCTATTGTCTGAGGCATGTAAAAGAACCATTCCTGACCTTCGCCAAGAGTAGGCTGCATAGCTTTCAGCATGTTTCTGCCCTGCGATGGCCTGGCAAAGGTGTCCAGGCTGTACTCTGCCCTCACTCAGACCATTGCGCGAACCCCATTATCTCTTGAGACAGAAGGCTGCCAACAATAGTAATCGCTAACTTGCTATGATGGTAACTTGCACGCAGTGTAAAGCTTACCAGCTTGTTACACATAGATAATTTACTGGAAACATCTGAAAAGGTTAAAATATTCTCTTCTGTTGGCTACAAAAAAGGTACAAAGCATAAAAAAAAAACGCTCTGGGGCTTCCGCGTTGCACATCGAGTAGGTGCATCACTCTCAACCTGGAGATCGCAGGTATGAATACAGGTTCATGTCGTAGCCATCCACGACTGGGAGTCCATCTGAGCTAGTCGGCTGAACTCTCACGTGAGGGAGGGATGGCATATGCTACCCTGTCACTCACAGCAATCACCAGCCAATGGACATCTGTGAGCTCATTCGTATAAAAAGGAGCGGCTAGCACTTTCCTTTGAAGTGCATTAGGCCGCCTCTAAATAAGCAACAGCATCGAATCATTGGCGTGAATCATGTATGAGACAGGCAACACTTGACAAGTGGGAATTGGATACAACTAAAATTACACATCAACTCCGTCAGACCAATCAGAATTAAGAATTCACCTGTGCTCTGTTATTCCTTATTGACTGAGCTGATCCTACGGCTGTCCCGGGATTTAGACCCCCACTTACTTCAGACTTAAACATCTCAACTCACTCAGGAACTCAATGTTACTGTTACGTGCATTAACATTTTAATGCACGTAATTATTAACCGTGTAATCTGAGTGGCGGTGGCGTCTGGAGAAAATATACGCACAGACAGATTTCGAATCGATAATCATTATGTAGGCTGGTACCGCCAGTCACATCAGGAGACAGTACTTTTTTTTTTTTTTTGTAATACAGATCTGTTTAAGTGCTTTGCCCTTGGGAAAGCCATTTCACTCCAGACTGATGACATCACTGCCAGCGCTGGACCTTGATATTCAGTGCGTGAACACTGCCAAAAAGCCCGCCGTTGAACAATCCTCGTGATTTTTAAAATATAGCTATTGGCAAACATTCAGTGTAATTACATTATGTAGGGAAGGAAGCCTCTCAGACAAATGGCTCCTTGCTCCTGAAATTGAATTGCACCCAAACCTCTGCAACATTTCATGAATGAGTGGGATGGATGACTCCAAGGTTTCCTTTTTATGAATGAGCTCATCGTACGCTACCGGAGTTCGTGGCGAAGAATCCTCAATTACGTTTCTCTCACAGATCAGAGAGACCATCATGTTTACACATATTACCGTTAGGAACAACAAAATATCCTCGATTTTTAGATTTTAGATGTTTGCGTCTGGTCTCTGCGGCGTTCGGAGGAAAAGATTCTCTGATCTGAAAAGAAGCGTGTGGTCAGACGAGCCAGTAATTGCTACATCGCGAGAGAATTTCGGTACACAGGTTCACACTCGGGCGCTGACCTCCATTATAGCCTTGACTGTTGAGCCTTCCACGCTTTCTCAATGTCCTCCAGGTCATGTGACATTGGTTCATGGGTGTCGGAGACGTTCTCATTAAAACAAACAAATAAAGAAAGAAATTGTTCCACTCAAAAAAAATCCTTCTAAATTAAATCAATACCACTTTGCCCTTGTGGGTTTGTCCATGTTCATCAACACAGTTGTCATGTATTACAATCATGGTACACATAACACGGTGACGGAGCGAAAAGCGAACTGATGCGAGAAAATAATTGGAGAACACGACATACTTTTGGGTCGAGTGCAAGAAAGTCAAAGTCACTTATGTCTTGAATTCACAAACTTTCCTTCATTATGTTCCAGTATTGCTGCCTCAGGCCAGTAAGGGTCTTATAGAAACAAACAAAAAATAATTTGTGAAAGGTTCTGCTGGGACCGATTTCTAATACCCTTTGGTGTACGGTATTTTGTACTTTGTTGGGTTTTGTGTTCGTGTAGCTTTCTTCTGATCTCATCTGTGGGTTTTCTTTCGGGCTGTAGGACTACAGAGACACCCTACGGAAGCAGGTGCTCAAGGCAGCAGGAAGTGAAAAGATGCCATTCGGTGTGAACCTGTCTGAGCACCAGCTCAGAGACTTTCAGGATGAACAGCTCGGACAGCTTTATGAGCTGATGCTGGAGTCCACCAAAACCAGCCAGCAGTTTGATGTCCAGGAAGAAGGACCACCAAAATGAGAACTGACCTGTATAATGATTTCTTCTGTCTGGGGATGATATAATGATATAATGTGTCAATATTTATTATATTGACTGCTCTGAAGACTTTGTCTTTCTTGATCTGGTTGATGTTATGTTCCCCACACTCCATCCTGTAGACAGAGACATAAGATAGGAAAGGTTTCTGAGCATAATTATCTTCCAGGGGGAAAAGAAATCACAAACATAATTTAAGTTAAATATCCTCTTAAGAGGCACTTACCATTCTCCAACTATGCAAATCTAAAGCGCAAATCAATAATGCATTCTTTATGTGAACTCACTTATACGAGTTCCTGAAGGAGAAAACCTTGTTAGCCAGCCAGGCATTTGGTTGATGGTGTTGGCAGAACTGCAATGTACTTTAGATAAACACTCCTAACATTATATAGAAATCAGTGTGCTATGATAACAAGCTCACTTTCGGTTCTAGATGATGTAATGTAACATTAAAGGAGATACTTCTAGAGTACAACATGCAACAGCCGTGCCACAGTCAAAGTCAGTAGCCACATCTCCATTGAAAAAGAATTGATGTTTGACTCGAGGGGCAATCCGAGTATTAGGTACCTCTGACAGGCACAAATCAATTAGGATGACAAGTGAATTCGTTAACCTCAATAATCTGGATAAGACCGCAGGTTTTTTTAACTTGGCATTGACATAGTGAAATGTCTCCCCCTATTGAAAGTCTGGTGTACATTCTGATATACAGGGATCCCTCGCTACTTTGCACTTCAATTCATGCGGCTTCAGTGCATCGGGTTTTTTTTTTTTTTTTTTCATTTATGTTTTGTTTTTTTAATACAGTGGTACCTCACTTTACGAAATTAATCCGTTCCAGCGCCTTTTTCGTAACCTGCATTTTTTGTAAATTGAACCGTATTTTACATGTAAAACGCGTGATTCGTTCCAAGGCTCCCAATACTACCTCCTAAACCCTTTAAAAATTATAAAAGCATACCTTTTAAAACCTCCTTCTGCTTCAATATCGTACCAATAGTAGACGGGTTTGGCCATATTCCTTTGCGATATCACTCGAGCCCGTTTCTTTTCCTTACTCGCACCGGAAATCACACATGTGTGTGTGTGCGCGTGTGTGTGTGCGTGTGTGTGCGTGTGTGTGTGTGTGCGTGCGCGCTCATGTTGACCATGTCTTCTTAGCAGAGTTATAATCTTACAACTGTTTATTGAAGGTTCAAAGCCTGAGTCAAGAAATAAAGCATAAAACAACAGTAACTCTGTCCTTTACATGAAAAGCATCATGGTAGATTCAGCGCCATAATAGGCAATGGGAGGTAGCTGCGTCATCCCTCCTAGCCAATGGGATCCCTGTCCAAGATGGCGCTCGAGTGAAGGCAACATGAACAACAACTCAGTTTTTAGCCAATGGGAGGCCAGCGGGGCGGGACGTTCAAACTTTGCGTTTGAATTTTTAAGATGGCCCTTTCATAACGTGAGCTTGTTTCATATAGAGAGACAAAAATTTTAGGAAAATGCGTTTCGTAACCTGCATTTTTCATTTGGTGAGACTTTCGTAAAGTGAGGTACCACTGTATTCAATGAATTAAAAAAATAAGTAAATTATGGAAAAATAGGGGAAAAGTTAAGGAAAATGCCACAAGACGAGGCCAATTATACAAAAAAAACCCAAACACCCCCAAAACGACTTACATTATTATGTGAGGTGCGCATCTGAGTGCGTGCATGCGCATCTGTATGCATATGCATGTGTATGTGTGTGTATTTATATTTCACATCTTATGCATTATTTTTGAATGTTTAATTGTTATTATAAGCATTTATAGCATTGAATATGTATTTATTGATATTATATACACATATACATGTACGTATATGTCAGTCAGGAGGTTGATTCTACTTCGCAGAATTCGGTGGTCATGGGGGGATCTCGGTCCCAATTAACCACGGAAAGTGAAGGATCCCTGTGTATATGTGTATGTATGTGTGTGTATATAGTATATACAGTTTGTACAGTCACTCTCCGAGCTATGAACTAGATTGGTCCCGACCAACCACTCGTAAGTCGGATTGGTCGTAAGTCGGATATTTAATACAACAAAACCGAAACCACCCAGCACTTACTATGAATTCATATGAAGCGTATTCTTCACCTGCACGTTCTTTCAACATGCGAAATAAACTTGTAGCCTTACTTAGCATTGCTCGCAACATCACTTTTACATTTCGTTGGATATTATCTTCTAACCACGTGTAAAGCAACTTTTCCTTTTCTGCAATCGGCCCTTCACTCTGTTTTGTGATGATAGTTGACTTAATTGAGGCTTCTGCTTTCACTGCTTCCTTAATGCGGTCCATGTCCTTCAAAATTGTAGATGAGATGGAGATCTCACTTTCACTTTCATCTTCCTTTTAAAACGACAGTGCCTTCCTTGCTTTCTTGGTAGAATTGCCATCTAATAAATTGGGGGGGCCATGGTAATGGTGTATAGTAAATGAATGTAAAATCAATGCGACGGTATCTAGTCACTGAGTATAGTGGTAGAATACTGTGAGTGTGAGATACTGGCATGCTGTGCTGCCAGACATACAGGGGGTGGACAAAATAATGGAAACATCTAACATTTTGGCATCATAATCTTTGAGCATAATTTAAACAATCAAAACTTGGTATATGTTTTCGATTCATACAACTTGTGAATTGTTTCCAAAGGAATTTGAAGCCATTCCTCAGTTAGAATACCCGAGACGATGGCGGACTTGTGCTTTGCCGAGGACGTTTTTCCCTCTCTTTCAAAGGCACTCATTACTTTTGAGACAGTGCCTCTTGAAACTCCGAACATTTGGGCAGTTTTTGTTACACTAGCGCCGACCATACGCGCGCCAACAATTTGGCCTCTTTTAAAATCTGAGAGGTCTGCCGTTATGGGGTATGATTCATGTTTTTATTATCTGTTTAATGTTTTCAATATCTGAAAAAGTAAAAGAAAAAATATTTTACATCAACATATCAAATAACAAAATTATTATACAAAAAAATAATAACATATGCCAAGTTTTGATTGTTTAAATTATATTCAAAGATTATGATGCCAAAATGTTAGGTGGTTCTATTATTTTGTCCACCCCCTGTATACAGTCAACTCATAATAGGCATCTGCTAGACATGGTCGTAAGTACGGTTGGTCGTAACTTGCGTACATTGTAACTTGGATAGTGAATGTCTGTGTGTGTGTGTGTGTGTGTGTGTGTGTGTGTATATATATATATATATATATATATATATATATATATATGTGTGTGTGTGTGTGGCAGAGATAAGAACTCGTATAAACTGCCACTGACCTAAATAGGATTAACCAATTGAGCAAATAAATAAATGGATGAATTTTAAGTGGGGCATTAAGCAGGTTGACTGAAATACAACTACTGAAAGAATATATTACTATCTGTCTTTCTTAATATACTGTCAATTGAAAAGGATGACGAACCTTAATTGCTAAAAGTTTGTGACATAAAATAAATAAATAAATAAAAGTATCTCATGCGTATGCAACTGACGCCACATGATCATAATGCATTATAATGAAACGTATTGTCTTCCTGAAGGAAATCAGATGAGACCGGATTCGAATACATGGGCACAGTCGATAATGATGTGAAAAATTTAAACCGACACAAAATTGATTACAGATAAAATACAAATCCTTTGAATTAAATATTCAGGCACTCAGGCTGTTCCTAGGAATGTGGTGTACGAAAAAGTTATCCCTCCTTTTTTAACAGGTTTGTTTTTAATAAATGAGAGAAAAGTCGGTGCGCAGAGAGAATATTCGAGGAATATTTATATTAAGAAAGCTTTGTGTAACTGAGTGATCTCAGCAAAGACACCAATCAAAACAAGGCATTTCGCCATGGAGTGCTCTCACCTTAAAAAAATAATAAATAAAAGAAAGAGAAAAGAAAAGGAAAAAAAGCCCATCATGACTGCCTTGTTTGTAGTTGCAGTTTGTACTTGACTTCTATTGAAATGTCAAAAGCAGGCCCCCGCTACGCCATGTGGAGTAAGAGGACGAATCATAGCAGCGTTTGGCTGGGCGTGATGACTCATTCACTATTGTTCTAAGAGCACGAAGCGTATTTTCGTGTCGTTTTTGTATAGCAATAGGGTTTGAGGGCCATCAACTGTGTGAATCACAAACTCCAACTCTCACTCAGCGAGTCTAATCGGTGACACGTTAGCGTTTCAGCTTATCTCTGTGTGCTTCATGGTTTTTTTCTCAACACACAACTTTGGCTAATGTGCAAGGCTTTTGTTGCACTCCTGCATTCATACCCTCCTCATTCACACAAAATTAATACGATTTGATTTAAAAAGTTCACCCTCACATGTAGTTCTTGCGGAACCATCTACACAACACCACACTGTCTGAATTCTGATTGTTTTTAATCAGACAACCTCATCTTTCATTTTCCTCCTCTTTCAGATTTGTTAGGCTGGAGCCTATCTCAGCTGAAACGCAGGTACATCCTGAACAGCTCGCCAGACCATTGCAGGGCCAACTTACACAGACAACCACTTACACTCACACTTGAGGGCAATTTGGAAACTCATGCAAGAACATGGAGTACATGCAAACTCCACACAGAAATGCCCAAGCCCGGGACATGAACCCAAGACCTTTTGCTGTAAAGTGGACATCCTAACTACTAAGCGACTATGCTAAGGGAAAAAATCCCAAAGAGACACAAGATGAGTACCACCACCAAGCCACTAGTATCATCATTTCCTTTCGGCTTTTTCCCTTTTTCAGGGGTCGCCACAGCGAATGATTCGCATGTTTGATTTGGTATAGGTTTTTTTTTTTTTACATCGGATGCCCTTCCTGACACAACCCTTTAGCAAGGGACAGAAACACACTGATGGCTTTGCAGCGACTCTTTACGAAAGACAGCAATGGTTCTTTTACATGCCTCACACCATAGACAGTGAGAAACATGGCCCGCCTTTGATAACCCAGTTAGCTGCACTGGGGGGGACAGTGACAACCTTATGGGGACTCGAACCCCCACCTTAGGATCAGCGATCCAGTGCCCTATACCACTAGACCACCACTGCCCCACCAAGCCACTAGTATATGAACCAAAATGTCTAAAATCATCTCACAATGTTAAAGAATCCTCACAAAAATTCCTGGGTACAAAATCCTTTTTAAAAGACTGATGTTCTCAGTCTTCTTTGTCCAAAGCTTCACCTGTTATGTAAAAACAAACAAACAAACAAAAACCCCATGAAATTTTGCACATTATGTTTTTCAAATTTTAAAGAAAAGTACACAACGCCCTCTGCTGGTCCTGCTACACTTCCAAAAAATTAGCCTCTCTCAGTCTTACAGAATCCTGGATCCAGAATGTGATCAGGATAATTTCTACAATCTAATAGTCTTATTTGTCCAGGGTCCACCTTGCAACTTTTTTGGTGAATCCTGCTAACTACACACAAACCAAAAGCAAAAAATAATTTTACAGGTACAGCTCAAAACAGATGGATCTGTTATAAGTAAGTTTGTCTGAGCTATGAAATCAGAATTGGCGTATTGTTTGTTTGTTTACATTTACATTAATAGCCTCTAGCAGACTTGAGGTGAATATATTCTTGTTCTAATTTGTTAGAACACAGATTAAGTATACAGTACCGTCAGTCAAACTCAGATGGTAGGTGTTGCATGTATGTTTTTTTGGGGGGGGTTTTTGTGGTGTGTGTGTTTGTATACAGCATAGTGCTTAGTCTACTCGAAAAGGTAAGTCTTAGTGACTTAGCTGTCCAGATGTTCAGAGGAAGTTAATTCCACCACTTTGGAGCCAGAACAGCAAAGAGTTTAGATACATTTTTCCCTTGTCCCCAGGTAGAGGGAGGGATCAGTTTCAATGCTAGAGGAGCTGAGATAACATGGTGCAGTGTAAGGTGTGGTAAGTGCTTTGAGGTAGGAAGCTGCAGGTCCATTTTTTGCTTTGTAGAAAAGCATTAGTGTTTTAAATCAAATGCAAGAAGCTACAGGAAGCCAGTGGAGAGACTGTAGCAGTGGTATGGTGTGGAAAATCTGGGAAGGTCGGAAACAAGCCATGCAGCTGCATTCTGGATCATTTGCAGTGGTTGAATAGTACTCAAAGGTAGACCTGCCCAGAGTGATTTGCAGTAATCTAGTCTTGAGATGACAAGGGATTGAACAAGTATCGGAGTTGCCGTCCTGGAAAGAAATGGATGAGTCCTTCGGATATTAAAGAGAAGAAATTTACATAATCGAGAAAGATCGGTGATATGAGAAGAGAAGGACAGGCACTTATTTATGGTTACTCCAAGACTTCTTGCAGTACCTGAAGGAGCGATCACAGAATTGTCGAAGGAAATTGCAAGATCTTGATGTGGGGATGAGTCAGTTGGGATGAACAGCAACCCAGTCTTGCTGGGATTAAGAATCAGCTGGTGAGCTGTCATCCATGAGGAGATACTAGCCTGGCATGCAAAGATCTGGGCAGAAGCATCAGTATCTGAGGGAGGAAAACAGAGAACAAGTTGAGTGTCATCTACATATCAGTGGTATGAAGACCCATGTGAGGATATGACATCACCAAGGGACTTTGTATAAAGACAGAACAGAAGTGGACCAAAGCTGAGCCTTGGGGAACACCAGTGGAAATTCGGCATGGAGAGGATGTGGATCCCCTCCATATACTCTCAAATGAGTGATCGTCGAGGTAGGAAGCAAAGCCATGCTACACCACAAATTCCTAGACTCCTAAGGGTGGACAAGAGAGTCGTGTGGTTGATTGAGTTAAATGCTGCTGAAAGGTCGAGCAGGATGAGGACCGATGACATCTTGAATGATCTTGCAGAATGTAGCTTCTCTATAACAGCAAAGAATGCAGTCTCTGTGGAATGTGCTGCTTTGAAGCCAGATTGATTAGGGCCAAAGAGGTTATTCTGCAAAATATTGAAAGACATTTGTTCATAAACAGTGCGTTCAAGAATTTTAGAAAGGAAAGAAAGAAGTGATACCAGTCTGTAGTTGCTAATGTCCACTCTTTGTTTGTTTTTTTTACCAACCAGAATTACTTTAATTCAAGAACTCTATTCATTTCACTACAGCCAAATGTACACTAGTGCCAATGGGAGTTAAAAAAAACCCCCAGCTGGATTAAAATGCAGGTCATAGCTGATTTCATGACTATATTGAGTGTTTGCCTTATTACATTTGATGTTTCTCTGAAGAATGACTGTGCAGTCACAAGCTTTTGATTCTGAAACTCCATTCATTTCATTTGTTCATTCATTAATTTTTTGAACTGATTAATGCTAATTAGGGTTATGAAGAGGCTGGTGCCCATCTCAGCCGACTCTGGGAGAGGGCAATGTACACCCTGGACTGCTCGCCAGGCCATCACAAAGCAGAAACACACTGACTGCTATGCAGCTACTCTTGCTGAAAGTTAGCAGTGGTTCTTTTAAATGAACCTCTCACCATAGACAGTGAGAAACATATCTGGAATTGGATTACCCAATTAGCTGTACTGGGGGGGACAGTGATAACCTGTTGGTAGTGGGACTTGAACCCCTAACCGTGGCATCAGTGATCCAGCAACTTTACCACCAGGCCCCCACTGCCCTTTCCATTCATGTCAGTGGGGGGGAGGGGAGTGAGAGAAAATTTTATGGAAAAAACAAAAACAATCAGCGCGACTGTTCCAATACTTTCAGAAGGACGTGTAGTTGCTGAGCCTTCTAATGATCCAAATTGTGTATGAATAGCTGGTGGAACGCCCATGCATTTAGGGATTAAAGTGAATTATTTAACTGATTCTCAGTGGAGCTGCTGCATTAATGTACTTTCTCCATTCCAGCTGCTCATATGGCACCATTTAGCTGATTATGGGCCGGATGAAGCTATAGAAAATGAATTTAAAAATTACAGTCAAATGTTTCTTTTCTTCAGACAGAGAATGGAAAAAATAGGAAACCTTTGTAATATTAATAATAATCTGTTCTGAGTAAATGGCATGATGTATATATATATATATATATATATATATATATATATACACACACACAGTCGGCCCTCTACTTACGAAAACCTCTGAATACGAAAAATCCAGGTTACGAAAAACATTTTCCTAAATTTTCATCCTCTGTATACGAAACAACTTCTTACGAAAAGCGCCAAACACGCCATTCAAAAATTCAAACGCACCATTCAAACAATGCGCGAGTTGCTCTTTCATTGGCTGTCTCCCAACATCCTGCCTCCCATTGGCCAGGAGGGAGCTGAACTGTACCCATTCCTGTACCCATACTTCCTGTTTGTCACACGTATGAAGGAGAGCTGAACAAGGCTATTGGCTCATGAGTTTTTTGAGAATGATCATTGCAGCGTTATATTTCGTAATCCATCATGGGCCTCAAGAAAGTGATTCCTGGTCACCGAAAAGAAGAAGCGGGCTCAGCGAAATCGCAAAGGAGTATGTCCGAAACCCCTCTGCAATCAGGATGACATTGGAGCACAAGGAGACCTTAAAAGCGGAGATACAGTGAAGGAGCGGCGATTATTTCAGAATGATATTGAAACAGAAGGAGGCATTAAAAGCAGAGATACAGTGACGGAGGCGATTATTTCGGAAAAAGCAACCGCCATATTTGAGGACCTTGTGAAGGAGGGTGGGGGTGAGGGTTCTTCAGACCAGCAACCCCTGGACTTTAAAGCGTCGCATGGGTGGTTCGAGGGATTTATAAAAAGGTAAATAATTTTCTTTTATTTTTAACACATATTTCATACAAAATTGGTGTACTTTTATCATTTTTAAAGGGTTTATGGGGTAGTGTTGGGAGCCTTGGAACGAATCACACGTTGTACATTTAAAATTCACCTCTTCTTACGAAAATTCTAGGTTACGAAAAAGGCTCTGGAACGAATTAATTTCGTAAGTCGAGGGCCGTGTGTGTGTGTGTGTGTGTATATATATATATATATATATATATATATATATATATATATATATAGAAATACATATACACACACACACACACAAAGTTTTTCCCCCTTACTAATTTTTTACTTTTTTGCACCTTTGTCACACTTAACGTTTTCAGATCATCAAACAAATTTAAACATTACACAAAGATAAACCCAAGTATTCAAAATTGCAGTTTCCGTGTTGTGATTTTATGTTATGAGAAATCCTATTGAAACCTACATGAACCTCTGTGAAAAAAGAAAGAAGATTATAGAGATGTCTCAGTCTAGGAAAAAAAATACAAAGTCATTGGTAAATCTTTGGGACTCCAGCGGACCACTATCAGAGCCATTATCCATAAATGGAGAAGGCATGGCACAGTGGTGATCCTTCACACGAGTGGCCGACCTACCAAAATTACTCCACGAGCACGACGCAGACTAACCGAAGAAGTCACAAAGGATCCAAAAAACACTTCTAAACAACTACAAGCCTCACTTGCCCCAGTTAATGCCAGTGCTCATGACTCCACTATCAGAAAGACACTCGGCAAAAATGGCATCCATGGAAGAGTTCCGAGGTGAAAGCCACTGTTGACAAAAAAGAATATCAAGGCATGACTCATTTTGCCAAGAATCATCTTGATCATCCCCAAAGCTTTTGGGAAAATGTCCTCTGGACTGATGAAACTATAAAGTTTAACTTTTTGGGAGAAATGCATTCCGTTACATCTGGCATAAAAGTAACACTGCATTTGATAAAAAGAACATTTTGCCAACAGTGAAACATGGTGGTGGAAGTGTGATGATCTGGGCCTGCTTTGCTGCTTCAAGACCTGGGCGACTTGTCACGATTGATGGAACCATGAATTCTGCTCGCTACCAAGAAATCCTGGCGAAGAATGTTCGTCCATCATTTCGAGACATCAAGCTAAAGTGCATCTGGGTTCTGCAGCAAGACAGTGATCCGAAGCATGGCAGCAAGTCCACTTCTGAATAGCTAAAAAAGAACAAACAAAATGAGGGTTTCTGAGTGGCCTAGTCAAAGTCCCGACCTGAACCCTATTGAGCTGCTGTGGCATGACCTTAAAAAGGCTGTTCATGCCCGAAAACCATCCAGTCTGGTTGATCTTAAACAATTCTGCAGAGAAGAGTGGGCCAAATATATATAATATATTATATGGTGCAGTGGTTAGCACTTCTTAATAAGAAGGTCCTAGGCTTGGTTCACTCGTTTTCTGTGTGGAGTTTGCATGTTCTCCCCGTGCTTGCGTGTGTTTCCTCTGTGTACTCCGGTTTCCTCCCACAGTCCAAAAACATGCACAGTAGGCTAACTGGGTGTTCCAAATTGCCTATAGGTGTGAGAGTGAGTGTGAATGGTTGTATGTGTGTTGGCCCGGCGATGCCCTGGTAAGCTCCAGGGTGTACCTTGCCTTCGCCCAGAGTCAGCTGACATGGGTGCCAGCCTCCCCACGACCCTAATTAGGATAAAACGACTTAGAAAATGAAAGAATAGATGAATTAACTAATTTATGCAATATTATTTTTTAAAAAAAGTAAAATTAAATATCCATTTTGTTCTGTAGTTTAGCTTTATTCTTTTTGTCCTCCATTTTCCATAGTGGTTATTAATCTCCTTGGAGATACTCTTTCCTCTTATCCTTGTTATTTGTGACTCCAAAGATCATGGTGGTCTCAGTTCTTCGGAGAAAAGGTGCAAATCGTTCAGCCCTCATCTCATCAGGAACCTAATGTGAAGAGGCGACATGAAGAACGAAGGTTTTTAACTGACATGCTAATAAGCAGCCCTGATATCTCAGTGTCATTTCTCAGCACCCTCACACTTCACACAGCAGGATGTAGATGCTCTGACAAAGCCAACGCCGTTGGAGCGACAGATGAAGATAGGAATGCTGGGAGATGATGCACACCTGTCAGTGGCATCAAAGCAGAAACACAAAGTACACAGCAAGTACCGTATCAACAATATACATACACTGATGCTGAGCCTCTGACAAGTGGAAGAAAGGCACTGGAAGTCTAAATTATTTTGTCTCAGTAGGAATTATTGGAAGTGAGTCCACCATGGTGTCCAGTCCTTGATTTTTGGCTTCCTTCATTAAAACCTATGATATTTAACACTCAATAATAGATTTTCATTTACTTATTAAATTGATTAAGCCTAATTGGTGTTGCAGGGAGGCTGGAGCCCATCTCAACCAACTGTAGGTGAGGGTTGGGTACACCCTGGTCAGCAGAACCAACACACACACACAAAAACATTCACAATCACAACTAGAGGAAATTTGGGACAGCCAATTAGCCAGATATTCATATCTTTGGGGAACATGAGGAACATGTTCCCAGAGGAACCCATGAATGCACGACCAACAAATGCACGGCGAGAACATAAAAAGATCACATCGCAACATCTTTGCCTAGCCCAGTGCTGAAAGCTCGGACTTTCTTGCTGTAAGGCGGACATTCTAACCACTACACCACTGTGCTGCCCAGCTTTCCATTTAAATACAAATTATTCCTACTAAATTTTTTATGAAGTCTCAGTGAGCACTGAATCTCTTCCTGTGATGTTTAACAAGGTTTGAGACACTTGTCGACGATCAATGACTTTATATATCTTCAGGTTTTGCACATCTCGACGACATTGTTCTTCTTTAATTCAGATCATGGGGTTCACACAAAACCAACGAGATGCTCATCATAGAATATTGAATTGTTTTGGTAAAATCATTGTCTTTGTTGAATTAGAAGCAGCACTGGGATCATTATCCTGTGGAAATTAATGTATGGCCATGTATTACTTCACTGGTAGAAAAGTGCGAAAAGATTCAAAATTAAAATATCCTGGTACTCAACAGATTTCATAAAGTTACTAATCTCCCTGGACCACCAGTCACGCAACAGCTTTAGCAAACACATTAGAACTGTACGCTTAACTCCAATGTATTTTAACCTGTAACACTGAAATAAGTTCCACTGCTACTCTAATTGTGGTTATGTATTTTTAAAAAATTCCTTCTTCTCATCTTGTATCTCCATGTGGCACTTACTGTTGAAATCGCTACCGTTATCTGTACTGATGATGTAATCATAAAGACAAGGATTTTATATGAGTGCAGTGCAAACATACTGTATGTTTGGCCACAATATACAGAGTTTTCTTGTTTAACCTAATTCTGGGCTAACTCCAAAATTAACGATATCTTCCAAAAAGAACGGACAAAACTAAAAGCTAAAATAACCATTAAACAGAATGATCCTCATGTATTAAAATAAACAGTGTACTATCAATTGTAGCTGTAAATTGTTCCTAAGAGCTTTTGCACAAGGCTTGATATTCATGAAAATCCACTTAGTTCAGAAAAGAACAGAATAACCATTCAATTAGAGTAAAAGTAATGGCACCCTGTAAAAGAAAGCACATAAGGCTGCAGTGATTAAGAACGTTTTGGAACCTCACTCTTACCAATTTACTTATTTTCAGCTTTGATTGGCCTATGAGACTGTGGGTAGAACTCCACTATGAATATACAGATATATAGGTGTGTATATATATATATATAAAATAAAAATAATAAAAGGACAGGACAAAGACTTTCTATTGAAACTCCATTTATCACTATAGGTCTGTTTCGAGGGGTGGTGAAACCATCCTCTCTCTTCAGGTGATTATAGAAGAATGATTACAAAGTGCTGGGGGCGGTACTATGTCAATGAACATGGCATCCTCTAGATGGGGTGGTGTTCATTATGTATTCGGGGGCGGGGTCTCTTAAATATTGGTATCGATACATGCATATATGTGCATACATTTTTTTTTATTCTTCTATAATCACCTGAAGAGAGAGGATGGTTTCACCACCCCTCGAAACAGATCTGTAGTGATAAATGGAGTTTCAATAGAAAGTCTTTGTCTTGTCCTTTTGTTATTTTTATTGTTATTTGCTCTACCAAAAAGTATTGAGCACTCTCCTACGGAAGGATCTACTCAGAAAATCCTCTAAATCCCCTCTATATATATATATATATATATATATATATATATATATATATATATATATATATATATATATATATATATATATAGATAGATAGATAGATAGATAGATAGATAGATAGATAGATAGATAGATAGATAGATCTTTAGGCACTTAATAAAAGTGAAGCTACGCATGTGATTTTTTTGTTTGTTTCATTTGCAATTATTTTCATATTCTGTCTGTTTTCACAGTTTGCGGTATGTTCTCCCGAAAAAAAAAAAAATCAGTCAAAACATTGCCAAAAAATAAAATAACCTCAGCATGTGTCAAGTACCTGCTAAAGTGCGAACAGACAATCGCCCTCTTGATATGTAAAAACCAATGAACACATTAATGCATAACAGCCAATCAGCATCTTGAAGCCAATCATCGTAAAATATTTGTAATAAGTGATATACAGTGGTACCTTGACTTACGGGTGTCTTTTATAATGAATTATCCATGATATAAGCTTCGATCCCACCAAAAATCTGCCACATCCAACGAGCAAAATTTTGATTTAAGAGCTCTGCTGGGGAAATGGCTTTTCCAGACCGATTAGCTGCATATTCGTCCGCATGTATTACACTGCGCTCTGAGAGTACCTTGTGCAGTGCTTCTCAATTATTTTCTGTGACGCCCCTCTAGGAAGAAAAAAAATTTTCACACCCCCCCCAGCGCCCCGCGTACGCAACTATAAATAGTGTTTACTGCACTTCATATCATTTGTTTCATGCTTTTTCCCTACACCATAGCGCAATAATGAGACCACCACTGCCAACTACTGTAGTGAATGCACAATTACACTTAATTCTAGTACAGTATGGCAAAAAAGCACATTCCCCAGGGTCATATGCACCCCCTGGCACCACACCATGCCCCCAAGGGGAGCATGCCCCACTATTTGAGAAGCACTGGCCTTGTGGGAGCTCAGCACGAGCCTTTCCTCGATGGCATTCGTAGCATGCATACGCATAAACTTCTCCTCTTTCTCCTCCCCCTCTGTTAAGCACCACCTCCTGCCTGCAAACGTGACATCTCCGCCGCAGTCAATGATCAGAAATGGTAGTTGACTTATCGTTTATTCTTGTTTTATTATAATTTATTATTAATTATTATTAATGTTAATGTACATATATTATTATCATGAAATATTTATTGTTTTTACTTGTTTATATTTAATATATTAGGTCAAATATTTGTGGCAGGTTATATGAGTTTGGGAGGGGGAGTGGAACGGATTAATTGGTTTTCTGTTATTTCTTATGGGAATAATTGTTTTATCTAACAAACTTTTCGGCTTACGAGCTTTGCCCTCGGAACAGATTCAATTTGTAAGTCAACGTACCACTGTATATATCAATTATCACTATTTATCACACACACACACACACACACATACTGTATATATCAATTATCACTATTTATCACACACACACACACACATATATATATATATATATATATATATATATATATATATATATATATATATATATATATACACACACACACAAGTTGAATAGGAATGGATTTATTCATAAATTATCCGTATAACCCTTTACAAAAATAATGTGGTATTCATGAAAATCCTGGAATTTTGTAAAAACCCATGATCTGTGGTCACAATAAATACTAATGTACTAACGTATGCATGCAGAGGAACTCAGTACTTATGCAGATATTGAAAAGGTCATGATCTCATGTCGGTGCTCAAATGTCCACACAGCCAACGCACACTGAAGCTGAGTACACTTGCACTCATCAGAAGATGTTCTTGTTTAGTCAGTGAATTTATTCTTAAGGAGAAATTCAGTTTAAATAAAGTTAAAAAAAAAAAAAAAAAAAAAAAAAAAAAAAAAAAAAAACGTTATATAGTCTAGTTCCAATTATCCGGCATTTGATACATAGGCATGCCTTATTTAACAGCACTTTTTAAAAATACCGAATAATAAGGTATAACAGAACCTTTTGTCCCAGAAAAAAAAAAAGCGCAATCATAAAAATCGTAGAAGATTCCAAATTTTAACTTTGCTTGATTGCACTCTAGTGGCAGCCAGCCGAGGCAAAACAACATGACTAAACAAGGATGTTGCTGAAAGGGACAGTTTAGAGCATTAGGTAAGGCTTTGTACATTTGTTTCAGGGGCCGGCATGCTGAATGGAAGCCTGTTAGCAGACCTTCGATTATAAAAAAGCAGCCAAGTTGTGTAAATGATTTCGGTATCAAGAAAGAATGTAATTTCTCCATTGGGTGGCTGTGTAATTTTAAGCATGGTATTCATGAGAATTTAGGGACAGCTAGCATAATCTTGGGTTTTTGGTTTTCTGTGATTTTTGGTAATATTGTACACCAGGTCTTTATACTTTTACTCTCGATTTAATTTTAATTTAATTTCCATATATTTGTGGGGAAGGTCCTGATACATCATCAAATTTGATTTTCCGGCACTAACTTTGTTCCAAAAGTGCTGGATAATTGGAACCGGTCTGTATTATGGCTGTTTCTTTACTGAAAGTAATTGCTCACATTTTGCGGGGTCTCTTTTTAGGCAGTGCCTAAATATTTATAAAATATACATAAATGACAGTGAATACTCTAAGACTCAAACTTTAATTAGTATTGAATACATTTATTGGGATGTAAGTGAGTCAAAATAATTTCCAACATTCTTGCTCTCAGCCTTCAGTGCATTTGATTTTTTTTTTTTTTTTTTAATTTGTGGGCTTCACTAAATGCAAATGAGCTGTGACTGGTATGAGTTTTCCACTTGATCAGGGTCAGCACCTGAAAACAAAGATAATCCATGATAATTCCAAATACAATTGGAAGGGTGATATTTAATTTTGTAGATTAATGTATAAATCTAAAGGATTTGCATTTATTATTGAATCTCTGGTAAAACCAACCAACAAACAAAAAGCCCATCGAAGTAAATCAAAAAACACGAGCTCTTCTTTGGTTTTGTTGCGAATCCCGACTCCTTATTTTTCATTAAACACTTCTCTGCCGTCGTTCCTCCCTGAGGATTGCGACAATCTGCAAAACTCATTGCTCTTCATTTATAATTGAGGCTTTAATAAGCTTATAATGAAATTTTCATGATGACTTGTGTTTAAAAGTATATGCATGCTGATGAATATTCATGTTTATTCTCTAGTAATGTTTGCAAATTGCCCTGAATGTCATTTACACCTGTATCTACTCATAGTGCTTGGAAATAGAAAGATGCACTAATTATGCTTGTGGAGATTCAATCTTTATATCAGAGTAATGAACACTTGTCAAGGTTTATTAGGATATTATTTTTATTCAGTGAATAGAATTATGGTGAGATATAATAGAATTAAGGAAGACTACTAGGCCCTATAAATAAAAAAAAAAGAAGTACAAATTTTGGACAGATTTTGCTGTTCGGGAAAAATCCAAGAATTCCTTGTTTGTAAATTGAGATCTGCAACCCGACCACAGATTAAAAACATGCACAGTAGGCTACTTTGCGATTCTAAATGTCCCCTAGGTGTGTGTGCGTGCGTGTGTGTGTGTGTGTGTGTGTGTGTGTGTGTGTGTGTGTGTGTGTGTGTGTGTGTGTGTGTATATGTGTGTTGTATGTATGTTGTATGCAGGTACCCTGCAATGGCCTGGTGAGCTGTTCAGGGTGTGTTATACCCCCATTTCACTGGAGCGCGGAATGCCAGGATCATGGCGGAAAGACGCGGAACGCACTCTATGGAGGAGCTTCAGCATTTTTACACGGAAAATGTGTCAAAAACCGACGGAAAATTGCACCTTCGGAACACCCTCACAACAATCATGGAATGCACAGAAAGGACATGGGAAGATCGTGGCACAATGTCAGAATACATGCATAAAATCGCTTGGATCACCCTCAGAACCAATGCGGAGAGCAACGGAAGACCTTCGGATAATTCACGGAACGTTCACAGAAAGGACGGAACGTTTGCGGAACGACCGTGGCATTACTCCTTTTTAGAAGGAAGACCCACAGAATGATCAGGCAGAATGAAGGCGGAACATTCACATTCAACACAGAATGACTAAAGAATGACTGAGGAATTCCCGGCGTAACCACGTTTCAACAAGAAAAAACCGGCAAAGATCAAAGGATTTGCTCTTGATTCCGCAAACGTTCCGTATGTGTTCCGCAAAACCTTCCGTGAGTATTCCGTGGGGATTCTATGGCCACTTTTGACCACCCGTGAGAAGTGGTTTCGCGCAACGTTCACGGAAGACTTGCGGAATAAAAGGAACGATCACGAAACGTTTGCAGAAAGGACGGAACGGTTGCGGAAGGACTGCGGAACGTGAGGGAACACTGTCGGAAAATTTTTCCGTGATTTTTCCGTACGTTCGGGGAAGATTTTGGCCTGATGGAAGAGAAGGAATACCTTCGGAATCGTACTGAAGGACACAGAAGATGGCGGAATGACTGAGGAACAACTGAGGAACATTGGAGGGTGACTGTGGTTTTGCTTCCGTGAGTCTGCCGCGCTCCAGTGAAATGGGGGTATTACCCAACCCTCACCCAAGGTCGACATGGGTAACAACCTCCTCATGACCCCAGTTAGGACTTAGAGGCTTATAAATTAAATAAATGAATGAAGGAAGGACCGAAGGGACACTATGGTTGATTTTGCTGACTCTTGATATCAACAGGCTTTACCCCTCAAGGTCAAACAGCGGTCAGTATTGCCAGTAGTATACTTGCACATGTTCAATATTGAACCATATTGCACCAGTGCTCCACACATAATGTTAATGTTTGTGCTCCATAATTAGACTTTTCTGTAAATTCCTCGCTAATCTCTGAGTACAGAGACCACGTACTCCTTTTAAGATGAATAGCGTTTACTGATGCTTTTTTTCATTAAGTGCTCCTCTATCAGGATTCCACTTGGGAACTGAGGTAATCTGGACAAAACAGCTCTCTTCATCTTTTAATGCCATACAGATAGCGTTTACAGTGTGAATGTGCCATCACTGAGCTGAAATGTCGAACAGAATGAAAAATGGGCTTCTTGAAAAGTGCAAAGCAAAATTACAAAATGCTGAAAGCTTTTTGAGCCTGGTGTTGCTTCTCTCTCTCTCTCTCTCTCTCTCTCTCTCTCGCACACACACACACACACACACACACACACATTAAAAGCATGGCGTACTAGCAGTACGATGAGCCTCATTTTGAGTGTCTGAATGAGCTTTTGTGTCAACACCTGGATTTATTACGTGAGCTCCATGTTTTGCTCAAGATTTCTGTTGTGTCACTTGCTCCATAAGATAATGTTTAAAAAAAAATCCAGTGGGAGATGACCAAATGCCTCTCAATGGCAATGCAAATAACCACTCTACCAACTACTGAGGGCAGTGGTGGCCTAGTGGTATAGGTGCTGGATCACTGATGCTAAGGTTGGGGGTTCAAGCCCCACTCACCACAGGTTGCCATCGTCCCCCCAGTGCAGCTGACTTTCGACAAGAGTAGCTGCAAAGCCGTCAGCGTGTTTCCACCCTGTGATGGCCTGGCGAGCCGTCCAGGGTGTACCATGCCCTCGCCCGGAGTCGGTTGGGATGGGCGCCAGACACCCCGTGACCTTAATTATGATTAAGCGGTTACAGAAAATGAACTGAACGGACTACTTATAGCAGAAAAACATTTTCTAATTCATATCACATCTGTCCCCCACTGTCTGATGCGAACATTAATGAAACATGCAGTACATGATTTTACCCACTGCTCATTTGTAAAGGTCTTCAAAGTAAAATTAATTGTCTATTGCAAAGTATATGAAGGTTAAAAAGTAAACAGACAATCACACAGAAGAAACTGAAGTATACCTCCTTCAACATCCAATCATGGCAAAATGGATGATCAATGACTGCCGAGACCTCTTCAGGTGGTTCTGGTAAGATTATTTCTGCACAGGCTCCTGAGTGGTGTGTCAACAAGGTGCATGACCCAGAGATCGCAAGTTCGAATCCAGGACCCGGCGCCCATGAGAGCTAATTGGCAGAGCTCTCACGGGAGGAACGGATAGAATACGTTCACTTCCTTATCAAATCACAGCCGATCATTGGTGTCTGTGAGCTCATTCGTACGAGGGGACGGATAGCGCTTTCCCCTCCAAGTGTGTTAGACCGCTCCTACATATGCATGCCCCGCAGTTTGAAAAGAGGGGGGGGGGGGGTGACTAGCATTATGTCATGAGGAGGTGTATACAAGCTTTTGCCCCTCCCTGCTTGGTGGTGGTGGTGGTGGTTTTATGATTGAAAAGACGATACCTGATGGCTGGGAATTGGTTACGACATGTACATACATAAGCATTAAAGTGAAGGCCACACTAAACTACGTTAGAATCGGTCTCAGTCTCAGATGTGCACGAAACTGGTCCTCGAGCTGATCTTGGCAAAACCAATTTCAGAGAGGATCTGAATGAAACTAGATGTGCACATTCATTCATTCATTCATTTTCTGCAACCACTTAATCCTAATTAGGGTCGTGGGGAGGCTGGTGCCCATTCCAGCTGACCCTAGGCGAGGGCAGGGTACACCCTGGACAGCTCACAATGCCATCGCTGGGCAGAAACACGCTGACGGCTATGTAGCTACTCTTTATGAAAGTCAGCAGTGGATCTTTTACATGAACCTCACACCAGAGACAGTCAGAGATATGGTCAGCCTTTGATAACCCAGTCAGCTGCACTGGGGGTACAGCAGTGACAACCCGTTGAGAGTGGGGCTTGAACCCCCAACCTTCGGATCAGTGATCCTGTCATACAGGCATAATTTTTATTTTATTTTTTTTGTATTAATCCCGCCGGGGAAATTACTGTTTCTGCAGTTTAGCCTATCCAAAGTGAGCACACACACATGTAAAGAGTAAGCACACACATTCTCAGAGCAGTGGGCTGCCACACACATCGGGGCGCCCGGAGAACAATTGGGGGTTAAGTGTCTTGCTCAAGGGCATTTCAGCCATGATTGCGGAGGAAGGGAAGGTGCACCTCACTCCACCAACCACACATTTTATTGCCTTGTGTTTTGTGTTTTGGTGTTGAGTGTTTAACTGAATCATGAAAGGAAACAGCAGAATTGAATGAAAAATGGCTATAAATACCATAAACAGGACAAAGTACTATTATCTCGTCGTAATAACAGATAGTCCCAAACACACCAATAAGTAATTGGCTTACAATTTAATAATGGCTGGTTAATAATTACATAAGTCATAGCATACGTCCTTGAAGAACACTGATGGATTTCGCATATCATAATTACATTTATTCCTGATTAATTCATGTAAATGTCTCTATGGTATCCTTACTTATGGGGACATTCATCATTAACTCAAAATATTTTGTTTTGAAAATCAGAACCTTCTCGAGCATGACAAAGAATGATCCATGAAGACATGACATGCCAAGGTTGGAATGGAAGAACTCAAGCAACCTGCACAGAGCCCTGACTGATTCCCATTGCACCTCCTTGCCCCATATCTGTGCCTGTACTCAGTAATGCTTTTGTAGCTGAATGAGCATCAATCCCCAAAGATACACGCTATAATTTAATGAAAAGCCTTCCCAGAATAGTGGAGGTTAATATAATAGCAAAGAGTGACTAAATCAATATTAATGCCAAAGGTTTTCATCTGGGATTTTTAATAATCACATACTAATTCAGATACACATACCAAAGTCGGCCATATAATGTATTTTAAATGTATTTTTATATGGGCTTATACTGTTGTCAAGTCTATTTCTAGTCATATATCCCAATTATAATATCCTTAAACTAATTTTTGTCTCATGCTGACAGATAATATTTCTTTCCTTTTGAAATACTGTATATGCCTGAAAAGTGCTGAATAATGGTATTAATAATGTCATCCTGTATTTATTTTAAAGTCTCTTACACTACCAAACCAAAAAAGTCATGCAATGAAATATTTTGTTGGACCCCCTTAAGCCTGAATTACGGCACATAACCACCCTGGCATTGTTTTGACAAATTTAAGCAACATCACAACATTTATTCCCATGCAGGTTTGGGCCACGTTTTTCACTGACATTTTGAATTAATGATGAATATCCTAATAAGTAACAATACTATAGAGGCATTTACACAAACTAATCAGGCATAAATGTAATATAATGTGATGTGAGACCATCGGTGTCCCTCAAGGACATATGCTATGTCCATCTGGGTTTTCTTGGAATACCCAAGTATCAATGTGTATTTTCTCTATCATAATAACCAAATGACATCTCATGCACATATCATAGCTAGTCAACAACAGAACTCATGAATCATTTAAGCAGTGTGCTGACAGCCCTGAGCTGTTTCTTAAATTATATGTTCTGTGTTTTTTTTTCTGTTTCTTTCATTTTTTTTTTTGGCGTTTTTTTTTTTTTTTGTCTGGAAGCAATCAAGTTGGTGTCAGTAATTCAAAGCTGTGAGCTGCATATTCCCCATCTTGGGGAAGTGTACTAGAGATGAAGTGCACTTCTCGCACTGCTTGACTGTTAACAAAGGTCAAGAGTGACACACTGAAAAGCATGATGTGTTCAATTCTATGGAGACTGCTGCGTATCAGAAGGAAGACTAGATGTGATCTTAAAAAAAAAGAATTTTGATGAGCAAAACAGGTTTTGTCAGTGCTGAAATACATTCATATTTACATAGTGAAATAGTGCATTGTAATCTGGCATCATTTACCAATCCAAGCAAATGTCCAAATGTATACGTACAGTAATTTTATATCTATATTTACAGAATCTTTTTGACATGTTTCTGATCCACACAGACATTGTAGCTATTTCTCGAAACATTATACCTTACAATGTAATGTAGAATTTTAGTAGATACTACACAGGAGTGGCTCAAAATTATTGTTTTGCTATCTGAGGATAATTTAACAGTTATGCACCAGAGACAAGATGAACGCCCCCAAATAATTCCTGGAATATCTCACTCATTTTTCGAGCTTCTTAATCGTTCGATGGTCATAGGGAAGCTAGAGCCTGTCTCAGCTGACACTGGATGGAGACAGTGCACCGTGAACAGCTCAGCAAAGCATCATGCTCACACTTAGCGGTGATCCAGAATAGTCATTTACTTGAATGTGTATTTCTTTGGACTGTAGGAGGACACTGGAGTAACCAGTTAAAACCAATGGAAGCGCATGAAAACTCTACACAGAAACAACAATGCCAATAAATCAAACCCAGGACATTTTTGTTGTGAGAAAGACATTTTAACAGTCCCGTGACGCCACAGTGCCACCCATGACTGTGACACCATTACAAAAATGATAAACATGAAAACAACGTTCATTCATTTCATCATTTTCTGTAACCACGTAATGCTAATTTGGGTCATGGGGAGGCTGGCACCCATCCCAGCTGACTCCAGGCAAGGGGAGAGTACACCCTGAACAGCTCACCAGGCAATTGCAGGGCAGAAACACGCTCTGTTGATGAAAGTCAGCAATAGTTCTTTTACATGAACCACACACCATAGACAGTGAGAGACATGGCCAGCCTTTGATAACCCAGTTAGCTGCAGTGGGGGGACAGTGACAACCCATTGAGAGTGGTGCTTGAAACCCCAACCTTAGGATCACCTTCGGATCATGCCACCACTGCCAGTTCTACTTCGCGGAATTCGGCAGTCGCGGGGGGGATCTCGGTTCCAATTAAACGTGGAAAGTGGGGATCCCTGCATATATATATATATATATAGCAGAGTACAGTAACAGCATTTTTGAATAAGCTCAGTTAGCGAGTTTTATCTTTAGTGAAGAGGTTACTTGAACCAGTGTCTCTAGGGTGCAGCTATGTTTTGATGAGCAGTTTTACATATTAGCTTTTAATTTCTTTTTGATAACCTTAGACATGGTGTGTGTTCATTCGCAACTTTTAAATTAAGCTCCAATCTTCCCTGTGCTTATGATATGACCTCTGATATCGACCTTTGCTAAAGGACCATGTCATTGCTTCGATCTTCTCCTGGCTACTGCTTCACACTCAGACACAAGCTTTGCTACATTAAATGCAGTGTAAATTGTAGTTTAAGCTAATATATAGATTTCCAGTAAATTAAAGTTTGAAATGTTGGAGCAGTAGTAGAGCCATGGGTAATATCTGAGCAAATAAGGATTCCGTTATCAAATTGAAGCCTGCAATTAAATAGGAAGGAGCCTAATTTAAAATGCCTCAGGGACTATCCAACTGGCTATATTCACTCCTGTTAGTATAAAGTCAGAGATCTCAACAGATCGTGGTGTCGTATTAGACAAATGAATCACATCTTTAAGCCGTTACACACTTCAACTTTTTTTTCTTCTGATTTTTATCGGCTAATTTTATAGGGTTGTAATGCATATTCCTGATTTGTGTGTGTGTGTGTGTGTGTGTGTGTGTGTGTGTGTGTGTGTGTGTGTGTTTGTATGACTGTGTTTGGCTGGAAAACCCAGTTATTAAGGCCATGAGAAATGTTCCTACCTACACTTAGTATTGAAAACAAGAACACAAATTAAAGCTTACTGTTTAAATCAAGATGCAATCTGTAATTATCCAGTCCGAATCCCAGCTGTAGATCATGTGACCATTGCACATTGAACGTTAGCGATACACCCCAAAAATAATCAGCATTCCCTGAGGATACCCTCCCAGTCATGGCAAGGCTGTGTCATGTCAAGTTCCAGAGCATTCTGGCAACTAGTGTGATTTTTCTAAAACTCTGTTCTGAACATACTGGGCAGTGGTGGTCTAGTGGTATAAGGTGCCGGATTGCTGATCCAAAGGTTGGGGGTTCGAGTCCCACTCTGCACAAGGTTGTCACTGTCCCCCCGAGTGGAGCTAACTGGGTTATCAAAGGCCAGCCATGTCTCTCACTGTCTATGGTGCGAGGCATGTAAAAGAACCATTGCTGACTTTCGACAAGAGTAGGCTGCAAAGCCGTCAGCGTGTTTCCGCCCTGCGATGACCTGGCGAGCTGTCCAGGGTGTACTCTGCCCATGCCCGAAGTTGGCTGGGATGGGCGCCAGCCTTCCCGCGACCCAAGTTAGGATTAAGCGGGTACAGAAAACTGAATGTTCTGAACATGCCTCTGATTGTAGTTTGCACGTCTGCCTGGTTTGTCTTACTCCTTTCCTCAACATCTTTTATTCACTTAGAAACGTAAAGGATTTTTATTTAGGATGTTATCCCGCATGTTCAGTGCATATACTCTTGATTTACCATGTGAACACCACATCCTGTATGATCTCTGAAGCTAGTCAGGATTGGGCCTGGTCAGTAAGTAGATAGAGCACTCGGGAATACCAGGTTTTGTGGATAATTAGGGAGAGACCTGGCAACCTTCCCTGTAAATATCTGCTCATAGAACGCTATAAAAAACGAGTTGCCAAGAGTTAGATTTGAATTAAGCTGCAAGGACATACTGTATAATATAGAGAGGCAAGTTTTTATGTGCCTGGAGTCATTTTTCAAAGCTGCAGTACGGATATCCAGAAATATATTTTCCCTTGACTTCTCAATTCTGAGACACTGTGAAAGAACCAGATAACCCACTCCACCATTAAAGCGGAGTCCAGTGCACTCTTGTAGAGCTTAGGCATCAAAGTACAATCTATAAAATTGTTGGAACAGCATCAGTTCATTCAAAAGACAACAGGTGTTGCATGAGCTGTTCAAAACAGAATATTACTTGTGAAGCAGGTAACCCACGTTTTCAAGATGGCGGCACCCATGAAAAGACCACACTCAGCAGCAAGATGCTTGTCTTTGAACAAATGTTTTAAGGAAGATATAGAAAGGTAAGTTGAGCAATTTAATTCTGTAATATTAAATTGAAACTAAGTTTGTTTTGACCGACTGACCATAAAACACCGAAATATGTAAGATATATTATATGTATATAGATATCGGTGTGAGTCTCAGATTAGGACACATTTTATTTTACATAAATTTTGCACAATGTTCATCTCCTAGAAAAATGTAATTTCAAAACTTTTCTTGATTTTTTTGAAATAAAATTTAATTTTAGAAAAACAGAAACTCATCTTGTTCTTTTCTCAAAATGACCATTTTGTGTTTTGTCTGGTTCTTGCATGGTGCCACAGAATTTATCCCAATTTATACAATTTCAAGAACACGACTTCTACATTAACGGCATGGTGGTATAGTGGTTAGCATGTCCACCTCTCTGAAAAATCCTTGGTTCTGGATTCGAGTTTAATCGCATGTTTGATGTGAGGGTGCTTGGGCTTCATCTCATACTCTGGTTTCCTCCCACAATCCAAAGACATGCATATTAGACTAATTGGTTGTTTCAATATTTCCACAAAGTGTATGTGTGTGAATAGTTGAGTGTGTTAGCCCTGCCATGAAATGCCGAGTTGCTCTGGGTAGGCCCTGCTTTAGCCTGTAGTTCGCAGACATAGGCTCCAGCCTCTGTGTGATTCTAGTAGGATGAAGAGATTCAAATAATGAATAAATTGCATTTTCCATTTTGCTGTACAGCAATTTATGGCTTTTTACCAGTGAAAAGTCCTATATAAATAAACCTGATTTGTTTATTAATTGCTTAATGTTTAAAGACAAAATTATTCTCCTACTTGAAACTTCAGAAGTTGCATAGAAGTAAATACAAGAACCAGGTTGCAGACTATACTGTATGACTAAGAACCTTGTACGCCAAAAACTGCATAAGATATAAGGGCGGAGACTCTGAGGTGAATAGTACAGGGACCCATTACTGACACCCCAACAACCGATTTCCGCGAAGTAGGTTCGACGCCCCTCCCCCCCTGACTGGTGTACTGTATGTGTATATGTGTATATAATATCAATAAATACATATTAAACACTATAAATGCTTATAATAACAATTAAACATTCAAAAATAATGCGTAAGATGTAAATAAAATATAAATACACACACATACAGACGCTTGCGCGCACACACAGATGCACATGCACACACTGAGATGCGTACCTCACATAAAAATGTAAATAGTTTTATCGGGTTATTTTATTTTATTTTTTTTTTGGAGGGGGCGTTTTTTTTGGTTTTTGAGCATAATTGGCCTTGTTTTGCGGTAATTTCCTTAACTTTTTCCATATTTTTCCTTTTTTTCTATGAATATTTTTGAAAAACCCGCAATGCACTGAAGCCACAGAAACTAAAGCACGAAATAGCGAGGAATCACTGTATGTTTTTTGAACCATGCAGAATTTTTGCTCAGTTCTTTAACCACTCACTCATTCATTTGAAGCATTTAATCCTGTTAGGGTTTCAGGAAACCAATTCTGGGCAAAAGCGGGGTACACCGTGAACAACTCACCCGACCATCGCAGGGCCAATGCACACGCGCACACACGCACACGCGCACACACACACACACACACACACACACACACACACACACACACAAAACCATTCATCCTCACTACTAGGCTCAATTTGAAACAGGCTATAGTGTTTATCATCAGAAAAAGATATACAGTGTCAGAGAGAAGGTCAGAGACCTCTGCTAAATGTAAAGATAGCTCATTATTTTCAGCGTGGCATTAAAATGAAATAGAAAAGAAAATAAACACAGAGAAGTAATTACAGGCTCTTTTGTGCTTGTCATATTAAGTATTCAGACCATGCTTATGTGGAATATGTAAAAGTTTTGAGAGTGATTTCAAGACTTGTGTGTGAGTCATAAGGACGACTGGGTCAGTGGAACATTTAATGTGCTTTACTTTTACAATTTAGGGGGGGAAAAAAGTATGTTTCGGGCAGACTGCCAGCTTGTAACAGAGACGTAATGATATTTCACTGGTGAAGAATGAAGTTAAATGGATCTTTTTATGTCAACACTTTTTGAAAATGGCCGTATACCCTGATTGTGTCGGCAAGGCTAATTGAATCACTTTTCTGTAATTTGTAATTGGGTTAAGATTTCTCGGGTGTATAGGACATATATTGTATTAAAGTTATCCTCATGCTTTTTGACCATTTCGCTTCTTATATTTCTCTTATGGCGTAGAAATACAAACGTAAAACATGTTGCAGTAACATACAGCCCTAAATCAGAAAAAGTTGGGATAGTATAGTGAAATTTAAATTCAAAGAAACAAGCAAGCAAACAAAAAAGACATGGGTAGCATAGTGTTGTAGTGGTTAGCATGTCTGCCTCATAGCAGGATGGTCCTGGGTTCAAGTCCTAGCTTGGGTGTATCCGGATGGAGTTGGTATATTCCCCTGTCCTTGCATCAGAAGGCTTTTGCTGGAATTTGTGCTAAATATCCCTTATTATCAACTTTTTTCTACAATAAATAATCCTCTTTCATTTATTTATTTTCTACGTAATCATAATTAGGGTCACAGGGAAGCCAGGTGACTCGGGGCGAAGGTGGAGTACAGCCTGGACAGTTCACCAGCATCGCAGGGACAACACACATACAACTATTTACACTCACACCGAGGGGTGATTTGGAGCAGCCAGTCAGCCTACTGTGCATGTTTCTGGACTGTAGAAGCAATTATTATCTTTTTTTTTCTTTTCAACTTGTACTGGATGTTGTTTCCATTTAGATCAGTGCTTCTCAAATAGTGGGGCGTGCCCTGGCATGATGCCCCGGGGGGGCGCACACATATGACCTGAGGAAACATGCTGCTCTGGAATATTGTAGTAGAATTAAGTGTAATTGCACTTCCATTCCACTAGTTGGCAGTGGCGCTCTTGTTGTCACGCTATGGTGTAGTGTATTTTTCACTTGAGCAAACGGTATGAAGTGCAGTAAACAACACGGAAAAATTTCTAACAGGAACGAAGAGAAAAATGGAGAAAGACAGATATTCAGACATAAATAACTTGAGTGAGTTTAAATAAGGATGTATTTTTTATTTCAGGCACAATGGTGCACTTTAAATCTCTTTCTGTTACAGATTATAAAATGTTCATGAAGTTTTTCTTTATTGTAAGTTGAACTATATTTCTTTCCTTTTTTTGTTTTTAATGTTAAAGATACAATGTTCTGCAGAGGTGTACGAATAACAATTTAATAGGCAAATAATACGACGAGGGCAGTGGTGGCCTAGTGGTATAGGGTGCTGGATCGCTGATCCGAAGGTTGGGGGTTCGCGTTCCCCCCAGTGCAGCTAACTGGGTCATCAAAGGCGGGCCATGTCTCTCACTGTCTATGGTGTGAGGCATGTAAAAGAACCATTGCTGACTTTCAACAAGAGTAGGCTGCAAAAAGCCATCAGCGTGTTTCCACCCTGCGATGGCCTGGCGAGCTGTCCAGGGTGTACTCTGTCCTCGCCCAGAGTCGGCCGGGATGGGCACCAGCCTCCTTGCGACCCTAATTAGGATTAAGCGGTTACAGAAAACGAACTGAACTGAAATAATATTACAGTATTTATAGTTGCTCGCGGGGTGGTGGTGGTGGGAGGGGTGCCACCGAAAATAATTGAGAAGCACTGAGCTGAGAATGAATTTTTTGTAAAGAATCTTAAGGGATTCTCAGTTAGTTCTGCAATTAGAGGACTCATATGGCCAGTAGAAAAGCCATTTGCTCTCCATGCCGGTAACACATTAAAGAAATCCCTGAGTGACAAGACAAGTCTGATGTATTCATCATTCATTCATGGCCAATCCAAGCTGCTGCAATAATCTAATAACTGTTGCATGACTCCCAAGTGCTCAGTGTTGTCTTTCTTCATCAGCAGTCAGGGCTTTAATTATGTTCACGGACATATCATTTCAGAACAGAAAGCAGAATTGGTTGTATCAGGTGGCGTTTCCTTCTCATGGAGACATGGTCTGGAACGACAATGCCAGACTGTTAAAGCTTAAATCGGTCCTGGATATCCGAAAGTGATCAAGACTTTGCTACATTAAGATCAATGTTAACATCTATCAATCTCTTTCCTGAACCACTTAATTCTACCCGGCCGAACTTCTTCTTCTTCTTCTTCTATCGTATGCTGTTGTTTCTCAGCCATTCAACCGCGACATCCGTGGCCTCATGTAGTTCATAGAGGCCTCCTGTCAGTTGTGTTTCAGGGCACTCTTGTAGTATGTGCTGCATAGTTTGGATAGCTCCACAATCACAATTTGGTGAGTCAATGTATCCCCATTTTTCCAACATGTATCGGCACGGGCCAGTACCGCAGCGAAAACGATTCAATTTACACCACAGGTCTCGACGAATATCCATACCATTTAGTGCAGTTGTTGGATCATTCACGATGTCCCTGTTTGGTGCTGTTCCCTTATTCCATCTGGATTGCCAGTTTTCTACCATGGAGTAGTTTGTTGTGGGCAGGTTAGACCAGATGGGTTTTCTTGAAGTCAGTCGGTATCGTGGGTGGTGCTCAATATCATTCAGCAGGGGAAGGCCTGGGATCTGGAGTGTAGAGTCCAGGAACTTTGTTACCGGCCGAACTTAAGTTGAAAGTGAACGTAAGTTGTTACAGTGACGTGTGATGTATGACGCTCATACTGTACTATACATCCATAAATACCATTACCGTATCTCATAAAACACCCCTAAATCAATTATTATAAACATAACATTGTAAAATAATATCAAATATATCAAATAATATCAACATTCATTTCAAATAAGTCACTTATTTATACCGAGTACTTGTGTACTTGTGAACGTAGTGTACTCGCTGTGGGTTATACGGACTTCTGGTCTTTCAAGTGCGCAAGGGTGCAGTTGAACTCATTTAGAACACAGCCTGCACTGATGTGAATCACCAGCAGAGCGGAGAGTTCTTTTTCTGGATTCGGGTTTTCATTCATTTTACAACTCTCTTTGCTTAATTGAGTATGCATGGTAGATTGCGCCGATCCGAGCAGATAGTTAATTCATCTGTGTATGAGACTTGCACCCATGCTAGGACGCTTCTGACCAACCATATTTGCTTAGGGTTACAAAAGTCCACAAAACAGTGTAAACACAAGGATCACAGAGACGATGTCTTAACCCAAGGGTAACACGCTTTATAACTGATATATAAGACGATATATATAACTGAACTGGGAAGAAGGAGGGGCACGTTCAGTCTGCCGTTTGTAAACAATGGACGCAGCGTCATTGCGTTATTACGTCAGCGTACTACGTAGGTACGTCTAAACTCAAAATTTGACTTTTTTTTTTTCTTTTGAAGGAGGACATGAAGGCGGTTGGTGTAAGAGATGAAGATGCAGAGGATAGGGTAAGATGGAGGCAGATGATTCGCTGTGGCGACCCCTGAAGGGAACAGCCGAAAGGAAAAGAAAAAGACATGTTGGCGCACTAAAGTGTAACCCACAAGGGGACAGCA
The DNA here is from genome assembly GCA_024760905.1 of Plotosus lineatus. NCBI lineage: Eukaryota > Metazoa > Chordata > Actinopteri > Siluriformes > Plotosidae > Plotosus > Plotosus lineatus. Next base: position 68,992,026 of record CM045731.1, on the reverse strand, counting down.
CGTGAACAGAGGCAAGTTGGACATTTTTCAAACATTAGCAGGGATTTTGGGTGAGACTGAGCTTTAAATCTCACAGCTGGCACATGATCACCTCTGGAGTTTTTTTTTGTTTTTGGGTTTTTGGTTTTTTTTTTTTTTAGGAAAGTTTAACTTCTATTTCCCGACCATCTGTATTTGAACTGTTGCACAATAACGTTCATGGAGTGTTTATTATTATTATTAACATTATATGAGCCAATATCTTAGGAGTATATCAGCCAATCAGAGAGTGCAATTACTAATTTGGCATACTTTACAAGGGAAGTGGTGGCCTGGTGGAAAAGGTGCTGGATCACTGATCCTAAGGTTGGGGGTTCAAGCCCCCAGTGCAGCTAACTGGGTTATCAGAGGCCAGCCATGTCTCTCACTGTCTATGGTGTGACGCCTGTAAACGAACCATTTCTGACTTTCGTCAAGAGTAGCTGCATAGCCGTCAGCATCCCTGCAATGGCCTAGCGAGCTGTTCAGGGTGTACTCTGCCCTTGCCCAGAGTTGGCTGAGATGGGCACCAGCCGCCCCACAACCATAATTAGGATTAAGCAGTTCAGAAAATGAATGAATGAATGAATGAATGACATACTTTCCATAGTAGAAAGCTTGTGTCATATTCAGTATTCACTACTAATTGTCTGCTGGCATCTTCACTGCTAAATGTATAATTTAAAAAGACTCTAAAAATGAATAAATATTGCAGATTTTTTCAAAGAAGGCTTGGGAACAGTAGCATTAAAAAGGGTCATATGGTAGGGCCTTACACAATATCCATATTGAATTATGAGAGTGAAGATTTAACAGTTTAAAAGCTTTATAGTTTGTGGAAGACTGTAAATTTTATCAGTATGAAAGGTTTACTGGGGATGCGTCTGCATCATAAATTAATCATAATTCATAACGCAGTTATTATGCGTGTGGAGAAAGTATTTGATGCTAATGGCGCTATTGACTCTGCATTCTTCTTAATGAAAAAAAAAAAAAAAAAAAAAAAAAAAAACACTTCCCAGATCTGCGTAACCTGTTGACGTCTGGGACGTTTATTCCGTGGTTTTGATGGTTATGGTTCCATTAGTTATGCAGAGCAAGCTTTCGAAGTGGCTTTAAGGAATTGACGAATGGTGTTTGCATTATGCAACCAGTATTTGGGTTTGTGAGGAACGGCCTCTCATGTTTGTTCCAGACGTTAGACAGAAAAAAATCCATGTCAAACGTCACATGTCGGAAGTGAAAAGGAACATGGAGGAGGAAACAGCCCTTATCAAAAATATGCACCTGCTCGTTTTAGGACTAAATGGTGATTCACCCACTGCCTCTCTGCACATCGGTACAAGCTTACGGAACAGGAGGATGTGAAAACAGTTACAAGGCAAGAGACAAATAAATGCAGGGGCTTAAATGTAAAACTGGATTCAAATGTATTGTTGCTAATTGTTTTGTGACTAGCCTCTGACTAGCGCATACATGAGTTTTCATAATGGGTGGGAAAGGGGATTAGGTAGTAGAGTGAGCACAACAAGGCCGCTTTTACATGAAGAAGAAGAAGAAGTTCAAAATAAACCAGGTTCAAATGCTAAAAGCAAAGCCAAAGAAGCGGCCACATCAAGCAGACTTCCTGTCTAATCCATTACTGCCTTGCTTTGTTATATTAAAAGCCAGACAGAGATCATTATTTATAGCAGGCATCAATCAAGGCGACAGCATTTAATTAACAAACAAACTGCCGTACAATAGAGGTTACAAGCAACAGCATGTGACTGGTGCTATTTTAACCTATCTGTGTTCTGACGAGTAGCATGACATAGATCTATGGGAATCACCTTCATTTAAAAGGTTCACAGCATGAAATATTATTGATTAAACACCTGATCAATAATCTCACCAGAAGTGATACAGAACTGTAGGCCTACGGATAGATTCCGTGCTCACGGTGATCTATCTATTCCTTTTGGCTTTTTTCCTTTTTCAGGGGTCGCCACAGCGAATGATTCTCACGTTTGGTTTGGAATAGGTTTTTACGTCGGATGCCCTTCCTAACACAACCCTTTAGCAAGGGACGGAAACACGCTGACGGCTATGCAGGTTACTCTTCACGAAAGTCAGCAATGGCTCTTTTACGTGAACCTCTCATTGAGACAGTGAGAGACATGGCCGGCCTTTGATAGCCCAGTTAGCTGCACGGGGGGGGATGGGGGACAGTGACAAACTTGTGGAGGGTGGGACTTGAACCCCCAACCTTAGGATCAGCGATCCAGCGCCCTTTACCACCAGGCCACCGCTGCCCCCATTCCACACTCATATTGATGATTTTTAGAATGTCAACATTATATTTTAGCCACATTAGCATACTTACTGTTTCCAATTCACTAGAAAGTACAAAAACTACAGAGAACGGCATGCTGGGAATGCATACTATATGTCTCACAGTGGTTGGGATTTTTACTCGTATTTTTCTCAAACAATTTTTCCTCCACTACTTAAGTCAGATTCCAGTTCCTACCTGTCAAGAATTGCCTCCATGTCATACGAGCGCCACCCATTAGGTGGGGGCGAACACCATGCATGCATAGTTGGGGGAGCTTAACACACTCGGAGTAACAAATGAGCTCACAAACTCCCATGACCTTTGTGACGATTGCTGTGAGTGACGGGTGAGTGAGTGTATGCCATCCCATCAACAGACATTACATGTGTGGATTTGAAGTGGAGGTAGGCAGTGGACGTATAGTAGTATATTATATAATTGAAATTGAGTATCAGAAATGAGATGTACACATCTATAATACTATTACGATCAGTCTGCGACTGCATTCGAACAATACTCCATTACACCACAACTGTGAGAAGGTGATTATAATCCATAAACATCACTTTGAACCACTTCCACACCTGTCACTGTGTATACAACCAAAATCACTCAAGATAGATTTGGGGAAATGTGACTCACAAGTCTTGAGATCTCAAGCTGACAGCTGAAATGTTGCACCTGTCATTCAGAAGATTTTCTGTGAGCATCAGGTGTCCAGCAGCAGAGGAGGCATAATATCCAAACCTCCGGAGAGACTGAACTCATTCTGTTGCTAATCTAAATGTCTAATTATCTTCAATGCCCAGCAGAGTTTTGGTCTATCAAGCAAGGTAAAGTGCAGTTGGGAAGAAGAAGAAAAAAAAAAAGAAAAACGATCCCTGCTGTCTGTGGTTTTGCATAAAAAGAAGGAAATCTGAAATCTTGACGATAGAAAAAAAATGATTGTCAAAAAAGTGATGCCCCATGAGATGGAAAGGAAGTCCTGTTGAAAAAGTTTGACTGAAATTCCTGTCACTGTATAAATCAGTCTGATGCATTCATTTTCTAAAAACCTTTATCCTAATTAGGCCACGAGGAGGCTGGGGTCTCAGCCGGCTCTAGGCGAGGGTCGGTTACACCCTGAACAGTTCCCCAGGTAGGGCCAACACACGTACAAGCATTCACACTCACTCTCACACCTAGGTGCAATTTTGAACAGCCACTCAGCCTACTCTGCATGTTTCTGGATGTAGGAGGAAGCTGAAGTCAGAAATGGCTTTTCCGGGCTGAATGGCCTTGTATTCTTCTGTATTCCGCCGCGTTCAGAGAACGCCTTTTGCAGTTCTTCTCAATTAATTTCTGTGGACCACAACTATAAATAGTGTTTACTGCATACACTGACACCATAAGGAACACCGTGAGAGCACCACTGCCACCTAGTGTAATTGCGCATCCTCTACAGTAGGTGGGAGTGGCACGCTCACTGTGTTCCCTACACCAGGGGTCCCCAACCTTTTTATCACCGCGGACTGGTCAACGCTTGACAATTTTACCGCGGACCGGGGGTTGGTTTGGCGGGGTTGTCATAGATTGTTTATATTGTAAATATAATTTATTTATATCAAAAATTATTATTATTGTTGTTGTTGTTATTAATACATGAACATGTAAAAATGTATTAAACATGTAAAAATACATGAATGTTATTTTTCAACAGCTGAAATAAAGTTGTTTGGGAAGTAGAGCTTGAACTTTTCTTAAAAAATAATAAAATAAAAAACACAGGTGATAGTGCACCAGCTGGGGGAATGAAGGCTCAGGCTAATAAAATACATAAACATACAGAATATTTTATACATACTGTGTGTGTGTGTGTGTGTGTGTGTGTGTATATATATATATATATATATATATAAAATATATATATAATTTTTTTTTGTATGTATAATATATTATCCAGTTAAGCTCTATGATGCCACTCAAACGCCGGCTAAGCGCCGGCTCTTCTGAAGAAATAAGACTTTCTCCTGAAGAAACGACAGTTTCCTCTGAAGAGCCTGAAGAGAAATAATCATCTGAACTGTTGTAAAACTGTAGTATTTAAGTCTTTTTCAATTATTATTCTAGTACAGTGCCTAAGTTAATGTTTAGAATGTTTGTGTGTCTGCTTTTTTCTGCTCTGGCTGAAGGGCGTGGCTCAGCTGCTTAGACTGAATGCAGCTCATACTTGAATTAAGTAATCTCATTTACTCCCTATAAACACAAACCGCACGCTCACCTCAATTAAAGCGCGCTTCTTAAGTCCTTCCCCTTTGAATGTGAGGCGAAGCGTGGCTTATCCGGACTTAGATCTTTCAAGTTAGTAAGTGCACTTGTGCACTTACGCACTTGCACTCTTAAAAGATCAAGCTCCGTGTGTCACCTGCAACAAACTGTGGCATCATAGAGCCTACAGTAACTGGTAATTAAAACACACCAAAAATGCACATTGACAACTTGTCCGCAAATGAGGAAAAAGGGGTGTTACATCATCTCAACCAACCAGTAAGAAAGAGGACAGCCATTGGCTGAAATTGAATGACGTGACAGTTGCTCGGCGACCTGCGAATATGCAAACCGTGAGTGCAAAACCGTGAATAGTCAAGGGCTTACTGTAATGAATTATTTCTTGTGTGGACCGCTTAGGGACCCCTGTCCTACACCATAGGGAAGAGAGTGTGAGCACCACTGCCTCCTACTGTAGAGGATGCACAATTACACTTAATTCATGTACAGTAGAAAAAACATGTTACACAGGGTCATATGCGCAGCCTGGTATCACACTGCCCCCCCCCCCCGGGGGGGGGGGGGGGGATTCGCCACTATGTGAGAAGCATTGGCCTTGTAAGAGCTTACCATGAGCCTTTCTTTGCTGGCATTTGTAAGTTGCACATGCACAAAATTATGTTGTGTGTATGTGCTTTAATGAAAAATGTTAAATAATGGTTTAATTAATAAATATGTTAATAAAATGCTTAAATGGTTTAATAAATAATTTTCTTTTACTTTGAACACATATTTCATACAAAATTGGTGTAATTTTATCATTTTTAAAGGGTATATGGGGTTGTCTTGGGAGCCTTGGAACGAATCACGTGTTTTACATGTAAAATGCGCCTCTACGCCTCCAGCTACGAAAAAGGCTCTGGAATGAATTAATTTCGTAAGTAGAGGGGCAACTGTATAAAGATTGTACATCATTTATCATATCATATGATATCTGAAAACTGTATGATAATGTGTTTAAAGGAGTATTAGTCATTAAAAATGGGAAGGAAAACGAACAGCATAGACAAAGGAATACTGATCAAAGATGTGCAGTGTGGTTTTTATTAAAACTGTCAATTTATGGGTGAATTTAAATCAAAGTCAGAGAAAGGAAAAGGGATCAGAGGGGTCAAGGCAGAGTGGCACTCCAGCTTGTTAAATGGAAATCTCCGTCTCACCTGCAGCCTGGATCTTGTTTACACTTTAGATTTAAGAACACTAACCAGAACCACATTACCTTCTGTACTACAGGCACTTCCACAATACATCTCCATCCCTTAGGCATATTTATATGAATTTTTATTATAATGATAAAGATAAAGAGATCTTTATTGTTAACTGTTGCATGAACTATGAAAATCAGTTTATCAGCTCTTTGTTTAGCAGCAATTATAATAAGAAAATGCACAAAAGACAACTAAGGAACTACAGTAAGCTATACATGTATATTCGCACATACACAGAAGGGTGACTGATATGTCATAGGTGCAAGATATACACCGGGTAAACGGGTGCCTGGTGCTATAATGTTACGATGTACGAGACCTGTTGTAAACCACTTGAACAGAATATCGCACTGTCCTGGAAGATGGACTGAATGATGATTATTCAGTCAGAGTGTGTGATGGTGGTGGTGGTGGTGGTGGGGTTACAAGTTTAACTGTTTGCGGGTAAAAGCTGTGTATGTTAGTTTTTGTGTCTTGTGCCTTTTTCTGGAGGGGAGAGGGCAGAAAACAGCATGTCCAGCATTCTCATGTGTGTTGGGTCTCTGATAATTCCATTGGTTCTCCTCTTAAGTCTGTCAGTGTAAATGTCGCTGAGGAAGGGAAGTGTAGTTCCAATCATCCGCTCTGCCATCCTCACCACGCACTGCAAGGCCTTCCTGTCCTCTGCGGTGTAGCTATTTAGCCACACTGTACCGCAGTAGGTCAGGAGGCTATCAATAACAGGGCAGTAAAAGTTCATCAGTAGGGGTCGGAGTAGATGGGCTTGTCAGTGCTTCTGTGGGGACGTAAATCCTTTGTTGTACTTTCTTCACCTGGTGGAAGATGCTTGTGGTCCAGGTGAAGTCAGCAGAGATGTGGCGTCCAAGAAACTTGACGCATTCCACCCTCTTTACCTCCACTCAATCAATGTAGAGGGCAGAGTACTCAGTTTGTTTAGATTTCCTGAAGTCCATTATCATCATCTTGGCTTTGGATGTGTTAAATTCCAGATTGTTGGTGTCGCACTATCACCGTAGATGCCAGACCTCCTTCCTGTAGGTTGACTCATTGTTATCTGAAATCAAACCTATGATGTTGGTAAATTTGAGGATGGTATTGCTGGTGGAAGTGGGGGAACAGTTGTGTGTGAGGAAGGAGAAGAGGAGGGGGCTAAGAATACACCCCTGTGGTGTTCCGGTGTTCAGGATGAGAGTGGAGGAAATGTGTTCTCTTATCCTGATGTTCTGAGATCTGTTGCTTCGAAAGTTCAGTCTACAGGTGCACAGTGAGCTCTCTCGGCAAGATTGCCCAACTTCTGAATCAGTTTATGTGGTTGGACTGCGTAAAGTTTATCTGAAATGTTTAAAATGCTACAGAACATCCAACAGCTTTGGTTTGTTCTTACTAAGTGAAGTAACACTGAGTGCTGCTTGAATGCTGCTGCTTAGTAAACCAGTATGGAAAGGGAATATATGGTCATGTTGCTTGTATATTAATACTATTTTCAGTTTCTGTGTGATGTTGCTATTTTTATTTCCTCTTTTTAAAAAAATAAAAAAGAGATGATACATGTTTAATTGGATAATATGCAAATGGATAACACAAGTAGTACGATTAAGGATATTATGGAGCTGTTATGCAGCTGTAAGAGCACTTACATTTCGGCATTGAGGCGAATAAGTGTTTAAATCTGTTCTATATGATCATAAAAATGTCCTTAAGCCTCTGGAGGACTGTAGTTTTCTAAGTGATATTTGTTTTGTCTGTTGTCTTAGTGTGTGTTGTTTCATTTTGCACATTTTGTTACATTTCCACTACCATTTTCCACCACGGTTCTCAAAGTGGGGGTATGGCGATCATTCATAACAGCAACTAGAAAGCACCATCATTATCACAGTCTGGCCATCTACCCAGCCATCCATCCATTCATTTATTGTACCCCTTATCTCTAAGAGTAATGGAGGAAGCTGGAACCAACCCCAACTGTATTGCAAAGAGCAGACTATTATTTAAAATAAAACGAGCCATTCATTCACTCATGTAATACATCTTCAAACAATCCTAGAGGTTCACGTATTGTATTATGCAAATCATATATACGTAATTTCGTATGCCATGCCATATTCTGAACCTCTAAAGTTTTTTCCTTTACAGTGGAGCGTCGGTACTCAAACTTAATCCGTTCCAGACGGCTGTTCGATTCCGATTTGTTCGGATTCCCAATTCGATTTTCCCATTACAAATAATGTAAATGGTCTTAATCCGTTCCGGTATCTTTTGAACAGAAGTTAACAGTACCGTAACTCGTACCATAGGTCCGCGAATTAAGTGAAAAAAAATTGAATACAGTACACTATGTTATGGTCTGTGTTGTGAGAGACTCTTTAACTGCACTGTGGATTTTTATGGTCTCTCAAAAGTGTTGCACGTTGAAATGCGCGTTGGAGAAGGGCGTGGCTTCCCAGTCTCTCTCTCTCACACACACACACACACACACACACACTCTCTCTCTCTCTCTCTCACACACACACACTCACACGCACACAAAAACACTCTCTCTCTTACACACACACACTCTCTGTCAAGAGAGAGATAGCGAGAGACTGGGAAGAGCAATGCTAGTCTTTATAGCCCGTGATTAAATGGAATCAGGTGTGTTTGTTTAGCATTTCACCCTGCGTGTGGCAGCCACGCCCCTCTCCAACGCGCATTTCAAAGCATAACTGTTTTGAGAGACCATAAAAATCCACAGTGCAGTTAAAGCATAAGAACAATAAAAATACGAATTTTAACCTTTGCGGTGAAGAGCAGTTGGCATAAGTAAACGTTAGAGGGGCGAGAAGAGTAGGATTCTCTTCCATAACAGAGAGGGACATAGGAAAGCAGATTCCCTTCCATAACAGCTTCAGGTAAATCAGCCTAAGGTGTTTTTTTCTCTTGCTACCGCTTTGCATGGATGACTCTTCTTTCTTTCTTTTCTTGAAGATTCTGCAATCTGTGGGTTTTCTGTTTGGTACTCTAAATCGTATTTGTTGCTGGAGGTGGTATATGGTGTTAGTGATTAGATGCTTTAGCACTAGCTTTAGTTTGTGCTTGTGATACGTACATAGTACTGTATTAACAACTTCCGGACTTCCCCAAGACAGCTTTTAGGGTGATACATAGTATCAACAACTTCTGGACTTCCCAAGGACAGCTTTTAGGGTGATACATAGTATCAACAACTTCTGGACTTCCCTAGGACAGCTTTTAAGGTCATACATAGTATCAACAACTTCCGGAAGTCGCGCACTTTTCTTCCAGTTTTTGTTCAGTTTCCTGGACGGAAGAACTCACGGATTTTTTGTTCGGATTCCGATTCAGACTCTAGAGCATTCGGATTCTTAGGCTCCTCTGTATTTGGGTCAGGAGAAGCTAGAGCACTTCCCAGCGGGCCAGACCACTGTATGGCCTACACACACACACACACACACTCTCACAACCATTTACATTTACCTTTATATCTTGGAGCAATGTGTATGCACATCTTTTTTTGGATCATTGGAGATACCCTGAGCATCAAAGGAAACCCAGGCAATGACGGAAAGAACATGCAAGCTTAACACAGAAACATCACCGTACAAACCTGGACCCTTCTTGCTCGGTGGTGGACGTGCTTATCATAAAGCCTGTGTGCTATCCATACCAGTCATTTATTTATTGACTATGATCAAACAATTTTTGTCTCAGCTGTTTAATTGGGTTTCTTTAAATCTACTTATCAGACGTGTGTGTTAATCTGATGCTTTCAATAATATACTCAGTCAAAAAAGAAACTTCACACTCATAAATTGCTAAATATCTTCTTGAAATGAGTATAAAATTATTATCGTTATTATTAGGGGTAAGTACGTTGACAAAGACACCATGTCACACAACAACTTCCACGTGCACATGCACGAAGCATGTGTGAGCACACATTCAGGGAAAAGTGTTTTCTCGTTTTTCTAGTCTTGTGACCTTGTGAGACACGTGCATTTTTGCTCAAGTTAGCATGACAGTATGACTTATTGGAAAAACAAGTCTCTACCGACAATTACCCGGTGATTTTCAATGCCACGACTCTCAAACATTCAACGTGAACGTGCCATTGGCATGCTGAATACGGGAACATCCATCACTGATGTTACCTGGGCTATGGGATGCAGTTGAAGGACTATCCATGATCGACAGACACGTCTCCAACATACAGGCACCACAGCAGACCGAACTCATTCAGGAAGACCACGCGCGATGTCACGAGCAGAGGACAGTCAACTTGTCTTAAATCATTTGCGAAATCGATTCATCACTGCAACATCCACTTTAGAGGTCATGGAGGTTATGGAGTGGCCCTCAAGGTCTCATGACCTTAACCCCATCGAACATATATGTTAGGCAGAAGACTTCGTCAAGTTTCCGTGGCATTTCCGGTGGAACTGATGAAATGATGAACTTGATTTTCATGGTGCACCATCATTAATTGTTAAAGAATTAAATAAAATCATGATTTCCAACCCTTCTTTTCCTCTGTTCAATTTATCGACCACCAAACGAGTGTGAAGTTCCTTTTTTGACTGAGTACTAGTATATTTGTACAGAAATATTGAAAGCCACTGAGATTAAAACCACAATAACCATCGTTCATTTTCTGTAATTACTTAATCCTAATTATGGTTGCAGGGAGATTGGCACCCATCCCAACTGTTTCTGGGCTAGCATAGAGTACACCCTGGACAGCTTGCCAGGCCATCGCAGGGTAG
>CM045731.1:68946416-68976416 GCA_024760905.1 Plotosus lineatus | reverse complement strand
CCAATCGAAGTTGAATGAAAGTTTGGGTGAAAGGCAGGGTATATCCTGAACAGATCTCTTGTCTATTGCAAGGCAAATCCAGATACAAACATCCTATAACATATAAAGGACAGCGGTTTTCTGCACTGTGATGACATGGCTAGCTGTCCATGGTGTACTCTGTTGTTGCCCAGAGTCGGCCGAGATGGGCCTCCCCGTGACACTAATTACGATTAAGCAGTTCAGAAAAGGAATGAACGGATGACCACTGAAGTACAGGATAGTACACAACTCTGGATGAGAGTAGAGTACACCCTGGACAGCTCGCCAGGCCATTGCAGGGCAGAAATATGCTGACAGCTATGCGGCTTCTCCTGACACACGTCAGCAATGGTTCTTTTACATGAACCTCTGATCACAGACAGTGAGGGACATGGCTAGCCTTTGATAACCCAGTTAGTGCACTGGGTGGGTGGTGGGGGCAGAAATGACTGTGGGACTTGAACTCCAAAACCTTGGGATCGGTAATCCAGTACTTTACTACCGCTTACCGGTTATTGTTACAGCAGGAAACCTGATGTATTGAGATCAGGAATATTTAGAGCATTTGGCAGTGGTGGCCTGGTGATATAGGGTGCTGGATCACTGATCCTAAGGTTGGGAGTTCGAGTCCCACTTTCCACAAGGTTGTCACTGTCCCCCCCCCAGTGCAGCTAACTGGGTTATCAAAGGCAGGCCATGTCTCTCACTGTCTATGATGAGAGGTTGATGTAAAAGAAAGATTGCAGACTTTCGTAAAGAGGAGCTGCAAAGCCATGAGCGTGTTTCTGTCCCTTGCTAAAGGGTTGTGTCAGGAAGGGCATCCGACGTAAAAACCTATGCCAAATCAAACGTGCAAATCATTCGCTGTGGCGACTGGAGGGAAAAAGACGAAAGGAAATCATCGGTGCACTCTCTTCTCCAAAGCAACATACAATTATCATTTTTATACAGCTGAACAACTGAGGCTTCAGGGCCTTGATCAAGGGCCCAACAGTGGTGATAGTGTGGATAGAATTGCTCATTCCAGTGAGCAATGGTTTGGACTTGAACCTTCTTGGTGCAAGGTGGCCATGCAAGCTGCTATACCACCAAGCTCCCCGTCTGTGAGACATGTTGGACTAAAAGGTCTGATCTTTGGACACCACATTCTGCCACTTTCATTGCTTAACTGCTGTGCTGCTACTATCTTGGTTTCAGACACCACACATCTACTGGGGTCCTGTAAGGTAGGTCGGTAAAGTCTGTTGGGCTTTTACACCCGACCCTACTGGCTCATCAGGCCCAGATCTTATCCCCAGTTTCCTTAGCAAGAAGCAACTAGGAGTTCAACTCCTCCCTGATGGGCCGCTAGTCTATTAGAGATCCTGTAGAGTCACCAAAACTGATGTCTCAATAGGTCAGAACTGTGTTGGCAGCAAGAGAGAGCCAGACAATATTTTTAACATTATGGCTCATCAGTGTATGCATAGTAGCACCTACTTTAATCCATTTATACTGTAAGTAAATGGTACGTTTTTTTTATTTATTTATTTATTTTTTTTTCAACAATTTCTAATTTATTTAAGAACAACATGTCATACTTTTCTGCCAGTAAAGCATTATCAATCATGCTGACATCTTAGCAAATTGTCTATATCTGACAGGACAAGACTGGCTGTGCCAGGTTTCTCATTAAATTTGGCAGTGTACACGTTTACTGACAACGCTGCTAAAATGGACAATATTAATCACAGGATATGGAGTTTAGGTAGATGAGAGACTTGAAGACATGCTGAATAAATCCTGCTGGCCATTAATGAAAAAAAAAGTTGTTGTTGTTTGATCTTCGAAGCGGAGACATGAAATAAAAAGAAAAATAATTTATTTTGTGATAGCAGAAAAGCCCACGATACAATATTCAGGAAGATGAGCGATTGAGGGAAATATGAGTTATATTTAAAAACTTCTAAAGAAAACCATACAAGCCATAAAATAAATAACAGGAAAAAAATAATAAAAAGAAGCTCTATATTCTGAGAGAATTTATTTTTATACTTGTATTAAATGCAAGTATATAAAACTAAATACATCAGATAGCACAGAGAGTGAAGTTCATTACTATCAAGATCCCGAACTTCAAATTGATGTTAGTGATTATTGACTTTTCCAAAGACTCAAAAGTTGTGTGTGTGTGTGTGTCTAAAATAAAATAGAATAATTATAAAAGTTCACATATATTCTGTAGGTAACTAGCTCAGCACTGCTCACTGCGTCAACAGTTGTAAATGAGAAGTACAGAACGTGAGAAGGTTACCTAGGCATCAAGAGCTGACAGCACTTTAGCTGCAAAGCGATGTGTGTCATTTAACAGCGAAGCCCTCTGCATGCCACTTGTCACTTCCTGTGTGAATGTTGCTTTAGAGTCAGCCAAGCATCCCAAGCAAGACATGGAGGAAAACCAGAAAAACCCAGAAGAAACCAGGATAGACAAAGAACCAACATGGGAAATACCACATACTGTGACTTGAGGTTAGAATTAAACTGGGGAAATCTAGAACTGAAAGAAAACAATATATTATTTAAACAAAACATCATATGGGAGCGGTTGGACCACACCAAATACTAAAGAGGTTAAATATCCTGCCTGCTGAACAGGCTAGACCTAATTTCAGCCAAAGAAAACAAACAAACCCAGAACAGATTGGAAAATTATGAGATTAGTGATGAGTAAAATGAAGGATGAAGCAAATGTATTTGCATTTCCTCTCTTGCAAGAGACTGTATCGTTTACCGGCCATTAAATAGATTGGATTTTCTCAAATGTTTTTTAACATCCGTTGGCACAGTCTACGGTTCTGGCGGTGGTTGGGAGCCATGAACATTTACTCTTGACTTTGAGTGAATGAGGAAAAACTTTATCCAAGGACTTAAGTGGGATTTAGAAGGAATGTGATATTTGAATACTGCGCGACGTTGAGTGCGCTATAACTCAACAGTGATGCTCTGGTGCTACTGAACAGGAAGTTCAAATCTCTGGTCAGAACGGTCATCAAGAAACTTTGAGTACTTGATCAAGACTTGTATCACACAGATTCTCTCATACACTGCATTATGTAAGATCTCTCCACACAAAAGCATTTGTCTGACAAGACAGGAAAGAAAGAAACTGTATCTCGTGGATGAATAAATCCTTCAAGCCAAGAATCGCTGACGTAAAAATGCACCCTTTTGTCTATCTGTAAAATGTGTCCTCTAAAACCTAATCAACATGGACTTGGATTGTGAAAGAATACGTGCCTTTGTGTTTGTAATTGCCAAGCACATTTGGATTAATATCTACTTGTGAAATTGTTAATTTCAGATCTTTCCATTCAGCTATTTTTTTTTTTTCCATTAGTGCTGAATATTGTGTAGCTGGAAGGTGTTTATAATTACAGCTAATAAATCATTCACCATGTTTCAAATGGTTTTCTTTTTCATAATAGTAATTAAAAAGTTCATCTTCATCATCATCATCATCATAATCTTCCACTTGAACCTGGAGTCGGGTCGCAGGCGGCAGCAACCCGAACAGTGAGGTCCAGATGTCCGTCTCCCCACCCATTTACTCTGGCCCTTCCGAGAGGAGAGCAAGGCGTTCCCAGACCAGCTGAGAGATACAGACCCTCCAGCATGTTCTGGGTTGACCTCGGGGTCTCTTCCTGGTTGGACATACCCTGGTCATCAAACCAGTTAGGTTATCGGGAGGCATTCTAATCAGATACCTGAGCCACCTCAACCGAGCTCCTTCAGGACGGCCGAACTTCTCACCCTGTCTCTAAGGGAGAGCCGCACCACCTTGCGAAAGAAGCTCCTAATTTTCAAAAAAAAAATTTTGTCGCACAAAACATGCGTCATAACTGCGACTTTTGAAATCCGCCAGTGCGGAATAGAACAGGCCATTCAGTTCAGATCCAACTTTTCAACCCCAGGTTGGCCAACATGGATAAATGCAAGAAAGGAAAAGTTTCTGAAGAAAACGGAACATGTGGGCGGATTAATTTGCTTTTATTGCTGATGAGAGTGATTTCTCAGTATATGCCCAATATGTGGTGAAAAGTTCATGAACAACAAAAAGTCAAATGTTGAGAAAAAAGCCGTTTCAGACGTGTTGCAGAAGTTTGACTTGAGCAAAACATATTTCAAGAAGTGGACGCAGTCTGATGGCAGACGGCATTTTTAGATTGCCGCAGTCAGCAACTTAAAAATTCTGATGTTATGAATACGAAGAGAACTCCATTAGACTTTGAACATTTTATTTGAAAGTAACTTTCAACCCAACGTCGTTTTTATTAAGGTTAAGTTCAAGTTGTTCAAAATATTTTTGTTTGCCTGCAGAAATAAAATTTTGTTTTCTCAGTAGCAGTTCATTGATTTCATAAATGCAACACACTACAGTTCACTTTACTTCTCAACTTTCCAGAAAGGAAACAAACAATATATGTAATGTGATCTTTACTTTAGATGTGAAAAGGGTTTTGTGGATCCCTGTGGGTTTTTTTTTTTTTCCAGTGGGAAACGGGTCCAAATGGCTCTTTGAGTGGTTAAGGTTGCGACCCCTGGTCTAACTGTTTTATCATTTCTTTCTTCCAAACCTGTACTTTTCCATCACGAACACATTTCCCACTTTACTTTGGCCCACTAATGTATCTTTTAGATGATGTGTGTCCACTTTCTGTCCTCTCAGTACTTTTTCCTCTTCCCATACAGTATGTGAAATGTAGTTATAATGTACTGAATCATTATACCTTGTTACATTCTTGTTACGGTTACAATGAGATGTGTAATGAATGTGAACTAGGACACCCACCACCACCCCAATTTAGCGTTTTTTTTTTTTTTTTTTTTTTTTTTTTTTTTAAGTACCCAGAATGGTAAATCTGATAATAAGTGGCAGACGACAAGATGGGTTTTCATATGTCTGACATTTTTGTTATTTAATATAATTTTTGAATGGTGCACCTGGTATAATTCAGTCATCTTCTTAATCATCTGGCTTAACTAATCCTTTTAGCCCAAAGACCAATTTTACTTCCATTACTTTAAGACTTACATAGTCCTTTATCCTCAGGAACTGCTAAAGGAATAATGGAATTGGAGGATATTTATTTATAGCAGTGGTGGCCTAGTAGTAAAGGTGCTGGATCACTGATCCTAAGGTTGGAGGTTCAAGCCCCACTCTCCATGGGTTGTCACTGCCCCCCCCCCCCCCCCCCAACCAGTGGAGCTAACTGGATTATCAAAGGCCGGCCATGTCTCTCACCGTCTATGATGTGAGGATGTAAAAGAACCATTGCCGACTTTCATCAAGAGTAGCTGCATAGCCGTCAGCGTGTTTCTGCCCTGTGATGGGCTGGAAAACTGTCCAGGGTGTACTCTGCCCTCGCCCGGAGTCGGCTAGGATGGGTGCTAGCCTCCCTCTTACCCTAATTAGGATTAAGCATTTACAGAAAATGAATGATGATAGGACATTTATTAACGACAGGCTACTTTTCTTGGTCTCAGGCCACATTAGTAGAACTCTAATTAAAATTGCAAATTATAAAATTGCCTCTGAAATTCACACAATCCCTCCTGGATGGCTCACCAGCCATCGCAGGGCAGAAGCATGCTGACGGCTATGCAGCCTGCTCTTGAAGAAAGTCAGCAATGGTTCTTTTACATGAACCTCACACCACAGACAGTGAGAAACATTGCCGGTCTTTGATAACTCCAGCATTTGGGGGGGGGGGGGGGGAGTGACAACCCGTGGAGAGTGAGGCTTGAACCCCCAACCTTAGGATCAGTGGTCCATCAACTTTTTTGGCACACTATACAAATTGTGAAAAAAACTGAATGCAATGATGTGGAAGTGCCAAATTTCAATATTTTATTCTGAATAGAACATAGATGACAGGGTCAAAAGTTTTAACTGAGAAAATGTATCATTTTAAGGGAAAATCATGTTCATCACCCCAGGGACCAGCTTTATGTATGAAAATATTTCCGTGAAACATGTCTCCGCGTCTTGTTTTGGTGGCTGTCGCTGCAGAAAACCCCATCTCACATGTATCTGCATGACGAACAATGGGTTGAAGGCACACGAAAAGCATCATGGGTATTATGGAGATTCAGCTCCATAATAGCCAATGGGAGGCCAGCGGGGTGGGGTGTTGGGAGATATCCAATAGGAGAGCAACTCGCGCATTGTTTGAATTTTTGAAATGGCGCTTTTCGTAACGTGAATTTTTTTTGTATACAGAGACGGAAATTTTAGGTAAATGCATTTTGTAACTTGGCTTTTTCGTTTGTTGGCTCTTTTGTAAGGTGAGGTACCACTGTGTATGTATGTATGTATACATATATATATATATATATATATATATATATATATATATATATATAAAATCAAATCACTATAAACCTGGTTAAAAGTCTGACTAATTACAATATGGAATATTTATAGGAGACAAGCAGGAGTGGACCACAGATCCAGTCCAGAACCTGCTGTTAACTGCACTCTTACAAGTTTTCGTAAATCTCACACTTGCTCATTTGCAATCCCGCTTAGTCCTACTAGAGTTGTGGGGAGGCCGGTGCCTATTTTAACTGGAACAGTAAAAAGTCATTGGACAGCTTGAACAGCTCACCAGACCACAAACATTTAAATAATCCTTTATGAGAGCAGCTGGCAGAATAACAAACACATCACCCACATTTGTCCAATAATCTTCTATCCTGCAAAGAAACTGTATTTGCATACGTATAGTATTAAAACAAGATTGAATACAATGATGTAAAGCCACTGATGCTGCATGAAGATTTCTGTACAGTGAAGCAACCGTTCATGTCCGAAGAGAGAAACAAACACATCAGCCAAAGTTGGCGCCATGATCGCAGGATCCTCACTGACTCACTCATTTGCCAAACTGCTTAATCCGATTTTAGTCACAGGAAGGCTGGAGCCTCTCTCAGCCAACACTGGGCAAAGGCGAGGTACAAAAGGGACCGCTCGCCAGCCCATCACAGAGCCAAACAATTTGGATCAGTCAATTAACCTAATGTGCATGTCTTTGGACTGTGGGATGAAACCAGAGGAAATCTATGCAAGCACAAGGAGGACATGTAAAGTCCACACAGAAAATCCAGAGCCCAGGACTCGAACCCAGAACCTTCTTCTTGTGAGGTAGATGCGCGAAGGGGGTGATTGCACTAGAGACACATGAATGGAAAAAAAAAAAAAAAAAAAAAAAATTATATATATATGCAAACGAATATTTTGTGGCTTAAATACGTACACTATATCGTAGAAAAGTCGTGTGATAATTTGCGACTGACTTGACAGTACTTTGTAATTGGTGGGTAGACGTTTGACCAAAAAAAAGTGAATTTCCTGTTGTAAATTAGTTGTGTTTTATTTGCTTTTTGTTCCTAAACCATTTGTTTTTTTTAGTCGTGTGTTAACAACATGAACAAAAATGGCAATAAAATACGTAGGATGACAAAATACGCATAATATGGCGGATGCAAAATGACAACAGTGCGACCTTCTCGCGACATGTGTGGACTATTTGAGAAGAGTTTGGAATGACTGTGCATCAGAGAATTGTTTGACGACATCTGTGGAAATTTTAAAAATGGTTGAATTTATTTTGCATTGGGTTCACGAACCCAGTGACCAAAATGCAATATTTTTGGGGGGAAAAAACAAAATCGGAAAACATTTTGAGAGTGAAAAGCAACAGCCACAAATTACCATTGGGGTCAGTCACTTTTCTGTCACACCGCTCGTGTGATCACCCTCTAAGCACTCTGCCACCATGCTGCCCTCACCTTGAACACGCTTCCAGTAAGCCTCTGTGTATTTCATTGTTTAGGGGTGTTTTAGGTGACAAGCGAGAAGGTGGACCTGCTTCAAGAAAATGGTTCCTCAAAAGGTTGTTTGGGTTCTATATGGAACATTTTTAAAGAAGTAAAAACACAGATCTTCAGAGAAAGGTTCCAGCAAGCATCTGTAAAAGCCTTTCACAAAGGGACGTAGAGGATGATGCACCATAATCTATCCATCCATCAAACCATCGGGGTTCTTTAAATGTTATTATTTATTTGGTTATTCATTGTAAATTTTTTTATTTATGAAAACGATTCAAGAGACACGGCGGCGTAGTGGTCAGGATGTCCGCCTCACATCAAGAAGGTCCTGGCTTGGGCGTTTGCGTGTGGCATTTGCATGTTCTCCTTGCGCTTGTGTGGGTTTCCTCCAGGTACAGTACCCCCCCCACACACACACACACACACACACACACACACACACACAGTCCAAAGACATGCACAGTTGGCTAATCAGCTGTTCCAAATTGCCCCTGGGTGTGAGTTTGACTGACATTTGCATGTCTGTTGGCCATGTGATGAACTGGAAAGCTGTCCAGGGTGTACCCCGTCATTGCTCAGAGTCAGCTGAGATGGGTGCCAGCGTCCTCGAGACCCTAATTAGGATTAAGCAACTAAGAAAATCAATGAAAATGGTTATAGGTGGAACTTTATAGGGAAAACTAAGTTGTAAATTTTCAAGGTGCATAAATGCTCTAAAATACTTTTATAAAGTTTGTTGTTGTTGTATTGGCCTTGTCACTTTGACGCAAAACCCAAAAATCTCTGACGTATTCCACTTTGCTGGTTCTCTCTCTCTCTCTCTCTCTCTCTCCCCCCCTCCAAGTACCATTTTAATGATTCCTACGTAATTCATTAGGGAGTGTGCACCAGCATCTCTCCTCCCCCCCCCTCACACACGTTAGCGTAGCAGCGTACACTGTATAGGAACTTCACCTGGGTTCAAAAGGAGGAAACACTCGGCCAACACCAAGAATTCGAGTCCTGTGAAGGACATCAGGGTCAGAGGAAGAGTTTTTCGGAAGACGTGTGCCAAGCTTTTTTTTTTTTTTCTTCTTTTTTTTTTCCCCCCCTTCTGCTATAAAAGCCACACCGAGTCTCTGATCAGTGACAAAAGCGAGAGAGAGCAGGGGAACAAGACAGGAGCGGTCCTCCTTCAGAGCATCTCTCCCTCCCTCACTCTCACACGGCACACTTTTCAGGAGGACCCTGACTCTGGGACAATTGTTCTTTCCCCCCCCCCTGCGCCTCTGCTCCAAGATGAAGTTGCTACTGTCAGCATTCGTGCTCTTTCTTGCACTAAATGAAGTATTTGCAGAAGAACTGGCTCCAAATGAAGACCAGGATTACTGGATAAACGGCTCCCTGATGCAGGTAAATGGATTTGCTTTTTGAATCAAAAAAAGAAAGAAGGAACAAAGGAAAGATTTGTGTTTCGGATCAGACGCAGTGACACCTCATTCAGTATAAAATTTATCTTACTCTGTATCCAGATGATTTAAGAAACTGCATTTAAACATTGGATTTTGCTATTTGTATAGAAAAAGCTTTTCAATTCATCTTAATTTATCAAACCTATTAACCACAATTTGAGTTTAATTTATGCAGCAATCAATCGAGTCAAGAAAAATCCCAGCGTGCTTAAATTCAGTGTGAACGCACACGTCGCTGTCCAGGGCTGAACCAGATCAGTGCTTGTTTTTTTATGCTTTGCACGTCTCCCATTTGACTTTGCGCTCCTGGGAGACAGCCAAGCATTTCCCAAAGAGCAATGAGAACATTATAGAACCGGCCGTAAAAAATAGCTTCATTCATAAAATTGATTTACTGATTATTCTACATCAGAAAATCCACCGATGAAGCCTTCCCCACTGTGAACTGAACACTCAATACCCACCAACCTATAAAGGGTTTTTTTTTTTCCCTCTATAATAACTTTGTGTAAATTGTGTGAAGTGATTTAGCACCCAGTGAACGACGGCTGCTGGAAAGCAATTCAAGGTTTACTTTATTTGTTTCCCACCCTATAAAGCATTTCGCCCTTCATTCATCCTCACCGTCTCTTTTCGATTTTACACTAATCAAGTAAACCCTTCCCAGGATGACTGGCTTCAAGCCGATCCCTTCAGGGAGATACTCAGAAGGATAACAAGAAAACCTCGGCCACATCAGTTCATCGGTCTAATGGGAAAGCGATCCTCCGGTAAGATCATTTCATTCTGAAGCTCTCTCACCCCCTCGTCCTCTCTCACTTCAGACCCTTACAGATTGAATAAGAATAACAGATCAACAAACCAAACCGTGATATTAAGGATATGACAAGGTTCATGGACATGACCTGACCTTTTTTTTTTGCCTCCCAAAAGCTAACGCACAGATTACGCGAAAAAGTAAGTAAACATTTACTTGCAGTATATTTTATAGTTTTTCTTTCACACCGAGTATGAAGGTGTGTGGACCAAATGCATGAGTAATTATTAAATCCTTAAACACACACACACACACACACACACACACAGGGTTTCTACTTTTAGAAAAGGTTTTACAATTCATTAAATGAGGCAGTGGTGGTCTAGCGGTATAAGGCGCCGGCTCGCTGATCCAAAGGTTGAGGGTTCGAGTCCCACTCTCCACAAGGTTGTCACTGTCCTCCCAGTGCAGCTAACTGGGTTATCAAAGGCCGGCCATGTCTCTCACTGTCTATGGTGTGAGGCATGTAAAAGAACCATTGCTGACTTTCGACAAGAGTAGCTGCAAAGCCGTCAGCGTGTTTCCGCCCTGCGATGGCCTGGCGAGCTGTCCAGGGTGTACTCTGCCCTCGCCCTGAGTTGGCTGGGATGGGCACCAGCCTCCCCACGACCCTAATTAGGATGAAGCGGTTACAGAAAATGATGAATTCATTAAATGTTGGTAGGGCAGCACGGTGGCGTAGTAGTTAGCACGTCCGCCTCACAGCAAGAAGGCCTGGGTTCGATTCCCAGCCTGGGCATTTCTGTGTGGAGTTTACATGTTCTCCACGTGCTTGTATGGGTTTCCTCCCACAATCCAAAGACATGAACAGTAGGTTAATTGGTTGTTCTAAATTGCCTGTAGATGGCTAACGACCTGGAGAGGGATGGGCGCTGTCAGGCTATAATCAGCCCAAGTCTCGCCATGAAGGCACCCCAACGACATCCCCGGATGTTAAGGGATAAGTGAAGAGGAAATGTTGGTAGCAGTACAGGCAGGACTGTTATGATATGCCACGCCGTCCTCCACACACAGAGTCTTTTTTTCATAAGTTCAGGGGGCAATACAATTACATTCATCTTCTGGAGACGTACCATAACCATAACCACTACTTCTTACCCCATCCTCAACCTAATCCTCAACTTGAAGCATCACAATTTAATAGATCTGTTTACAGGGTTACATTTTGGGTGGGGTTCATACTTATGGGGACAAAATGCAAGTCCTCATGATGTGCCTGTGGGGACATTTAGGTCCCCATAAAATTATGCATACTTGGATATCACTGTTACACACACACACACACACACACACACACACACACACACACACACACACAGCCTTGTCGGTACTGGAACACATTTGTCGTGTTTAATAGTGGCGCGCTCTCAGGTATCCAAGTGCGTTAGAAGCTCAAGGTTTTCTGTTTGAGGTTCCTTATCGCAATGTTCATATAAAGGGCAAACTAAAACACACATTTTATTGTACTTTAATGAATCTTTTTTTTTTTTTTTTTTTTTTAAGTTTTAACTAATGAATATGAATAATTTCTCCCCTTCAACATTTTCATTAACCAGGGCATAAAATGAACTCCTTTGTGGGACTGATGGGTAAAAGAAGCCAAGAGGAACCTGGTACGTATAGACTGAGGCCGTGTCGAGGCCTCTGTAATGATATTTTATTATATTGTGAATGCATTTAATCCATCTAAAGAAGTCGTGCACGTTTCAGTTTGCAATGCATGTCATTAGCACTGAAAAGCACCCATGGCATTTTTTTAAACGAACTGAAAGAAACCGTTTTAAAACCAACCCATGAATTCTAATTTCACTTTCATAACGTGGACTTTCTATAATCCGAGTCAAGGTTATTGATTATATTCACCTTTAATATGTTGAATATTCCATCTCAAGTTACTACCGTAGTCGTGAGCGCATCCACGTCATAGCAGGACGTCCTGGGTTTTCCATTTCTCTTTAGTCTGCGTCCTCTCCCCACGAGTGCCTAGGTTTTCTCCAGGGACTCCGGTTTCCTCCTACAGTCCAAAGACATGCATATTAGGCCACATGGATTTTCCAGATTGGTCCTCGGTGTGGATGCGAGTGTGAATGGTTGTGCATGTGTTGGTCTTGTGAACTGTTCAGGGTGTGCATAATCTTTGCCCGGCCTTTGCCAAGATATGCTCCAGTCTCCCCCAGACCCTAATACAAATAAATTTTTTTTTCTTCTTTTTTTAATCCTGTGGTCATTTAAAAGTATTCTCAATTTTCTACCTAGAGAAAGCACCATTACTCATCATCATCAGTATTTATTATTTTTAACATGTTTTTGACACTCAGTCCAATATGAGCATTTCTCAGATTTATCTTTTTTTCTCCTAGCCTATGACTGGAGCTTGCTACAGAGCTATGAAGATAGGCGCTGACCAACACCCAGACCTCCATCGTATCTGCTTGATGCTCAGTGGAGACCCCGCTCACCCCCCCCCCTCTTTTTTTGTTGTTTTTTTTTTTTTCCTTTCTTCCCTCAAAACTAGGTGGTTTCACTTATAGACTCCAATAAATTATGTTTTCTACTGTGTGGTGATGTAGCAGTACCTGTGCCAATTTGTGTACTAAGAATGAAAGGGACATTTTGATAAACCTGTCCGTTCTGTAATACCGTCTTACTGTCTGAGTATTAACAAAATAAAAAGGAAAAAAAAGACAACACTAGTGGACTATTTGCAACTGCCAGTCTCTGCCTCGCGATGTTCAATCACAATCCGACTGTGCTGTAGAATGTCGGTCATCTTTGTCAGCCTCATTATTTTTCCGCTCATCTTAAAGCTGTGGCTTAATATTTTGATTAATATTTAAATTATTTTCTGATAAGTTGAATTATAAATTGTGAAGGTTGTGGTTTTAAATGTGGAGCACATGCGCCATCTGGTGGATTCATGAAGAAGGTGTGGTGCCAGAGAAAAGCAGTTCATTCTCAAATTGAATACTCTTAAGCCTAAGAGCTGGAGCACACAGAGCTCAGGGGGAAACTCAAATGAATAAAGTACACCTCGGTTTAAAGTTACTACTGAACTCAACTAATTATTTAACAAAATAAATAGTCCGTGTGGGCATGCGCGTGTGCACACAGAATCCTAATAATCCATGATGTCATACCCTGAAACTGTACTAAAATGCAGGCATCATTTGTAAAAACAAATTACTATAACCACTTGACCTGCAAGAAAAAAAGACTGAACATGAACCCTGTGTAATTTTTTTTTTTTAAAGTTATTCTTTAAGGTTGTCAAGAGTGAATATAAAAACGATATCATAGTGCAGCATTTAAAACATACATTTTTATTTTGCTCTAAACTAAAATAAGGGATGACTCCCATCTGTTTCCAGTCCATTTCCTATTATTATTTGGGTACCCTACATTATTGCCACTATGAGCAAAACTCCACACCCATAATGCACTTGGGCCACTTTCATAGTTTCCTTTGCAATACATGGTTGTTCCCTGAGAGGGGTTACACACACAAGGCAGAACTGATTCTCTGGGGGGGGGGGGGGCTCCATTCACACCTACAGACAGCCAATCACCCCAATGTGCAGGTTTTTGAATTGTGGGATGAAACTGGAGTACGCAGAGGAAACCCATGCAAACACCACACAAAACATTCTCACTGACCATGCCGCTTCAACTCAAATTTTCTGCTATGAGACAAGAGGAATAACCATTACACCCGTTATTCCCCCCATGGTTCCCATAGCAACAGCCAATTCATGGAGACTAAGACATTTAATCAAAGCTTAAAGCTGTATTTATTTTACACAGCATGTGAGAGCGAGCTATGAGAGAAGCTCAAGTGAGTGTGCTTTACACTGGCTTCACAAATGCTACTGTACTGACTGAAGTGTCAGCACCATCATAAACAAGGCAAAAGTGACCCCCCCCCCCCAAAAAAAAAAGGCAAATCTGGCAATAATATACACCAGAGGCAGCGTAAAATCATCAGCGACTGTCTGAACAATTAAACTACTGAATGGATTTCTGCCGAACATGGTCAATGTGTTACCTCACCTCATGTTACCTCTAGAAATTATTTGTTTTTGGCAAGTCAAAAAGGTCAAGGTCACAGAAAGGTCATGAAGTTTGAGAAACTCTATTCTTATCCTGTGGAGAGGGTGATATGGGAGATGCAGAGGCTAATCAATGCACTTGTCACCATCGTCTGTATGCGCCTGGTGGAGGTACTTCTGCACTGTAGGAATGTCCCTCGAATTTAAAAGGAGGAGATATGATTTGTGGACATTCATTCATTTTCTGAACCGCTTAATTCTAATTAGGGTTGCGGGAAGGCTGGCACCCTCCCTCAGCCAACTCTGGGCAATGGCGTCGTACACCCTGGACAGTTCGCCAGGGCATTGCAGGGCCAACACTCACATTCATACTCACACTTGGGGGAGATTTGGAACAATTAACCTAACCTAGTACCGTATGCATGTTTTCAAACTTTGGGAGGAAACCGGAGTACCCAGAGGAAATCCATGCAGGCACAGGGAGAATATGCAAACTCCACACAAACGCCCAGGCTAGAACTCAAACCCAGGACCTTCTTGTTGTGAGGCGGACCTAATCACTACACCACCGTGACACCCTGATTTGTGGACAATTAATCTCAATCAACACATCATATTAAAAATCAGTCTGCATGCAAAGAAATTGTAAACAAACAGCTGCTGTTTATCTCTGGTTTATTTTAAAATGTTATCCATGAATGATGTCATCAATACCCAAATTAACATGGTGGAGTTTAGCTTTAAACAGAATTTCTTGTAGTATTTCAAGCGTTTGTGTTTAAATGGGCAGCCGACGTAAAAACCTATGCCAAATCAAATGATTCGCTGTGGTGACCCCTGAGAAAGAGAAAAAAAGCCAGAAGGATAGAAGAAGTGTTTAAAATCATTACTTGGCCATGGGTGTCTATATAATACATTTAAAGAATGTAGCCAAAGCCTATACAATGGTACCTCACCATACCCAAAAAAAAGTTACGAAGCCACTTCTGGAACGATTAATTTCGTAAGTTGAGTAGCATTTTACATGTAAAAGGCTGGATTCGTTCAAAGGCCCCCCATACCACCCCCTAAATAAACCCTTTAAAAATATAAAACTTTTAAAACCTTCTTCTGCTTCAACATTGTACCGCATTGTATTGCGATATCACTCTACCACATGCCACGAGCCCACTTCTTTTCACTTGCACCGGGAATCACTTTCTTGGGGCCCACGATGAATGACGAAAAATAAAGTTGCAATGAGCACACTCGAAAAACTCACGAAACAGTAACTCTGTCACGGAGTTCTAGCACGTGTAAAAGGACAAACAATGGGTCGAAGGCACACGAAAAGCATCTTGGGCATCATGGAGATGCAGCTCCCTCCTAGCCAATGGGAGGGCAATTCTATTGCGTCAATTTCAAAACAAAATACAAAAAGGCACAAGTGTATTTACGTTTCGGGGGACTTGGGCGGCTGCAAAGCTAAGTGTGCATTGTTTGAATTTTTGAGATGTCACGTTTCGTAACGTGAATTTTTCGTATCCACAGACAGACATTTTAGGTAGGTGCGTTTCGTAACTTGGATTTTTTGTGTTAGTTGGGTCTTTTGTAAGGTGAGGTACCTCTGTACTTGTACACGTTACCTTGAGGATTGATTATGTCATCATTCTGAAACTCAGTTTTCAGAAAACTGCCCATTTAAAAAAAAAAAAAAAAAAAATCAGGAAAACAGAAGCCATCAGCCACGAATTTGACCCAAAAGAAGGAAATCAGTCTAGCAATTTAAACATGATTAACTTTTAACAAGTTACTGTCTTCTCCTTTAATCCGGTTTCTAAACTGGAACATTTATTCCAAGATTTCTTGTAAAATCAAATAATTTGTTCATGACTGGTTTACTGACAGTCATTTCCTCCTTACATTCCTCATGTCCAGTACTTGTATTTTATCTGATCTTTTTCACAGTGTTGTCACGGTGATGTCTGTTGAAAAATTAAACATTTAGCTCCCTTGGGGTGCACTGACTGTAGGTACGAACTCAGATTGATGCTGTAGCCATCCACGACCAGGAGCCCACATTAGCCATTTTATGGACTGCTCATGAGGAGGAGGGATGACATGACTCCCCCTCTCGGTAATTGACAGCAAGCACCAACCAATCGTACAAAAGAGTGTAGAAAGCATTCTATCGCCAGGTATTAGGCCGGTCACAAATGTGAATGCGCAGCAAGATAGAGGTGGCAGTGTCATGTGTTCGGGACATGGAATGTCCTTGGGTGGTGGGGGTTTGAGCATTTCCAATTAAAAAAAAAAAAAAAAAAAAAAAAAAAAGTCTACAGTGTAAGTACTTTAACACTGAGGTAATACTGGAACAATTCGTTATAGGCACTTTATACTAAGAAGCGCTTTCGGTGTGAAAAGAATTTTTTAAAGGCACATGGGATGATGTCATAAAATCTGGTAACCCATTTTATACCGTTTCTGTGTGTGCGTGCATGCGTGGAGGGCTGATGGTGAGACGGAGACAGTGTGCAAGTTAGAGCGAGAGAAGGAGAAAGAGAGCGTCAAAAAGGGAGAGCGAGACAGGGGCATGGAGCGAGATGGGCTTAATATAAGAATGTGTTAAAGGGTTTCCAGTAGAACTACGAGCCGTTACTGATTTTTTTCCGGTTGGTAAATGGACAGGGTTCTGGCTGAGGGATCAGTAGCTTTGATCCATCTTGGCATCCAATAATGAGGTGTCCATTCAGGGTTTCCCGGGTAAAGCTTCTCAAAGATCTGCCGCATGAAGAAGCCTTCTTTGGTATTGGGTGGGTTGTAGGGGAACAAGGTGGACGCATTCTCCAACTCCGTGTCTGCCACCTGCAGAGGACATGGGAACACACACACCATTCCAACACTGTGCTTCTCAAAGATCATGAAAAACTTTGCAACGCTTACAACTCAAGTCAATTTCTCAACACTTAAGAGTCTACACAAATACTGTGTGTGTGTGTGTGTTAAGAGTATCTATATTATTTTTCCTTAATGACAATGATTTTGCTGAGATTTACTTCACTTAAAATAAAAAAAAATAATAAAAAGTCTAGAAGAGTGATTGACACCAAGAAATATTTTTTTTGTTGATACAAGTTCATTATACTATGGTACACATGACACACTCAACACATAGGGGCATTTTCAAACAACCAATTAGCCCAGTGTGCATATCTTTGGATTGAGGGAGGAAACCAGAGTCCCCAGAGGAAACCCATGCAGCACAGCGAGAACCTGCAAATTCCATCTCAGAGACGAGAATGGAACTTAAACCCACAAATGTCTTTGCATTAAGTCAGTCGTGGTAACCACTACACAGAGCCGCCCACTAGAGGGAGTTGCTGCTCCATTTAGAAACTGATAATTCTCTTTTTTCTTGTAGCTCAGACACCATACCTCAGACTCTATGTGCTCCTGCAAGCTCGTGTACCAGGATTTCTTAAGGGACATCAGACCATCACTGAACGCCTCTTTGCGTCTCCACAGAATCTCGTCAGGAATCAGATTCAGTCCATTGAAGGCTTCCCTCAGAAGATGCTTCTCCACGCCATCCTGTTTCCACAATACAACGATTTAATAAAGCATCATCATTCATTCACTGAGCCACGCCATCCTACTTGGGGCACAGGAGGCTATAGCCTGAGCCCCAGTCTATCACATCACTCATCCGGACCTAGGGGCAAATTTCAAACAGCTAATAGTTTAATGTGTGTATTTGGACCGTGAACGGATACCGGATTACCCAGGGAACCCAACTTGCAAGGGAAGAACATTCAAAAGCATGCAAGCCTGGACCTTGAACCCAAGACTTTGCCGCTAACCACTACACCACAGTGCCACTCACGAGACCGAGCCACTGCTCTAAAAACATGGCAGTAAAGAACAGAGAGAAGGAGACGCTTCACCTTTGGCATCCTCAGTTCCTCAGGCAGAGAGAGGTAGTAGGCAGTGAACCTGTGGTCCAGGAAAGGCACTCTCAGCTCCAAGCTAATGAGATGAGAACCAAAAGTAAATTGGGGAGGGGGAAAAAAAAAAAAAAAAAAAAAAAAAAAACCACACACATTAACATCACTGCTTATATTTTATAGCTAAATTTATTAGAATATACAAAACTATCCATTTTTAATAAATAAATAGACCAATCGTCTGTTCACAAATCATCCACCAGGGGTCAGTATGGCAGTTATCAGTAATACAATAGCCGTTTGCAAGGTAGTTTTGTAATTGCATCATCTCCCCACATTGGAATGTTTTACCATGCCACTTGGAGTTGCTGCCATGAAAGAATATCCACTATGAGCTCAGTCTGCAAGTGTAAAGCTTAAAAATGCTACTTCGGGAACATTGTTACTGTCACAGACTGGAGAGGCTACTGGCATCTAAACAGACACACAATATTTATCGACACTGCTGCTGATGTCGATCTAAATACATTAACGTTCCCCTCGTTGACATTCTAAAACAGTTAGACGTGAGGGCGAGTGGCCATGCTGGTTTAACCGGAGAAGTAGACATTTCAAGTTGATGTTTGTTCATTTTTGCAGGTGGAAGATGTGGAATTACAAGTCGCAACTTTGCCTTGAGCAAAGCACATGAGGTGATGGCCGGTGTTAACGTGTGGTGCATAACCTCGCCATCATCTTACCCGTGTGCGGCCGTGGTCCTGTCTGCCCTCAGGACGTCGAACAGATAAAGCTCCTCCATTAGCCGAACACTTTCGTCTGCTGAAGCTTTAGCAGATGGGGCCTGAGTGACAACACAAGGCCAAGTATGAACCAAGTGTGGAAACAAACACTTGTTCTGATCAGTTCAACAACACCCTGTTGAGGCAAGCTGTACCTTATGGAAATAAATATAGCCCTGCGTCAGTTCATCAGATCCCTCACCAGAGAAAATCACCACACTGTCAGTCTTCTCACGGATGTATTTAGAGATCAGATACATGCCTGGAAAGATAAAATATATTGTTTTGCATCACTGGTGGCATATCCTGGCCATAATTTCCAATTAACACTAAACCTGACTGAGCCAGCACTTACAACTAAAACTCATTTTACACATGGTATATTTAAAAGAAAGCCACCAGATGTCACCGTTTTCACATCGTGCAGGTTTTCAGAAAGTTAGTGCAATACAGTCACAATTTTCAAAAGGTAATGTAGATTTAATATTGAAAAAAGATTCTAATTCCAGGTCTCTTGAACAGAATTTAGTCATTTGAATTATATATATATAAATAAAAAAAATAAATAAAGTTTTTTGTTTTTTTTTGAGAGGAAAAAGGCTCACAATGAAAAGCAAAGCCTCTCTCACGGTTCTCTTATGTCACTTGATAGTTGTTCTTTGGTCCTCATGAGAAAGGGTATTTAATTTTTTTAGTAGACACTATGATATATTATATATAGAGGGATCCCTCACTTTCCATGATCCCCACGTGACCATCGACCCCCACCCCGACGTATATGGACAGGGAGCCGCTACTTTACACTTCAATGCATCGGGATTTTTTTTTTTATTTTAAATATTCATCAAATTTAAAAAGAATAAGGAAATTAAGGAAGAATAGGAAAAAGTTAAGGAAAATGCCCCAAAAACAAAGCAATTATATAAATAATAAAAAAAAAAAATCTCCCATCAAAACTAGTTACATTGTTGCGAGATGCACATGTACATCTGCGTGCGTGTATGTATTTATATCTTACGCATTATTTAACATTTAATTGTTATTATAAGCATTTATAGAATTGAATATGTATTTATTGATATTATATACACATTCAGAGATCCCTCACTTTCCGCAGTTAATTGGGACATCACCACCCCGAACAGTAATTGAATAGCACTGGGGTAGAATGAAGACAGAGTACGATTAGTATCAGCAAGTATAGACCTTCTAAACCCCTTAAAAATTAAGAAAAAAAAAAAAAAAGTACTTTTTAAGGCCTCCTTCTGCTTCAATATTCTACCGATAGTAGACGGTTTTGGCCATATTCCTTTGCGATAGCACTCAACCACATGCTACAATCCCACTTCTTTTCACTCGCACCTGGAATCACATGTGTGTGTGTGCGCGCGTTGACCATGGCTTTGTTACAAATGTTTGCCCGAGTCAAAAAGTTTCAATGAGCACACTCGAAAAACCTCACAAAACTGTAACTCATGCGTCATGGGTAGTATGGAGATGCAGCTCCATAAATAGCTAATGTAAGGGGCGGGATGTTGGGAGATAGCCAATGGGACAGCAACTCGCACATTGTTTGACTTTGAGATGGCACGGTTCGGATCCAGAGATGGAAATTTTAGGTAAATGCGTTTCATAACCTGGATTTTTCGTTTGCAGGGTGAAATACCACTAACTAGTTTTGATGGGAGATTTTGGGTCTTTTTTGCGGCATTTTCCTTAAGGTTTTTTCCCTATTCTTCCTTAAGTCGATGAATATTTATTAAAAAAAAAAAAAAAAAGCACTGAAGCGTGAAGTAGAGAGGGATCCCTGTATGTGTGTGTTTATATAAAAATTCTGTGTTCTCTGTTGAATGGATTAAAAAAATAATCTAAAAGAGTGCAGAGCAAAGTTCAGCTCGGGTTAGCTAAACCATGTGAAGCTGTGCGTTCACCGTTATACTTCAACAAACTCACCAACGGATGCACGCACTGTGGTGATGTCGTAAGACTCCAGGTGAAAAATGACTTCCTCCAGAGCACGGATACCCTCCTCTACGGTGAAATTCACCTCATGATGATCACTGCCTATGTGGGCAGCAACCTAGCACACACAAGCAGGTGACAATTTTTCCCTGGCGGACATAAATGTAATTTTGTCATAATCACAATTTTTTTTAAAGGCCAGTGACGTGTTCGACATGGCACAGCCCAAAAATACACATTAGATCACAAGTGGAAAATGAAAACCTTTGTCATATGATGTCAGATCGATACCCGAGATGAACAGCAATACCCTTCAGCCCACGGTGGCCATATTGGATATTTGAATGCAAAGAAAACTGATTTACTATCGTAGTCAGCGAGTCTGAACCTCAACACCAAAACTCTGGTGATCGGTGGGGTGTTGGCGTTGGTGCACAGACTGCAACTGCGTACCGACAGAACGCCGCGTGTGATAACAGTTAAAAAATATAAATAGCCAAGATCTTAAACAACCCTCTGATTTTGTTGTACTCACTTTTTGGTTAAATGGTTAAACTCCACCAACCTTGCGTGCCGCCAAGATGTCCGGCGAGTCTTCAGCACCAATAGAAAATGTCTGAATAGGATACTTTAGCTGCTCGTCCTTAGCTAACTTAACAAGAGTAGCAGCAACGAGGCTGGAGTCAAGACCACCTAGAAATTACAAGAATGTCTAAAATGAAGCATAGTTTTAAATAAATAAGGTGAAAATCTGAAAAAGGAAACAGGAGTACCTGAAAGGAGACAGCCAATTCGCCGATGAGCCATGAGACGCTTCCTCACAGCATTTTCAAACAGGATCCTGATGTTGCTTTTCACAGTCTCCAGAGAAAAACCTACAAAAAAAAAAAAAAAAAAAAATCTCTGCTTTATATATTTTAAATGAAAAGGACTAGTTCAGCTTCATATGGTTAGAGCTGTGAGAGAAGGGAAAAAAAAAAAAAAAAAAAAAAAGCCAAGTTTACACTAGCTGATGACTTAGGATTCAGCTACAGTTTAGCTAGTGTGTATGCCTAGCATGAAGTCTTTAAAGGACAACATGAAGGTAAACGTTTGTTAGTAGTCAAAACAGGTTAAACATGTCAGGAATATTACACGTGTTAGTTATGATGTCAATGAAACTCCTGCTCTTCTCTAGCTTCTGGTGCTTTATTTATTTATAAATATCACAGTACAAAATTAAGTCATTTTTCTTTAATCGTTACTGCATTAGTACTGTATTAATGAGTAAGACTGTCTATAGAATATGTTGAAGTATATATTTTAGCACATGTAATAGCATACAGAGTGCAGCCGTGAGGGAGGGGAACAAGCCAGTGTCTCTCCCTCACACCGGTCCCAAGCCCGGATAAATGTAGAGGTTTGCGTCAGGAAGGGCATCCGGCGTCAAACAAATGCCGAATAAAATATGCGAGTCACAACAAAAAATTTCATACCGGATCGGTGAGGCCCAGGTTAACAACGACCGCCATCAGTGCTGTTAGCCAACAGGGTGGCCAGTGGAAACTGGACTACTATTGGTCGAAAAAGGAGAGGCGGGAGGCATGTCCGAAGGCAGAGAGAGAAGAGGAATGGCATGAGTCTAGGACTGAGAGTAGGGACTTTGAATGTTGGAACTCTGACAGGAAAAGGTAGAGAGCTGGCTGACATGATGCAGAGGTGGAAGGTAGACATACTGGATGGTTCAGGAGACCAGATGGAAAGGTAGCAAGGCTAGAAGCTTAGGAACAGGGTTTAAGCTGTTTTACCCTAGTGTGGATGGGAAGAGAAATGGAGTAGGAGTAATCTTGAAGGACGGGTTTGTCAGGAATGTTCTAGAGGTGAAAAGAGTGTCAGACAGAGTGATGAGTCTTAAGTTAGAAATTGAAAGTGTGATGTTCAATGTTGTTAGTGCTTATGCCCCACAGGCAGGATGCGAGCTAGAAGAGAAGGAGAGATTCTGGAGTGAGTTAGATGAAGTGATGCAGAGTACCCCCAAAGGTGAAAGAGTTGTAATTGATGCAGACTTCAATGGACATGTTGGTGCAGGAAACAGAGGGGACAAGGAAGTGATGGACAGGTTTGGTATCCAGGACAGGAACACAGAAAGACAGATGATCAATTTTGCAAAAAGGATGGAAAATGGCTGTGGTGAATACTTTCTTCCAGAATAGACAGGAGTATAGGGTGACTTATAAAAGCGGAGGTAGGAGCACACAGGTGGATTACATCTTGTGTAGGCGACGTAATTTGAAGGAAGCCAGTGACTGCAAAGTAATAGTAGGTGACAGTGTGCCAAACAGCATAGGATGGTAGTGTGCAGGATGACGCTGATGGTGAGGAAGGTGAAGTCAAAGGCAGAGCAGAAGACAAAGTGGTGGAAGCTGAAAAAGGAAGAGGGTTGTGTTGTCTTCAAGGAGGAATTGAAACAGGCTTTGGGTGGTCAGGAAGTGCTTCCAGATGACTGGACAACTACAGCTAATGTTATCAGGGAGACAGGTAGGAGAGTACAGTACTTTGTGTCTCATCTGGAAGGAGAGGAGATAAGGAGACTTGGTGGTGGAATGAGGAAGTGCAGGAGTGTGTATAAAGGAAGAGGCTAGCTAAGAAGAAGTGGGACATTGAGAGGACCGAAGAGAGTAAACAGGAGTACAGGGATACACAGCGTAAAGCAAAGGTGTCAAAGGCCATGCCTTGTATGCTTGGTTGGAACGTAAAAAAGGTAGAAAATCATCGATACAGGTTAGCACAGCAGAGAAATAGAGATATGAAGGACATGCAAGTTAGAGTGATTAAGGACAGAGAGGGAAATGTATTGACTGATGACAGAAGTGTGCTGGGAAGATGGAAAGAGTACTTTGAAGAGCTGATGAATGAGGAAAATGAGAGAAAAAGAGTAGGTGACTGTTGAGGACCAGGAAGTAGCAACGATTAGTGAGGGTGAAGTGAGTAGGGCATTGAAGAGGATGAAGAATGGAAAGTCAGTTGGTCGTGAAGTGCAGAGTTGTGGCAACTACAGAGGGATAAAGTTGATGAGCCATACGATGAAGTTATGGGAAAGAATGGTGGAAGCTAGACTAAGGCCAGAGGTCAGCATTTGTGAACAACAGTTTGGTTTCATGCCAAGAAAGAGCACCACAGATGCAGCGTTTGCTTTGAGGATGTTAATAGAGAAGTACAGAGGGAGCTGCATTGTGCCTTTGTGGATCTGGAGAAAGTATATGACCGGGTGCCAAGAGAAGAACTGTGGTATCGCATGAGGAAGTCTGGAGTGGCAGAGAAGTATGTTAGAGTGGTGCAGGACATGTATGAGAGATGTAAGACAGTGGTGAGGTGTGCTGTCGGTATCACAGAAGAGTTCAAGGTGGAGGTGGGACTGCATCAAGGGTCAGCTCTGAGCCCCTTCTTATTTGCTATGGTGATGGACAGGCTGACAGGATTCCCCATGGACTATGATGTTTGCAGATGACATTGTGATCTGCAGTGAGAGTAGAGAACAAGTGCAGCGAAATCTAGAGAGGTGGCGGTATACCCTGGAAAGGAGGGGAATGAAGGTTAACCCCAGTAAGGCAGACTACATGTGTATGAATGACAAGGACCCAACAGGAACGGTGAGGTTACAGAGGGCAGAGATAAGGAAGGTGGAGGATTTTAAATACTTAGGCTCAACAATCCAGAGAAATGGAGAGTGTGGAAAAGAGGTGAAGAAGCGTGTGCAGGCTGGTTGGAATGGATGGAGAAAAGTGTCCGGTGTGATAGGAAGGTATCGGCAAGAATGAAAGAAAAAAAGTGTACAAGACGGTGTTGAGGCCAGCGATGTTGTATGGTTTAGAAATGGTGGCCCTGGGGAAAAAGACAGGAGGCAGAGCTGGAGGTAACAGAGATGAAAATGTTGACGTTCTCTTTGGGAGTAATGAGGATGGATAGGATCAGGAATGAGCACATCAGAGGGACGGCCCATGTAAGAGGTTTTGGAGACAAAGTCAGAGAGGCTAGATTGAGACGGTTTGGACATTTACAGAGGAGGGATAGAGAGTATATTGGTAGTAGGATGCTGAGGTTGGAACTACCAGGCAGAAGGCCTAGAGGAAGACCAAAGAGACGATTCATTGACGTGGTGAAAGGACATGAAGGCAGTTGGTGTAAGAGATGATGCAGAGGAGAGGGTGAGATGGAGGCAGATGAGTCACCCCTGAAGGGAACAGCCAAAAGGAAAAGTAGTAGTAATATCATACATCGGGTTTTATAACTGCAACAATAATTCGCAGATTTTCAGGATCCACGGGAAGGAGTGGAACGCAACCCTCGCGAATAATGATGGGTTACTGTATTACACTAAAGCCTTCAGTGCAGCTAACTAGGTTATCAAACACTAGCCATGTCTCTCACTGTCTATGGTGAAAGGCATGTAAAAAAAACCATTGCGGACTTTTGTAAAGAGGAGCTACAAAGTCGTCAGCATGTTTCTGTCCCTTGCTAAAGGGACGTGTCAGGAAGGGCATCTGATATAAAAACGTATGCCAAATCAAATGTGCAAATCAGTCACTGTGGCGACCCCTGATAAAGGGAAAAAGCCGAAAGGAAATCTCACTGTATTACAATAAAGCACTTTTTATAACATGAACACCGACATGTCACCATTATATAAGATTAAATAAAGAATTCCTCACGTGGATGTACTTAAACAGAAGGACTGGGCTTACATTAAAACATCTCGTGTATTCCAAGATGCTTTTCTGCTCACCAGAGGAGAGCAGGCTCTTACATCCTTACCCATGCCAAGGTTCTCGATGTTCTCGTAAGCAGCATGTTTGGGCTCATCGGTGCAGCAGTGGAACCGTGCCAGCTGAACAGACTCCACTTTCCCGTTCGGCTTCAAATTAAACACCTCGAAGTGGCCTGGAGGGAACGGGGTGATCTTCACAGGGTTCGGCGTGGAGTGGGTGATCTGGGTCAAGCCTGGAGAACAGCGAATGTAGAACGTCAGGACAGAAAACCTTTGACAATTACTGGCGCTCTTTGTTGCCTGTTTAAAACATTTCAAAAATGCTTCCTGCTCACTACGAGAAGCATCTGCAGAATGGACCCAGTATATTGCAGCCCTATTGTAGAAAATTAGCAAATTGATACTTCTAGAGGCAGCACTGTGTTTGACTCACTTTTGACTCACTTTTGACTGAAGAGCCTGGGTTCGAGTCCCAGACTTGGCAAGAGTCTTTCTGTGTGGAGTTTGCATGTTTCCATCCCCATGCTTGCGTGGGCTTTCATAGGCTCCAGCCTCCCCGTGACCCGAGTAGGATAGAGCGGTTTAGCAAATGAATGTTCTTATCTTTACTCAGAGCTCAGATGATGCTCAGAGTCCATTTGGAAATAATTAACTCACTGTGTGCGTCTTTAATACCCCCATTTCACTGGAGCACAGCAGACTTACAGAAGCAAAAATGTCATCTGCAAATGTTCCGCAATTATTCCCTTATCTTCCGCGTGATTCCATAATTATTCCTGAAGTCTTTCTCCACTTATAAATATTCCATGAACATGCTTTTGAACATGTTCAAAATGACGTTCACGAAAAAAAATTCCGTGAGTGTTCCGTGCTCTACACACCACACACCATCAGCATCAGACCGAGCGATGATGCCGAAGCTCTTCCGTAGACTGTGTTCTATACCTTTCCGCTATGATCATTGCATGCGGTGCTCCAGTGAAATGGGGTTACAAGGCTTAACTTGAACAAAATCTGGCAAACTGACAGAACCGCCTTGGAAATACCTTTGGCCTCTGAACACACGGCAAGGAAGCCATCCTCAGTCAGCTTCCTGAATAAAGGCCTGACACCGTACGTATCTCTCCCCAGGAAAACCTTCCTATTGGCCGTATCCAGCAGCACGAAGGCGAACACTCCATCGAGCAATGATGCCATCTTCTCGATACCGAAACCGCCGTACAAATGGAGGATGATCTCACCATCCACTTTGGTCTCATAGTTGTACCCAAACTGCTTTTTCAGCTTTAGGAGAACGACAAACAGACATTACAAAAACACCACACACACAGGGGCAATCTGGAAAAACCAAGTAGAAAAATTGTGCATGCTTTTGTTCTGTGGCTGGGGGGGGGGGGGGGACGGGCTGTAGGACCCAAAGGAAAGGAAACCCACATAAGAAAAAAAACAGAAAAAAAGTATGCATTAAAGTACAGCATGTTGGGAAAGTAAGACAGGATCTGATCTTTTTGGTTATCCTGTCAACTATTAGCTTCTACAAGGAATGTCTATGCACATAAGCCCTATTTTGATGGTATCCGTCTCTCACTGTAAGATCTACAACCTCTCAGGTTGGTTAGACATAACACAGAATGAGTAATGTTCTATTTTATTTTCCTACAAAACACCATACCGAGTCCTGAAATGATTTACTGTGGATTTATTACCGATATTGTGCCACTACAAATACCTATTAAACCCTTATACCTGCAGATGCCTTTCCAAGAGCTCTTTTCAATGAAATCGCCAAGTTACCAAAATCTAATACAAACCCGATTGTGGTTGTAGATTTCACCATTATAACAGAGCCAGAGGTAAGGGAACTGCTTAATGCGTAGAGGCTGCATTCCATATAGCTCGTCCACAATAGCCAAGCGATGGAAGCCGAAGCAGCAGTTGGTGAAGCCGTTGACATTTTCGAATCGGAAAGCATCCGGACCTCTATGTGCGATCTTCATGGCACTGATGCACTGAACTGATAAGCACTCATCACTGCCAAATAAGGCCCATATACCACACATGGTGTCGCTATAGGGAGGAAAACAAATGTTATTCAAGTCATGTCATCTACTTCAGTCAATTTTTCAGTCATGACATTTGAAGGTGATGAAATCATGTAGGACACCACCTGGCCCATTCCCATATCGCTTACACCTGTTTGGACACACTGTTTAGAAGCCACCATTTCTTAATATACAAGTTCCTGATAATAAAGGAAATATAAAATTATTGACTCCTAATTTGAGAATATTAGTCACTCATCCACTCACACAATGTTGAACTGTTTAATTCTACTAGTCACAGAGAGACTGCAGCCACTCAGACGTTGGGCAAAAGGTGGGGTAGACCCTGGACAGCTTTCCTGAACATCGCAAGGCCAGCACACCCACTTGCATTCCCTCCTAGGGGCAATCTGGAACAGCAAGTTATCCAAGTGTGCATATCTTTGGAATGCAGGAGAAAACCCCTGCAAGCAAACTCCCATACTGGAACCCTGAGCCAGGAACTCAAACTCAGAACTTCCTCTCCGTGTTGCCCAGAGGCTGAGAAGGTAAGTTAATACAGTATTTCCACCTGAACCGGTTTGGATTTCTTCACCACCCACATTCAATGAGACATCATGGTCTACAGAAAGGCTTCTGAACAGCGATTGACCATCATCTAGACTCAGATGATTGCAAGCTTCAACAGATAGCTGGAGATACTTAGCATGAGACCACATGTCACATGCATAGCAGTGTATGCTCCTATGGTTTTTACCAACTTCACACGTTACATAAGGGTATTTAACAAAGCCTGGGTTGCATAGCATATCATTAGCTAGCAGTGACGTGTATTCAGTCAACCTTGAATACACTTGGGGGGGGGGGGGGGGGGGGGGGAAGGTTCATCATGAAAATATAAAATGTTAACGCCTTTTACCATTTGACACCAACATCACAAATTTCTCTCAATAAGAGTGGCAGAATTTCCATATGTCATGTTCAGATACAGGGTGGAGCTGCACAGTGAGGCAACGCTTTGATGTGCCATGCAGTTGCTTGAGTGCCTCACATTTACAGCAAACAGCACTGATATGAGATGATGCAAATAGTGTGCCACTCACGCCACACCCATACACACATCAGATGAAATGCTTTCAAACATTGATCAAGTGCTCTGACATTCATAATGTGTTTTTATAACACATTTGGACTGCAGATTAAATCATGAAGTCTAGTTAAAAAGTTCCTAGGTGAGGCAAACAGTATCCCTGACTCATGGCAGAGGGAACTTGTGAGCAAACAGATTCTTTCATGACCTAAAATCTTCATTTGTAGTTCATATTTCCTTTACAAACCACCTCATCAAAAATGAAAAAGATTACATTTCCAAGCAGAGAAAATTCACAAATCTGAACTTTTAAATCAAAACAATGTGATGACTAAAGGAAAACCAAGGAATACATTTTAAGTTCGATTGGAATATGCATCACATGTTTGTGTGCAGAATGCTACGAGATAAAAACACCATATTTGTCTGTTGTCAATCAAATGATGAATACGGTATTCTCTTTTGAATTCTTTTGTACGTATTGGTAACGCTGGTTTCAAGACAATCAGGGCCTGAAAGGTCACTTGCTGGGCACCGCCATGATTGTTAAGGTCGGTCTGGTTGGGCGGCCTCGTCCCCCCCGAGGCCATTTCCATTCAGGAGTCTCTCTCACCAATCTTCGCCCAGCAGACTACAAGAAAACTTTTCTGAAAAAAAGTTTAGTCAATGTCTGATTTAAAAAAAAAAGAGTCACATAATTGGTTTCATAACTTTAAGATAATTTTGCCGAATCTTGGTTTAAAAGGAACTTAAAAAAAAAAAAAAAAGTTTACCTCAGAGGCAGAAACGGTCACATCCGCCATTTTGAAACCGGCACTCACTTTGCGTCATTTACATTCAAAGCAGATGCGGTTATTCAGAGGAACTTACAGTAGTTTTCGACTCCCCGTCAGAGTATATTTCTTATACTTGTTTATTAGAACATAGAGTCGGTAAACCGTCAGTTAAACTCAGTCAGTAAGCGTTTTGTGTGTGTATTCTTGTGTAAATACAGCATGGTGCTAATCTAAGTACAGCCGAAAAAAGTAAGTTTTCAGCCGTTGTTGGAAGACACCCAGTGACTCAGCTTTCCGGACATTCAGAGGAATTTCATTCCGCCACCTTGAACCAGAACAGAGAGGAGTTTAGACATCCCTTCCCCCTGCCCCTGCGGTCGACCGAGGGACCAGGCTGGTAGTGCTGGAGGACCTGAGAGCAACGCGGTGCAGTGCGGGGTATGAGAAGTGCTTTGAGATCGGAAGGTCCATTTTGGATTT
>CM045731.1:68908916-68943916 GCA_024760905.1 Plotosus lineatus | reverse complement strand
AGTTGTTCATGCTACTACGGTGTTCGTTACATTAGTGCAAAAAATTAAAATAATAATCATAATAGTCCTGGCGTTAAAAAAAGGACCAAGATCTAAAGAACACTATAAAAATGTACATAATCTTTAAAACCTCAGAAAGTCTTTCTGGTGTTTGCTAGCAGGCGTGTGTCGATGCTCAAAAATATACCCAGGAGAGGATGACAAGAACCGAACTTCCTTAAATACCCGGGACGTGATCTTCAGGTTCAGATTCTCCCAGCAGTTACTCAATGATATTGAATACGGAATAATATTATAACATAAGAAAACTAAAATGTAGAGCATATACTAGATTTGCCATTTTTAAAGGCAATCGCTCATGAAATTAAAAAAAAAAAAAAAAAGCGCAACATTCAATCAATTTAGTTGATAAACTGAATAAAAAGGACACTGAGTGTTTTTCTCGGATTTGGATGTTCACATAGACAAAATTATTTTTTATAACTTAAATGAGGGTGTCCTTACGAAGCTAAATCGCAAGACGTGCACTAGAACCCGTTACCATCTATGGAAGAGGGACTGGTGATGTTACAAGGGCACCACGTTATAGCAGTACGTGATTTCCGTCGGCGCTAAGGAAGTCTGCGTAGGTACTCTGCTGCAGTAAGTGTGTGCTGCAATCAATTAAAACGTGATTTGTTGTGTTCTGCGCTTGTGCAGGGTTAAGGCGGCTGATCCCCTTTATTGTTTAATAACATAGATTTACTACTGTTTATGGTTTAAACAAGCAGTTGATACTTGTAGCATATAATATGGGATTCTTTGCCATGGCGATAAGGTAAAAAGTAAAACATCCAGGGGAGGAGTCAGCCCTGCTTGAGCTCCTCCTACCTGCATGAAGTTGAACCAAAAAAAAAAAAAATCGAGTTAGTGTGCTTCAGGGTTAACATTGGATAGTTACTTGATCCTCTGTGTACATTGCTACTATGGAAACAATAATATGTTATAATGTGTGTAAAGATATAAACTTGCCTCTGCAGCATTGAGAATTTCTCCATTGTAGGACAATAAATGATTACCTTTTTTAAACTTGTAATTTTTCTTGCAACTGGAACTGTTAATGAAAGGAGCGAAGTATGAATATTTGCTATCGACATACGCCTGTGGGCTGCTGCGTTCGTGTGGAGGGAAAACAGCGACGTTTCCAGGAGAGGCACTTTAAACAAAAGTCCTTTAAAAACGAAAACTTTGTTATAAAACTAGCTGCCATCTAATGGTGCTAAAATAGTGCTCGGCTGTGATCGGCGTTCTCGAGTACCGCTTTGATATTGCTGTCCGAGGCGAGCGGGCAACACACAGCTCGGACCTTTGGCGGAACGGCGTGAGATCAACGCTACAGTGTTTGTTGTCATCATGGTTCTGGCTGAGTGGGGAAGAAATCATCGGTCCTGAACACGGAGGGAACGTCCTGGTGCTGCTGCGCTGCTCGTTTGGGGCTGGATGGTTTCTGCAGGTGGAGAAAGAGCAACGTGAATAAAAACACAGCCACTGTTTAGTAACAATACCGCAGTTCACGGAAACACATGTAGTATAAATCAGGACAAAACGGGAAACTCTTGGCTCATACAGTCTCGGTGTGACTTTACCAGATGAGACAAAGGCCATGTTACAGCATGCACATGTGACAATGTATCATGAACAAACGTGAGTCAATTATGCTTTATATGCTAGAACCTGAAAAACTAGTGATCACATAACATATAACAAAGTGTGTAATGACACTATAAATGTGAAAAATCTCTGTGGGACTTCAGTGGTGGGTGAGACACTTCAAGTCAACTCAAGCAAGACCATTAATATTACTCTATAGTGCAAGGGAACGTTGCAATCTGATTGGTCCATTAGCCAAAACATTATACTGAGTGGCCAATGCTTAAAGCAAAACAATGGATTTTCACAGCTCCTTACAATTATTTTGAGCAGAATTCCAATATGCTTTCAAATAGAAAAATAAACTATAAAAATGTTCATGTTTTTTTTCTGTTTTTGTGTAGTATTTAGTAAAACACCTTTCACATTCAGGGTGCGGTTTACGGTTTACTTATTTTCATCAGTTAATTTTCTTAATCCTAATTAGGGTTGTGGGGAGGTTGGTGCCTATCCCAGCCGACTCTGGTCGAGAGCAGAGTACACCCTAGACAGCTCGCCAGGCCATCCCAGGGCAGAAACATGCTGACGGCTTTGTAGCTCCTCTTGTCGAAAGTCAGCAATGGTTCTTTTACATGAACCTCACACCATAGACAGTGAGAGACATGGATGGCCTTTGATAACCCAGTTATCACTGCGCAGTGACAAACAATATTGGAAAAGAAAGAAATCATATGAACGTACAAAAATGGCATTAATGTACTGGTGCATAAAGCTTATTTAAAAGTACAGGGATCCCACGCTACTTCGTCCTTCAATTCATGGGGCTTCAGTGCATCGCGTTTTTTTTTTTTTTTTTTAATATTCATCGAATTAAAAAAATATGGAAATTAAGGAAGAAATGAGGAACCAGTTAAGGAAAATGCCACAAAACAAGGCCCATTATGGAAAAAATCCTTAAACAAACACAAAACAACAACCCTTAACAAACACACAAAAAAAAAAACAACCCTAAACCTCCCATCAAAACTAGTTACATTTTTATGTGAGGTGCGCATCTATGTGTGCGTGTATTTATATTTTATTTACATCTTATGCATTATTTTTGAATGTTCAATTGTTATTATAAGCATTTATAGCATTATAGCATATTGTTATCATAAGCATTTATAGCATATTATATACACATATACATGTACGAATACGTCAGTCGGGGGGGCGGTCTCGATCCCAATTAACCGCGCAAAGTGAGGGATCCCTGTATTCCATTAAAACATAAAACTGATTTCTTACTTTGTTAAATAATAGACATTTATATTATGACACATATTCTGTTAAGGTTCTGTAACTGAAAGGCTTGATTTCGATGATTTACGGTCACCTACAAGTGTGATATTATTACTCAAACAGTGTGCAAGGAACTGTTTGAAAACTGCTTTGGAGTATCACCTGAATAATAATGTTTGGAAGATACATAAACATTTGTTAAGTATACTGAATAATTAAAAAAAGAAAAAAGGAAACAACAAAAACAGTATCAGAGGATGTACTTTTAAAAATCATAAAAAAAAAAAAAAAAAAAAAAAAAAAAAAAATCAAACCACCACCTTGGATTAGAATATTATATACAGCACAATCTGATTGGTTCGCTCTCTCTCTAGGATAGCTAACAGCTTTTATTTGTATAACTGTTTTCGGGTAGTCCTCCGATGGCTTGGCAAGCTGTCCAGGGTGAACGCCTCCCTTACCCAGAATCGGGCGAGATGGGCACCATCCTCCCTGCGACCCTATTTAGGATTAAGCAGCTTAGAAAATGAATGAGTGAATGTTTTAGGATATACTACGCAACAATAGCGATTTAAATTGCAATTATACTACAATTCAAATTAAAATCAAGATTTTTTTTTTTTTTGGGGGGGGGGGGGGGGGGGGATTTTCTCCCTAATTTTAATTGTCTCCAATAGACACAATTCGCATTACGACTGCACATGTGCGGGGAACGTGACCTGACAGCTGATCCAAGGGTCACTGCTACCACACTTTATTGAAGCCACTTGCTGTTGTATGGAAACACATCCGAACAACTGCCGCTTAAAGTCTGCCCTAAGCCTTAAATTATCGACATGCCAGGCACGCATTGTGCCGCAGTGAACTGTG
Organism: Plotosus lineatus; assembly: GCA_024760905.1. NCBI lineage: Eukaryota > Metazoa > Chordata > Actinopteri > Siluriformes > Plotosidae > Plotosus > Plotosus lineatus. The sequence continues at coordinate 68,940,133 of CM045731.1, read as the reverse complement.
GGAACGGCATATATCATCTTGAGCATTGGAAAAAGCTAGTTTGCCGTATACATGCCTGAAAATTTTGGACTACCGTGTGTACATGTCTACCATCGTTCACGCTATTTACCTTCCCCACCGAGCTGAAGGATCTGGAGGGACGCAAACGTTGGATTAAAGCATTAAGTTTATAATTAAAATGTTCTTTATTCAAATTCATAGACCTTATAGACTATTATATTACCTTTTATTTACCTGTTAATTCACCATAAAGATCGGCGATGCCAAATTATATATGTAAATTATCATTACACATCATAGACTCAGATCTTGAAAATTACTGTTATGTTAATGTGTAAAATAGACTAACAAGAGCTGTCAGATCACTCGGTGACAGCTGTAAAACTTGTATTTACCTTCTTTGTAGTCATTACGAAGTCGCGCTAGTAAGGGTGCCTGGTCCTTCACAATACTCATGCACACTTCATAACAGCATCTTTTTTAATTCACACCTTTTCAATTTTTTTTTTTTACATTTTTTCTCCCTAATTCAGTCGTATCCAATTCTTACTCTTCAGATGGTGCCTTTCCTATCATATGACCACCACTAACCAGAAAGGGGTGGAAGCATGTACACTCCGTAACATGCAACGCTGCCACCTGCCTCTTTACAAACTGCTGCGTATGCGTATTTAGGGGCGGCCTAACACACTCCGAGTTAAAAAGTTTTCCACCCCCTTATACGAATGAGCTCACAGAAACCCATGACTGACTGGTAATTCGCTGTGAGTGACAGGGGAGCGTATGCTTGGCCGCGAAACCTGGATTCGAACTTGCGATGACCAATGACAGCATCTTTTAAAACTCATTTAAAGACCATTTTGTGAAGCTCGCATATTTTTGAGGCTGACATTTTGTTTGCTGTCTAAGATTTCAGAAAGTAACCATAACTTTGTCCGTTGTCTCAATCCAAGCATTATCCCCTCAGGATAATTTCTACTGACCTTAAGATAGTAAAAAATGGAATATCTATATTTTCTTTTGCTTTAATTTATGTTTCTGTGCAGTATACAGGGGTACCAATGAGGTTTAGAAAAAAAATAGAGGAAACGAGTTCAGAAATAGAGGAAATGAAATATTTCAGCTGGGAGTCAAAGGGGCATATATTATAAATAATTACCACTTTGGCGAGTAAAAATAGTGGAATTCTGCTCCATAGCGGAGATCTGGGATCCCTGAGTATATACTAAGCAGGAAGCCCTTCCTTCTTTACCTCTTGTGCCTTGATGATTGAGCAGAATGTTTAATTTTGTAACTGTGCTTACATTTAAAAACCCCGAGACGTTCATTGTTCGGAAAATCTTCTTGAAAGCACCAGGTAGAGTCCGCGCTTCCCCTTCAGCCTCAACGACTTGCTCCTCCATGACATTGACGTTGACGGCGACCATCTTGACAAAAGCCTTGAAATAAAATGGACATAAATAAACTGGTATCAGCACTAATGATGAATATTAGCTGGTCATACATCACCATACTCTTATTCAACACATACCTCCAGCTTATCAATTTTCCTGTAAATCTGCCTCATGTCCTCAGACTTTTTGTAAATCTGAGGCAGGCTGACGTTGACAATCTGAGAGGTGTCGTTGCGAATCTGCAGGGAAGAAATTATCTGTGAATTATACACCACTTCACTGGAAGGAGCACAAAACAAATGGTAAAAGTACATTTTCAGGCAGTTCTTGGTGTTGGTCATTAACTCACCATATCCAGCATTCCGACAAACTCGTCCACTCTAGTCAGCATTTCTTCCAAACTCTTCTCCAAACATAGGATCTGTAGTATGCAAAAGTCAACAAACAGCCAAAAGCGTAAGAAAAAACGCATCAATTACATGTTTTGGTTGCCTGGAAACTGACTATGCCTTTAAAACAAAGAAAAAAAAAGGTCACAAGTATAGGTTCACAGTAAAACCAATCCACTGCTACGATTATACTTTACTACTAGTACTACCACCTTACCATGCAACCACTATTTCATACCATAATATTACTATTAACTAGAGCTGGGTATTGCAATATATTGCGATTTCTAGCATGCACTGTATTGTATTTCTAGCATACAGTGATACCTCTGCTCACGAACATAATTGGTTCCCAGAAAGTGTGTGTGAGGCGAAAAGTTCGTCTTCCGAACATTTATTTCCCATAAGAAACCATTAAAATGAGAATAATCCGTTCCCAGGTCCCCATAAAACATAATTTTCTACTAAATAAGCCTTAAAACTACACAAAAATATACCTTATTTTATGTATAATAAATGTGCTCTTGTATTGTAATTCAAGAAATAAACTGTACTGTATAATAAAGTCATTTTATTTACCTTTGTGATGGTAGTTGACGGCTTGATGGAATGGAGTGGGAGGAGGAGGGAGGGAGGGAGGGAGGGACTTACTGTTTGGAAGGAGAGTTTGGAAACGCCTACTGTTTGGAAACACCCTTAGCCACACACGCACCCTTAATAGCTTCCTTGTTCTTAAGGATGGTGGTAGACTTAGTGTACTGGTACTGGGACGCTGAGTCACACAAACGCACACCTCGTTCGTGTTTTTCAATGATCTCCGCCTGTGGTGGGGGCTTTTTCGGTCCCATAATAGCAAAAGTACACTCAATATGGTCCAAAATGTCTAGCAAACACAAACCACTTCCGCATTCAAAGAAAGGGGTGATTTAACTGTGACGCCATGAGCGTGCGTCAGCTTCTCGTGGCCGCCACCGTGGCGCTGTTCGACCGCGTGGTTTGGTTCGTCCGCCAAAAAGTAGTTCTTCAGCCGAGACTATATTTTCGCGAATTTAAAGTTCTTGAGGCGAAAAGTTCGTGAGCTTAAGCGTTCGTCAGCCGAGGTTTGACTGTATATGCGATATGTATTGAGATATATTGCAAGAAGAATTCTAAATTAAAAGTAAGCCTGTTCTTGAAAGTATTTATTCTTTATTTCAAAAAGAGAAATCAACAACATTAAAAACATTGGTTTAGTCATTAAAATAAAAATTCTACGCATCAGAAAAATCATAGCACTGTCTAACCTCGTCTGTCAGCCTGTCTATCACCATAGCAAACAAGAAGGGGCTCAGAGCTGACCCCTGATGCAGTCCCACCTCCATCTTGAACTCTTCTGTCACACAGACAGCACACCTCAACACTGCCTTACACCTCTCATACATGTCCTGCACCACTCTAACATACTTCTCTGCCACTCCAGACTTCCTCATGCAATACCACAGTTCCTATCTCGGCACCCTGTCATATGCTTTCTCCAAATCCACAAATGCAAAATGCAGCTCCCTCAGATCTTCTCTGTACTTCTCTATTAACATCCTTAAAGCAAACACTGTATCTGTGGTGCTCTTTCTTGGCATGAAACCAAACTGTTGTTCACAAACGCTGACCTCTGCTCTTAGCCTAGCTTCAACTATTCTTTCCCATAACTTCATCATATGGCTCATCAACTTTATCCCTCTGTAGTTGCCACAACTCTGCACATCTCCCTTGTTCTTCAAAATGGGCACCATCACACTTCTCCTCCATTCCTCTGGCATCTGCTCACTTTCTAAGAACTTGCTGAATGTTCTTGTCAGAAAATCTACTGCTACCCCTCCTGGACACTTCCATACCGCCACCAGTATGTCATCAGGACCAACTGCCTTTCCACTCTTCATCCTCTTCAATGCCCGCCTCACTTCACCCTTACTTATCGTTGCTACTTCCTGGTCCTCAACAGTCACCTCTTCTACTCTTTTTCTCTCTCTCTCATTTTCCTAATTCATCAGCTCTTCAAAGTACTCTTTCCATTTTCCCAGCACACTTCTGTTATCAGTCAATACATTTCCCACTCTGTCCTTAATCACTCGAACTTGCTGCATGTCCTTCCCATCTCTATTTCTCTGCTGTGCCAACCTGTATAAATCATTTTCTCCCTCCTTACTGTCCAACCTAGCATACAAGTCATCATATGCCCTCTGTTTGGCCTTTGACACCACTACCTTCGCCTTGCGCTGTCTCCCTGTACTCCTGTTTACTCTCTTCGGTCCTCTCAATGTCCCACTTCTTAGCTAACCTCTTCCTTTGTACACACTCCTGCACTTCCTCATTCCACCGCCAAGTCTCCTTATCTACTCTCCTTCCAGATGACATACCAAGTACTGTACTCTCCTACCTGTCTCCCTGATCACATTAGCTGTAGTTGTCCAGTCATCTGGAAGCACTTCCTGACCACCCAAAGCCTGTTTCAAGTCTTGAAGACAACATGACACTCTTCCTTTTTCAGCTTCCACCACTTTGTCTTCTGCTCTGCTTTTGCCTTCTTCACCTTCCTCACCATCAGCGTCATCCTGCACATCACCATCCTATGTTGTTTTGCAACACTCTCACCCACTACTACTTTGCAGTCACTGACTTCCTTCAAATTGCATCGCCTACACAAGATGTAGTCTACCGGTGTGCTCATACCTCCGCTTTTATAAGTCACCCTATGCTCCTGTCTCTTCTGGAAGAAAGTATTCACCACAGCCATTTCCATCCTTTTTGCAAAATCAATCAACATCTGTCCTTCTGTGTTCCTATCCTGGATACCAAACCCGCCCATCACTTCCTCGTCCCCTCTGTTGCCTGAACAAACATGTCCATTGAAGTCTGCACCAATAACCACTCTTTCACCTCTTGGGGTACTCTACATCACTTCATCTAACTCACTCCAGAATCTCTCCTTCTCTTCTAGCTCACATCCTGCCTGTGGAGCATAAGCGCTCACAACATTGAACATCACACCTTCAATTTCTAACTTGAGACTCATCACTCTGTCTGACACTCTTTTCACTTCTAGAACATTCCTGACAAACCCCTCCTTCAAGATGACTCCTGCTCCATTTCTCTTCCCATCCACACCACGATAAAACAGCTTAAACCCTGCTCCAAAGCTTCTAGCCTGGCTACCTTTCCACCTTCCTCCTCTGCATCATGTCAGCCAGCTCTCCACCTTTTCCTGTCATAGTTCCAACATTCAAAGTCCCTACTCAGTCCTAGACTCATGCCGTTCCTCTTCTCTCTCTGCCTACAGACACGTCTCCCGCCTCTCTTTCTTCGACCAACAGTAGTCCAATTTCCACTGGCACCCTGTTGGTTAACAGCACTGATGGCGGTCGTTGTTAACCCGAGCCTCGACCGATCCGGTATGGAATTCTTATTTTTGACTCACATGTTATATGTGGCCTTGGTTTTACCAGATGCTCTTCCTGACACGACCCTCTCTGCATTTATCTGGACCGGTGTGAGGGTGAACACTGGCTTGTGTCCCCCTCACGGCTGCATTCCCTATCAGGATTAAATGGCTTAGAAAATGAATGAAAAAAAAAGTCTTCCAACCTTGGAATCAGTGATCCAGCACCTTTTACCACCCGGCCACCACTGCCTGTTGTTTGCGTTAGGAAAAGCACTATCTGCCTCCTGCACAAATGAGCTCACAGACACCCACGATTGGCTAGAAATCGCTGAGTGACAGGAAGGCGAGCGTATTCCATCCCTTCTTCCTGTGAGAGCTCAGTTCATGAGCTCTCTGTGTTTCCAGCTTCTTCTACTTGAGTCACGTAGCCCCTTTCGCAGTACAATGTCGCCCCCTTGTGAGAGGATTTATTACCGCCCCCCCTCCTCATAAAAAATGTTTTTATGAGGTATGTGTTTTGGTAGACATGGATATAAAGTATGCATGCAAGCCAACTTTTATTCGGTTTGGATTTAATTCTCTTTTCAAGCTGATCTCATTTGCAGTACATTTCTCACCTCCTCGCCTGGATCTGCTCGAATATACGAGGAGTAACTGACTGCGGTCTGTCTCAGGATCTCATCCTCCTCCTGCTCCTCCTGCTCCTGGATCGGACTCTGGGCAGCAGCACCGTCCACACTGGGACTCGGATGTACATTACCGCTGAAACTCGGACTTTCAGATACGTTACCGGCGAAGCTGGGGCTCTGGGAGACGTTCAGCCCGAAGCTGGGGCTCTGGGAGACGTTTCCGTTGCTCAGGCCGTCGCTCAGCATGGACACGGTGCTGGCACTTTGGGACACGATCCCACTGTCACGGCTCACCTCCTCACTCGACTCCTCCAGCGGAGATAACACCGGCGGCCGGCCTAACCGATGCTCCATGTCCGCGTCCACACTTTCACCCGCGTGGTTTTAGAAACGGTACTCGCAATTTACTCTTATTTACTGATGTCCGATTTGAGTCTGGTTGAACACTTCCGTGTTCGTCATGTGACTTTCACTGCCCCGCCCACCTCCTCCTCCCCTCCTACGGAGCCTCGCAACGCTCAAAAAGCGAAAGTCGAAAAGAAACCTCTGCTTCAAAATACAACCGGTAGCACTGCAATCATTTTTTTTGGTCGAACTGCTTAATCGTATTAGGGCCAACGGGGATGCTGAAGCCTATCTCAGCCGATACTTCAGGCAGGGTACATCCTGAACGACTTGCCAGACCATCACAGACAGGGCCAACACACACACACACACACACACACACACACACACTTTTTCGCACTCACACCGATGAGCAACCTGAAACAGCCTATTTTCTATTCTATAATTCTATTGTGTGTCTTATAATTTGTGTGTCTGTGTATTATAATTCTATTGTGTGTCTTTAGTTTGCAGGAGAAAAGTACAGTACCTGGAGGAAACTCAAGCGAGTAAAGGGATAGCATGCAAAGTCTATACAAAAACTCCCGTTCCCGGGACTCGAACCCATGACCTTGTTGCTGTGAGGCAAAACAGCTGCATACAGCTTGATTTCTTTCTTTTTTTAACAAGCTGACATTTTTATATTTATCTATCTATCTATCTATATATATATATCTATATATATATATATATATATATATATATATATATATATATTGGATACATAGATAGAGGGGCAGTGGTGGTCTAGTGGTATAGAGCGCTGGATCGCTGATCCAAAGGTTGGGGGTTGAAGTCCCACAATGTTGTCACTGTCCCCACCAGTGCGGCTAACTGGGTTATCAAAGGCGGGCCATGTCTCTGACTGTCTATGGTGAGAGGTTCATGTAAAAGAACCATTGCTGACTTTCGTAAAGAGTAGCTGCAAAATCGTCAGCGTGTTTCTGTCCCTTGCTAAAAAGGGTTGTGACAGGAAGGGCATCCGACATAAAAACCTCTGCCAAATCAAACGTGCGAATCAGATGATTCGCTGTGGCGACTCCCGAGTAAAAGGGAAAAAGCCGAAAGGAAGACAGACAAATAGATAGAGAGAGAGAGAGAGGGCAGTGATGGTATAGTGGATTGGGCACAGGATCACTGATCCTAAGGTTGGTGGTTCGAATCCCCACAGGATATTCACTGTCCCCCCAGTACAGCTAACTGGGTTGTCAAAGGCTGGCCATGTCTCTCACTGTCTATGGCGAGAGGTTCATGTAAAAGAACCATTGCTGACTTTTGTAAAGAGATGCTGCAAAGCCGTCAGCGTGTTTCTGTCCCTTGCTAAAGGATTGTGACAGGAAGGGCATCCGACGTAAAAACTCATGCCTAATCAAATGTGCAAATTATTCGCTGTGGCGACTCTCGAGAACGGGAAAAAGCCGAAAAGAAAGAAATGCACACACACATATATATATATATATATATATATATATATATATATATATATATATATATATATCTAGTGCCTGAGTTGTTGGACGACCATTGGCGACCCACCATGAAGGATAACGTCCTGGTTATCATCTTCATGGAGGTTTTTCTTGGCAGGATTAGTGCAGTGGTTTGCCATTGCCTTCTGCACGATGCGAACCTACGGGCAATTTAGAACAGACAATTAACCTACTGTGCATGTTTTGGACTGTGAAAGGAAACCAGAGTACCCAGAGGAAACCCAGGCAAGCACAGGGAGAACATGCAAACTCCGCACAGAAACACCCAGGCCGGGAATCAAACCCAGACCTTCTTGTTGTGAGGCAGATGTGCTAATGACTACACCACCGTGCCCCACACACACACACACACACACACACACCTCGACTTAAGTCGTTTCAAGTTAAGTTGTTCTTGATTTTATGTAGGTTTTCAAAATATATATGGAAAAATAAAAAAAATTAAAAGTTTACGTCATTATAATCATATATTATTATATATTTAGTATATTAAATACAGTACTGGTAAGTCTGTTGGGTTTCTACACCCGAGCCTCGTGGCTCATCAGGCCGGTGCTTATCCCCGGGTTCTGTAGTGTGAAGTGACCAGGAGTTCAACTCCTCCTGGAGGGGACGCTAGTCCATCGCAGGTTACCTTCCCAGTATATATTTTTACTGGTACCCATTTATACTGCTGGGGGAACAGAGGCACACTTGTGGTTGAGACCGTGCCCAGGAGTCTTAGCACAGTGGGATTTGAACTCACAACATCCCGGTTATAAATATATATATATATATATATATATAAGTACAGGCTAATTCAAATTAAGTCATTTTTCAACTTAAAGTTGTCTCTCCTGGAACCAGTTCATGACGTAAGTCAAAGTATACCTTTATGTGTGTGTGTGTGTGTGTGTGTGTGTGTGTGTGTGTAACTGGTATGTATGCAAAAATAATAATTGTAAATAGCTGCGGATAAGGGCATCTGCCAAATGCTGTAAATTCTTCTTTTCTTCTTCTTCTTTTACTTTCGGCTGCTCCCTTCAGGGGTCGCCACAGCAAATCATCCGCCTCCACCTCACCCTGTCCTCCGCATCTTCTTTTCTGACTCCAACGACCTTCATGTCTTCCTTCACCACATCCATAAATCTCTTCTTCGGTCTTCCTCGAGGCCTTCTGCCTGGTAGTTCCAACCTCAGCATCCTACTGCCAATATACTCACTATCCCTCCTCTGTACATGTCCAAACCATCTCAATCTAGCCTCTCTGACTTTGTCTCCAAAACATCTTACGTGGGCTGTCCCTCTGATATACTCATTTCTGATCCTATCCATCCTCGTTACTCCCAGGAGAACCTCAACATTTTCATCTCCGCTACCTCCAGCTCTGCCTCCTGCCTTTTCCTCAGCGCCACTGTTTCTAAGCCATACAACATCGCTGGCCTCACCACCATCTTGTACACTTTTCCCTTCATTCTTGCTGACACTCTCCTATCGCACATCACACCGGATACTTTTCTCCAACCATTCCAGCCTGCCTGCACACGCTTCTTCACCTCTTTTCCACACTCTCCATTGCTCTGGATTGTTGAGCCTAAGTACTTAAAATCCTCCACCTTCGTTATCTCTGCTCCCTGTAACATCACCGTTCCTCCTGGGTCCTTCTCATTCACACACATGTATTCTGATTTTCTGAGGCTAACCTTCATTCCTCTCCTTTCCAGGGCATACCTCCACCTCTCTAGATTTTCCTGCACTTGTTCTCTGCTCTCACTACAGATCACGATGTCATCTGCAAACATCATAGTCCATGGAGATTCTTGTCTCACCTCGTCTGTCAGCCTGTCCATCACCATAGCAAACAAGAGGCGCTCAGAGCTGATCCTTGAGGCAGTCCCACCTCCACCTTGAATTAAATCGGTCACACCGACAGCACACCTCACCACTGTCTTACATTTCTTATACATGTCCTGCACCACTCTAACATACTTCTCTGCCACTCCAGACTTCCTCATGCAATACCACAGTTCTTCTCTTGGCACCCTGTCATATGCTTTTTCCAGATCTACAAAGGCACAATGTAGCTCCCTCTGACCTTCTCTGTACTTCTCTATTAACATCCTCAAGGCAAACATTGCATCTGTGGTGCTCTTTCTTGGCATGAAACCAAACTGTTGTTCACAAATGCTCACCTCTGCCCTTAGTCTAGCTTCCACTATTCTTTCCCATAACTTCATCGTATGGCTCATCAACTTTATCCCTCTGTAGTTGCTGCAACTCTGCACATCTCCCTTGTTCTTAAAAATGGGCACCAGCACACTTCTCCTCCACTCCTCCGGCATCTGCTCACTCTCTAGTACCTTGTTGAATGTTCTTGTCAGAAAATCTACTGCTACCTCTCCTAGACACTTCCATACCTCCACAGGTATATCATCAGGACCAACTGCCTTTCCATTCTTCATGCTCTTCAATGCCCTTCTCACTTCACCCTTACTGATCTTTGCTACATCCTGCTCCTCAATGGTTACCTCTTCTACTCTTTTTTCTCTCTCATTTTCCTCATTCATCAGCTCTTCAAAGTACTCTTCTGCCAAATGCTGTAAATGTAGAGTCAAAATTTCAATACTTAATACTTTAAATAGCCACCTGACCAAGACAGCGACCACTAAATAAACAAACTTGTGCAGCCTGTGTTCATTAATTACTTCTAGAATCGTCCTGATTGGTTTTCCTAGGCCACAGTAACGGAAACAACCACCACAATATGGTGCTGCCTCCAATTGTGACTCTGGAGTCTGTTGGGCTTTATGCAAGGAATCACACTGGGTCCCTCTAACTAGCACATCATTATTATATTATAAATTATGGAAGCCCTTTCCATGAAGAATGACCGTGACACTGATGTAAAACCTCAAAATGTAAACAAGTACTGTTGTTTTCACACTGTGTTAAGCAAGAAAATAATCACAATGAGAAATGTACACAATTCACCACTTTATCAATAAAATCAAGATTTTATTTAAATTTAAATTTGTACAGAGAAAAAAAATCAAAAACAAACAAACGAAGAAATAAAAACACAAAGACAATGCTTAAATTTGAAAAATTCTGCAAAATAAATACACTTACTCTGATTTGAGGTGATTGAACTCCAGTAACGACCAGCAGAGGGCGACATGGCTGCGTATGTGAACTGAACTAAACCAGAGAATATGCAGTGATGGATTATAATAATAATAATAATAATACAGGAGTTAGGAATTACCAAGAGTTCCATGTTTGAGTCTGAAGCACACAGGATCATGAAGGATGGATTACAACAATATGACTAGTCTAGAAAAACATTAATATGCTCATCTGAAGTAAATTGATAATCCGGAGGGCACACAATTCATCAGCAAGTGAAACAGTGAAAACCAAACAAATCTTTTTTTTTTTTTTTTTTTACCAAAAAGGGCTTTTAAAAAAAGTGTGTGTGTGTGTGTGTGTGTGTGTGTGTGCGCGTGCGCACACACACACACACACACACACACACACACACACACACAAAGATGGGCTTTCTGCTTTAAATAATGTTTGTTACTGGACCCAGTGCTGATAAAAGTGCACATTAAAAGACTCCATCATAAAAAAAAACAAATACAAAACTCATGATCGTGGTACTAATGTATTGGTTGGTGCTGTATTTTTATTATTAGTGTTAAAATTTAGCACTTGTGTGTTAAGCTGATATCACATTAATGAGAAATCCCAATGCAGCAGTAGCGAAGTTGGTGCAAACCTTGGATTCCCAGAATGCAGTGCAGCTAACCGGTACAGCTACATCATGCTACAGCTCAGCTGATTAATATGACTGGATTCATGGTGAAACCAGCATAATAAATTTAAGCAGAGAAGGTGGAGAGGGCTGGACAGAGTGAAGGATTAAAGCACCGACGCATCAACGTTTTATGTAGACATGACGCGAGGACTGAATTACTAGCATGGTGGGTAATGTAGGATGCAGGAAATGAATACAGAACACCATAACGGATATTAACACATCCTTTCATTCATTTTTGGGACTGCTTTATCCTACTAGTGTGGCGTGAAGGCTGGAGCCTCTCTCAGCCGATTTTGGGTGAAGGCGGTGCACCAACACACACAACCATTCACACTCGCACTCACACCTAGGTGCAATTTATAACAGCCAGTTAGCTCAGTGTGCATGTATTCAGGGTGTGGGAGGAAACCAGAGTGTCCAGAGGAAACCCACACAAGCGTATTGAGAACAACATTCAAACTCCACACACAAAACACACTCTGAGTTCAGGGCCTTCTTGATGCAAGGTGGATTTGCTAAATCACGACGCTCCCCCATGCCACCTCTACTAACCATCACATACTAATTATAAAAATTATTAAGCAAGTCATACAGGAGGAGAAGGAGGAGGATGAAGAGGAGGTTTTTTTTTTTTCCCTTTAGGAAGAGTTCGCACCTGTATGTGGAAGCTAAATACGCTGAGCGCCGAGAGACCGTACACAGCTGTGTGTGCCCGTGCCATCCACCAGAGTCGAAGATTCATTAGGAGGCAACCGACAAAAATGTGTGCTTGTTTATCATAAACATCACATACGACAAAACTCTGGTGCATCGCTGTGTCGACGAGTCGGAAAAAGTTCAGTTCTCAGAATGTACAAGCAAAAAAAAAAAAAAAAAAAATTAATTAATTAACACTTTTTTGGTCAATGCGCGCTACTACTTGTGCTAATTCATAGTACAATTAAAGAAAGAAAGAAATCCTGTGCTAGAATACTGTGAGAACATGTGTCCCAGAAAAAAAAAAAAAAAATCAAAAAATCACCATGTTCCTGCGAAGAATCATCCAGAATAGTTAACAGAGACAGACATTTTATTCCTTGATATGAAATTACAGTGATTGATGAAATTACAGTGTATTTTCCTACGTGATTTTTCAAACGCCGACTGCTGGAATGAGATTCTGAGATCAAACTATAGAACAAGGTACGCTTTGGTAAAGTTATGATCGCGGCGGGAAAAAAAAATCCCTTATTTTAATAAATTAGTGTTGTTTATTTCTCCCAGAATTCCAGTGGACTGCTTGTGGTAGTGGAAAATTTCAAAAGAATCGCACAGAGAAACCTAAGCCTTGTTCTGATCTGACATTTGAAAGAAAAAGAAAAGAGCGAATGATTTCTAAATGGAAACAGTCGTGGAAAAGACATTCATATTAAATTAGTTCGTGATCGACGGCTCCAGAAAAATGAACAGTGGGGGGGGGAGACTAAAAACAGAGACATGTACCGACGCTATTCCCTTCCCGCCCACCCCCACCCCCAGACAGACAAGACACATTGTTTAAGAACAAGTAGAAATCCAAGCTGTTAAATTACATTTTACAAAAAGCTTCAAGAAGGCATTAAAGTTCCACATCAAGTTTGTTGCCCCAGGCTGTAAAGTCTCTGATGGCGGTATAATGACGTGCCTCCCTTCAAGCATGTGTATGTGTGTGTGCGTTATAGAGTGATGACCATGCCGTCTTCCTCTATGCCACCACTAGGCAGCGCCAGGCTGTTTCGAGGGTCCGTTCTCAGGCTGCTGAGGATTTTGTGCAGGCTGCCGTTGCTTTCCCTGGCACCGTTGTACGGCGTGTGATGGAGGTTCAGGTCTCTTTGAAGCCTGTAGCTCACGCTGTTATGACCCGTTCCGTTGAGGCTGGTGTGAGAATGGAAGGAAGCTGTGGACACGACGGACAGCGGTCTGCTTTGGGGTTTGGGAGGTGAAGCCGAGGTCAACTGAGTGGATCGTGAGCTGAGAGACGCCAGGGAGGCATTGGAATGACGAGTCTGGCGACCAATGCTGTTCTCAATGACAATGTCTGACTCCTCGTCGCTGTCCAGGTCATCGTGCCCGTAGCTGGAGGTCACGGCAGGCATGGAAGAGGGTACAGACTGCATGCTAGTGATGCCCGAGCTGCTGCTGCTATCTGAAGATTGACCCGAACTTCCTGACACGCGACTGGCGCGCACAACATTGTTACGCTGATTAGCCGGCTTGACCGTAACGATTAGGTTGTGGCTGTTGGCGATCATCATGTCGGTGACCTGGTCCAGCGTCTTGCCGGTCACTTCAATTCCGTTGACCTCGAGAACCTCATCGTTGACGGCGAGCAGACCTGTTCCTTCAGCCAGGCCACCAGGGACCAGGCGCGAGATAAAGATACCTGGCACCTTCTCAAGGCCGTGAGCTGTGACACGTACACTGGTGCCATCACGGATGTAGAATCCGAGCGGTCTGTGCGAACCATGACGGTACAACCTCACACGTCGGTGAGACTCGGGCACGACGTCCACGTCGATGATGGATGACACAGGTCGGAAGTCCTGAGGAAGACCGATGCGGATGTGTGGACGCTTCCTGTTCAGGTCGTTACGCAGGGCGACCCCAGCCTTCTTTTTGCGGGTAAGCGTGTTGGTGCCAAAGGCGCTGAAGTCAATTTCCTCTGCAAAAGAAATACAAACAAAAAAATGGAGATGCTGTTAGGATTGTTCCCAGTTTTGTTAAAACAAACAAAAAAAAGACTAAGACTCTAAATTAATTAATTAATTCATAAAACGCCTTTGCGTAAATTTTATTTTATTTATTTATTTACTTTTCTTGACATAACTCCAGTTGGGAAATTCTGCCTTATAGTGGCTATTGAAGATTCTCATCTGCCACGAGATCCTCAGTCACTTTCTCACTAATTTGCCAAGCCCCTTAATCCTACTAGGGTCAGGAGGAGGCTGGTGCCCATCTTGGCCAACACAGGGAGAGGGCGGGGTACACCCTTAACAGCTCGCCAGATCATCGCAGAGCCAACACACACAACCTTTCATACGTACACTCACACCTTGGGACAATTTGGAACAGCCAGTTAGCCTAATGTGCACGTCTGCACTATAGGACAGTATCAGAGTCTTCTTTTCCTTTCAGCTGTTCCCTTGAGGGGTCGCCACAGCGAATCATCTGCCTCCATCTCACCCTATCCTCTGCATCTTCTTCTCTTTCACCGACTACCTTCATGTCCTCCTTCACCACATCCATAAATCTTCTCTTTGGTCTTCCTCTGGGCCTTCTGCCTGGTACTTTCAACCTCAGCATCCTACTACCAATATACTCACTATCCGTCCTCTGTACATGTCCAAACCATCTCAATCTAGCCTCTCTGACTTTGTCTCCAAAACATCTTACATGTGCTGTCCCTCTGATCTACTCATTCCTGATCCTATCCATCCGCATTACTCCCAAAGAGAACCTCAACATTCCTCAACAAAATCAGAGTGTCCAGAGGAAACCTGTACAAGCACGAGGAGAACATGCACACTCTACACAGAAACACCCTCGCCAAGCCTCGGAATCAATTCCAGGGCCTAACCACTACGCCACCATGACCATGAGATATGAGATATAGATTTTACTTTGTTGTTGTTTATCATGTTGTTGGATGCTGAATAAGAGAGGTGCTGCGATGGGAAATAAATTTAACTTGCTCGTAACTAGTATGCAACCAAATGTATGTAAACAGATGTTCGGCTGAGTTTGGGTCAGTGAACGTGACGTTCTTCTTAACGTCAACGTTTCACAAGCGCGGTTTATGTGAATGTTACAAATATGTTCAAAGGGACGGCAGAGGTAATGGAACAACGCAAATGTTTATAATAGTGTATATTATAGAAAAGGGGTTTTCAGTACAGTCACGTCTTCAGTGTAGAGAAACAGGGGGTTGCTGTAGTACAACTCGGGCCAAGTCCATTTGAAGATGTTGTAAAATTCTGACTCAATCATCATTATCATCATAATCGACAACAACAGCTGCAACAAAGAAGTAGGCGGTAAGTCACCATGCTAATTAGCAAAGCTGATTAGCCATCGTCATCATCGGACTGGAGGGGCAGTGGTAGTCACGTGGTATAGGGCGCTGGATCGTTGCTCAAAAGTTTGGGGGTTCGAGTCCCGGTTGGGGGTTATCAAAGGCCGGCCATGTCTCTCACTGTCTATGATGTGAGGTTCATGTAAAAGAACCATTGCTGACTTTCGACACGAGTAGGCTGCAAAGCCATTGGCGTGTTTCCGCCCTGCGATGGCCTGGCGAGCTGTCCAGGGTATACTCTGCCCTCGCCCCGAGTCGGCTGGGATGGGCACCAGCCTCCCTGCGACCCTAATTAGGATGAAGCAGTTACAGAAAATGATGAACTGAACATCATCAGACTCAGAAAGCCTCCACTTGAATGTGATGGGTGGACCAGGAACGAGTAGTTAAGCGTTTTACGGTACTCCACACACCCTGCGATCAGATGCCTTTTGAGTCGACCACACAGCACTTTAACGAGGTTTCTCAGGGAACGCACGCTCCAAACAATCCATATCCATTCAAGGTGCATCCCGGTTACAGCCGCTGCACACCATGGCATTTAAATAACAGATGCCGTCTTATTAAACGCACGCCGATATCTTTAACAATATTCACATGAAGCTTGAGAGGTTTATCAAAGCGGCACTTTGTGGTTACTGGTAGGCAGCAGGACCAATCGGACTGAGAGAGACATACTTTTATTACGTGCTGGAATTTCAAGCCGCAAGTGCAAGACAACTGATAGGAAACACATTGAAGAGCTTTACTCTCGCTCACTTTCTCTTTCTCACTCATTAGGAACATAAAGCATTTGCCAGACCTCCATCCTTATTCGTGCTTATCTCTGACAAAATGATTTGCACCTCACGTCTGCTACAGCTTCATGACACGGTCGAGAATAAATGCAAGCAGGTCAATACTCAGAGCATAAATACCCCCCATATCCCTTAAAACACCACCAAAATATCCATGAAAAAAAAAACGCTGTTAAAGGAATACTTCTTTATTTCTTTTAATAAGATCTGCCCCGGCAGCACGGTGGCACAGTGGTTCTCACGTCCACCTCATAGCAAGAAGGTCCTGGGTTTGATGCTCTCCTTGTGCTTGCATGGGTTTCCTCCGGATACTCCGGTTTCTTCCCACAATCAAAAATATGCACATTAGGCTAATTGTCTGTTCCAAATTGCCCCTAGCATCATTAATCTACCATGACATACCATGAATTTGTTCCATCGATATGAGATTTAAGCTTTATAAACAATTTGAAACATAAACTCTGGGGAAATTCTGTTCAATTTTGTACAGTGGTACCTCACCTTACGAAATTAATCCGTTCCAGAAGTGGTTTCGTAACCTGGATTTTTCGTAAGTTGAACCGCATTTTACATGTAAAACGCGTGATTTGTTCCAAGGCCCCCAATACTACCCTTTAAAAATTATAAAAGCATACCTTTTAAGGTACTTACTTCGTGTTGACCATGTCTTCTTAGCAAAGTCATAATCTTACAAATGTTTATGCAAGGTTAAAAGCTTGAGCAAAAAAATAAAGTTGCAATGATCACACTCAAAAAAACTCATGAAACAAAGTGCTGCTCAAGGGAGCTGCATCATCCCTCCGAGCCAATGGGAGGCCAGCGGGGCGGGATGTTGGGAGATAGACAATGGGAGAGTAACTCGTGCATTGCTTGAATGTTTGAATGGCGCGTTTGGCACGTTTCGTAAGGAGAACTTGTTTCGTATACAGAGACAAAACATTTTAGAAAATGGTTTTCATAACCTGGATTTTTCATTTGCTGGGACTATCGTAAGGTGAGGTACCACTGTATTTTACATTTAAGTAATTTCTTTGATTTTCTTTTTCTTCTACTAACAAACACATCAAATGTAAACTGTAGTAAAATTTCCATTATATTGATATTTCTTACATATATGATATTGGTCAAGTGCTTTTTATCTCACAACCAATTGAGCGCAGGGGGGAGGGGAGGGCTTAAAATGGAGGAAAGAGTGCTGGTAAAACAAATATGGACATTTAAACCATCCTGAAAAAAGAGAACAATGAACAAAAATACACAAAGTGTGGAAGCACTGTAACACTTTCATTTTTGAGAAAATGAGGTCTTGTGCTTCCCCCCTCCAGTACAAGGAAAAACACTACTTGGTCATTGAATAATGATTTACTCTTTAAAGGGGCGGAGTATAGTTGAGGAAAAATAGCCTGAGTATCATGAATAGTGTCAAAGTGTCAGTTTGCGACAAATGCTGCACATGAACTGGTTTCATACATTAAATTTATTAAAAGTCCACGTAGCAATTCAGTTCTGTCCGCTCCATACTGTTCTCCAGAACTCTTGAGTTCTTCTGATTTGCAAACAAAAAGACTATGTAGTAAATATAAACAAGTATTTTGGACCTTCATGGCATATTTAGAGGACTTTTTGTCAATTACATTTGGGTAGCAGGTTCATCAGTTCAGTTCATTTTCTGTAATCGCTTACTCCTAATTTGGGTTGCAGGGAGGCTGGCGCCCACCTCCGGGCGAGAGCAGAGTACACCTTGGACAGCTCGCCAGGCCATCGCAGGGCGAAAACATGCTGACAGCTTTGTAGCTGCTCTTGTAAAAAGTCAGCAATGGTTCTTTTACATGAACCTCACATCATAGACAGTGAGAGACATGGCCGGCCTTTGATAACCCAGTTAGCTGCACTGGGATGTCAGTGATGACCTTGTGGATAGTGGGACTCAAACCCTCAACCTTTGAATCAGCAATCCAGCGTCCTATACCACTAGGCCACCACTGCCCGGGTAGTAATGGTTCAGTGAGTAATCCTCTGGATTACTGATTTGGAAGGTTGGGATTCAAGCCCCAGTCCCACCAATCTGGCACTGATAGGCAACAGAGTAAGACCCTTAACCTTCATCTGCTCAACTGTATAAATGAGAAAAATGTAAGTTGCTCTGGATAAGAGTGTCTGTCAAATGGCATAAATGTAAATATAAGTGGGTAAAAACAATAAAGCTACCCTCAAACCCAGCTAATCATTATTTATATTACTAACCAATCGATATCTACGTATCTAAGATATCATCACTGGTTAACTCCCAAGATGTTGGAACGGAATGTCTTACTGCAAACGGGGACTTCA
The DNA here is from genome assembly GCA_024760905.1 of Plotosus lineatus. Classification (NCBI taxonomy): domain Eukaryota; kingdom Metazoa; phylum Chordata; class Actinopteri; order Siluriformes; family Plotosidae; genus Plotosus; species Plotosus lineatus. The sequence continues at coordinate 68,921,413 of CM045731.1, read as the reverse complement.
CATAATGCTTTCATTCATTCGCTGAGCTGTTTAATCCTACTGGGGTCTCAAAGAGGATCTCAGCTGACTCCGGGCGAAGACGGAATACACTCTGAACAGCCCGCCAAGCCATCGTAGGGCCAACTACTTTATATCTGGCTCTTAGAAAGAGTGGACAATAGAGACTCCTTCCATAGACATGAAATTCATGGCAAAATTTGGATGAAAAACTAGGTCTTTTACCATCTATCACCATTTTTTTTTACTTCATACAGTCAATTTTCCATTATTTATGGCCCAGGACTTGAATCTAGGACCTTCTTGTAATGAAGTGGATGGGCTTACCACTAACTATGCCGCCACATAACACGTCCATGAAAAAAAAAAAAAAAACAAGTCCAGGCGCACACACACACACACACACACACACACACACACACACGGAGAGCAGTTAGGTGCTTTGCTCAAGGACACGTCAGCCATTTATGTGGAGGAAGGGAAGGTGCACCTCACTCCCCCAACACCACACATTTGTCCTGCTGGTTCGGGAATCGAACCAGCAAACTTTCGGTCCCAAAGCCACTACTCTAACCATTAGACTACCTCTGCCCCGAGTATTTGGTGAGGAATATTGATAAGAGGCTCAGCATGGTCACACCATCTGAGACACTGAGGCATGATGGGAAAACACACTAATCTAACGTTTTGCTGATTTCAGACTTGGTGATGGCTGTGGCGCAGAGCCTGCTAGACAGAAAACAAAGTCTGTAAGAAATAGGAAGAAAAATACACATCCATTAAAGATTTCCTGTATGACAGAGCCAAACCTCAAAAACATTTTGGTTAAACAAGCCTGACGATTGTGATCGAGCTGAAAGAGGAAGAAAATAATTATAGGCTTATTGTTTTGGAAATGATTCCCCCATCAAGAACCCTACAACTCACAGCACCGGAAAACCGGCAGAAGACTCCAGCGAGAAGGAGCGAGAGAGACGAGGGAGACGCCATCAATCATGATAATTTCACTGGGCATCGCGCACAAAGAGGGTTTTTTAAAGCTTCAGTGAAGACATGAAGCTCTTCACACGGTGCCTGGCACCCACTGCTGTCACCTGACTCAGCCTGGTGGAGGGGCAGGGGTCAGAGGTCAGGGGTTACTCAAGGGATGGGGGGGGGATGTACATTCCAACATGACGTAAAGCTTAAATATTTCGAGCTGTATTCACTGGAGGTTGCTCTATGAACTGTGCTTCAAGTGTACCGTGGCTGATTTGTCAGCATTAGGAAGAATAATCAGGGAGCCATTGTTGATGCAGTCGCTCTGTCGGTGCGTGATAATGGGATCACGCTGTGGGAACGGGACGGTGGGAGAGCAGGCAGTCTTTTGTCCTAGATTTCCCACCTCTCATTAACTTTCAAAGTAAAACAGCAGCCCCTTTTCAAGTTGTGCACAATTTCGACTGAGGCTAATAAAAGCAGGGATCTTAACAGCCAGTCATTAAAAGGCTCCCAGAACAGTTTACTTTGCATCAACTCCACAGCATATTGAAAAGAACAGAATTAATTCAAAAACTTTGAGGAAATCAATTAACCCACAACAAAATCTGACAGCATTTCAGTCTCGCTCCTGTGAAATAATTGGAGTGTCACAGATGTACCAGCAACCAGAGACAAAATCTTAGGCCAGGTCTGAAACTATTTTTTCAACAAATATTTTGGGGTCAGCCGTGGCCTAATGGTCATAGCAATGTGTTTGAGATTGAAAAGTCATTGGTTCGATTCCCCAACCAGCAGGAAAAGTGCATAGCGGTGGATGACAGCACTGTACCATCCCTTGTTCCACATTCCTGGCCGAAGTGCCCTTGAGCAAGGTACCTCACTCCCCCCAACTGCTCTCCAGGTGCCCCAGTGTGTGTAGTAGCTCACCGCTCCGAGTGTGCGTGCTCACTTTGGATCGGTTAAATGCAAAAGCAATAGTTTCTTTTGTGGGATTAATACAGTAAAATAAAAATCTAAATCAAAATCAATTTCTTTTTATTTTATTTTTCTTTCAAACATTCTCTTCTGCTTGTTTGTTTGGGTTTTTCGGACGTGAGTAACAAAGTTCATTCATTTTCTGAACTGATTAATCCTAATTAGGGTCACTGGGACGCTGGCACCCATCTCAGCCAACTCTGGGTGTGAGCAGAGTACACCCTGGACAGCTCTCCGGGTCATCGCAGGGCAGAAACACGCTGACGGTTATGCAGCTATTCTTCACAAAAGTCAGCAATGGTTCTTTTACATCAGGGGTCGGGAACCTTTTTGACTGCGAGCCAAAAGAAAGACATTTTAAAATCTAATCCTCTGAGAGCCATATATATATATATATATATATATATATATATATATACACACACACACACACACATACTAGGTGTATTTTATATATATATATATATATATATATATATATATATATATATATATACACATACATACATACATACATACACATTGTCTGTCTTCTGTCTTCCTTTCGGCTTTTTCCCTTTCACTCGGGAGTCGCCACAGCGAACCATCTGATTCGCACGTTTTGATTTTGGCAGAGGTTTTTACGTCGGATGCCCTTCCTGTCACAACCCTTTTAGCAAGGGACAGAAACACGCTGACAACTTTGCAGCTACTCTTTACGAAAGTCAGCAATGGTTCTTTTACATGCCTCTCACCATAGCCAGTGACAGACATGGCCCGCCTTTGATAACCCAGTTAGCCGCACTGGGGGGGACAGTGACAACCTTGTGGAGAGTGGGACTTGAACCCCCAACCTTTGGATCAGCGATCCAGCGCCTTATACCACTAGACCACCACTGCCCACACTAGGTGTGTATGTGTATGTATATATATATATATATATATATATATATATATATATACACACACACACACACACTAGGTGTATATATATATTTAAAATATTGAATACAACTAAATTGAAAAAGACCAACAATTTGAGAGTATAATACGACTCTGAATTTATTTTAAACGACATTGTCATAACAAACTTATTTATTAATAAGAAAAATATTTTTTACTATTAATGCGACTTCTTTTGCTGCATGGTTTTGCTGATGGCTTTGTAAGCTGGTTTATACGTGCTGAGGTTCAGCTTCATGCAGGCGTTTCGGCTTCCATCTATTACACGTGACTGCAGGTTGGTCTTGATGCTTTTCAGGTATGAGAAGGACTGCGTGCACATGAGAAGCCGAACATGGTCAATACGACACGATTCACACACTGCAGAGTTTATGTGACAGGAAGTGCATCCCAAGTTTTGGCAATCAGCTGGTCTGCGGGTTGAGGTTTTTCCATGTCTGTCCATTTGTGTTTGCTTGTCAGCTGTGCTTGGCTTCGTGCAAATGAGCCGATCAAAAACGAGGAAATTTATCTCTTTACTCAAAAACAACACGCGCAGTCTGTGGCTGTTGTTATAATCCAATAAAATTAGAGTTTCAAGGTAACGGACCCGCCCGCACACTGGCGTACAGAAAGGATTGGCTCTCCGCTGTGCGCCACAGTGACCTGACATTGAAAATGGATGTATAGATTGAAATGTGCGAGATTTATTCATCTGTTTTTGTTTTATTTGATGGCTTTTTTTGTATTTTTATTTAAATGACAGTGAAATTATGTATTCGTTATTCTGTTAAGAAAGGCCACCTGATTTATCTGAGAGCCGGATACAGTCATCAAAAGAGCCACATCTGGCTCGTGAGCCATACGTTCCTGACCCCTGTTTTACATGAACCTCCACCACAGACAGTAAGAGACATGGCCGGCCTTTGATAAGCTAGCTACAGCTAGCTGTACTGAGGGGACATCAGTGACAACCGTTGACTTGAACCCCCAACCATGGGATCGGTAGTCCAGCACCTTACCACCGGGCCACCCCTGCCTGAGTAACAAATCTAGTTTAAAAAAAAAAGAAAAAAAGTCAGCAGCAGTCATCAGAATGGGAATGAAATTCTTTGTAATTAGTGCTTAAATGGTAGTGTTTGAATTTGTTGGAAGTGGTTTGTTCCAATGAACAGTGGAATGGAAAGAACAAAAACAACACCCTGACCTTCACGCAAGTAAAACATTTCCCATACACTCTCTCTCTCTCTCTCTCTCTCTCTCTTCTTTTAAAAGCAGCTTAAGTATCCAGAACGCCTTTTTAATATATGCAAATTATATAATGATGTTATAGGAAAATGGACGTTGCTGCAACTTCAGGATCCAATGTCATCATGCGCCATGTCTATACTTCATTTACACTGAATATCTCCAAGATATGCACAAAACACCAGCTGGGTCTAATAACTGAACAGAGGAAATGGACTGATTCTTCAAGTTTCCATGGGTCTAAGACCCAAGGACTGCTTTTATTACCTCCGCCAAGGAGATTATGTTTTGGTTGGTGCTGGTTTGTCTGTCTATTTATTTGTTAGCAATTTTATACAAAGTACTATGAACGGATTTAATTACATTTTTTTGGAGGGATGAATTACAACTCAAGTAAGACTCCATTTACTTTTTCCCAATTGAGCCCAAATCTTTTCAAAGGTACTTTAATATAGTAGGATCGGGGACATTTTAATTATGAATAAAGCAAAGTTTACATTATCAAGGTTGAGAAAGACTTGTGAAAGTAATTTTAAGCAGAATAGGAAATAAGGAGGGAAATGAACTGCCTTGGTGGAGGATTGTACTGCATTGCATTGAATTTTATTATTTATTATACGAGTCATTTTTTAAGAATAATTAAGAATTACAAAAATGCTAAACTCCACTAATAATATTCAAAACTTTTCATCAAGAATATAGTATTTATTTAAGCTTTTTATTTGAGCCCCTTTATTTGTTAAGAAAATTGAAATATTCAAATAATAAAGTCATTATTTAAATTTGAATTTCAATATTTTCACCATTTATGAGAATCAATCGGGCGTTTTAGCTTCTGATGTTAAAAAAAACTGTCTCTCACTCACTCATTTGCTAAACAGCTTACACCTGCGACAGTTGCAAGGGAAGCCTTAGCCGACAATGTATGAAGGTGGGTACACCATGAACAACGCCGCAGACCATTACAGGGTCAACATACATACACACACAATTCTCGGGGTAATTTTGAAAAACCATTAAGCCTAATGCGCTGGTTTTTTTTGGATTGAGGGAGGAAACCGTAGAACCCAGAGGAAACATACACAATCATGGGGAGGGCATGTAAACTTATTTACATTTATGGCATTGGGAAGACACCTTGCTCAAGAGTCCAACAGCAGTAGTACAGTGATACCTCACTTTACAAAATTAGGCAGTTTCATAACCTGGATTTTTCGTATGTAGAACCGCATTTTACATGTAATACGAGTGATTCGTTCCAAGGCCCCTAATACTACCCCTAAACCCTTTAAAAATGATAAAAGCATACCTTTTAAGGTACTTACTTTGTGTTGAGCATGTCTTCTTAGCAGACTTATAATCTTACAAATGTTTATGCAAGGTTAAAGCCTGAGCCAAAAAATAAAGTTGCAATGAGCACACTCGAAAAACTCATGAAACAACAGTAACTCTGTTCTTTACATGAAAAGCATCATGGGTATTATGGAGATACAGCTCCATAATGGCCAATGGGAGGGAGCTGCGTCATCCCTCCTAGCCAATGGGAGGCCAGCGGGGCGGGATGTTGGATGATAGCCAATTGGAGAGTAACTCCTGCATTGTTTGAATTTTTGAGATGGTGCTTTTGTAACTTGAACTTGTTTCGTATTCAGAGACAAAAATTTTAGGAAAATGTTTTTCGTAACCTGGATTTTTCGTTTGCTGGGACTATCGTAAAGTGAGGTACCACTGTACTGGGGATTGAACATCTGACATTTGGCTAAATAACACATTGCCTTAAACACTAAGCCACCCCTCTCTCTGCAAACCCTCTACCTCCAAACACCATACAGAAATGCCAGTCTGGGATGCTCTCGATGTGAGGAGGACATTGTTGTAGTTGTACAGATTAAATTAATTCAATTCACATAACTATTTAAAGAAGCTACTGTAATATTAGTTTGTGAGTTCCACAACTGTAACAAAATAAAATAAAAAAAAAAAATCAGAAACAACTGGGGGATCCCAAAACCTCACTTAATGAAATAAAAGCAGTTATTAGTGAACTCAGATTTTCCAACCCATTATAGGCTTCACCAGAGACTGAAAACTAAACATCCATATTGCTGACAGGCTCCAAAATACCCCTTTAATCCCGTCACAGAGAAACAAGAAACACTGAAATTGGTCTTAAATGAAAACAGCCTGAACTCGAACCGTGTGCATTTAAAACTAATCATTCTGAACGTGTACTCGTCTTTTGCTGAATCCTGAAGTTCGGTGAGAACACAGGGCTCCTCCTCTACTAATAAAGTTAGTGCCCAGTCAGCATACAGGCCCCCCGACACTCACATACACACACACGCACACTTTCCCTCCTTAACCTGTGCTCACTGACTTACCCAGTCTCACATCTGGGAAAAGTTAAAGGCCTACATACAGAGGAGGTGGAGAATGTGCCGGTAAGATTAGTCTCTCTTTCAATCCCTTTTCTTCTCTAAACAGGACGCTTTCTCTGCAGGTCATGGCAGTGAGTGTGTGTGTGTGTGTGTGTGTGTGTGTGTGTGTGTGTGTGTGTGTGTGTGTCTTGGGGTGGAGACACTGCTTTGAACATTTCTCCAGACGGAGGCAGCGGGGGAAGGTCTTAAAAAAACGTCTTTCATGAAAGACAAAACAACACTCTACTAACCATATGTTTACATACAATACTATTACGGAAGTGGGAAGAGTAGTGTACCTTCCTGTAACTGCCATAATTACTGGAGTAGCAGTAATACCATAAATACACTAATTAGCGCTTATATCATGGTTAAGTTAAATTAACGATGACACAGCAGATTTGTTCTCGCAAGACTAATGAAATTAAAGTCGATAATATTCCGTGAACTACGGTAATTTTATGCAAAATATTGTGATGTTGTATGACCAACATTGAAAAACTGTGATGCTCTCGGCTAGGTTCGTAAAAAAAGTGAAAGTAAAGATGGTCATCTAGATGCTGGTCTACTGTAGACATCTACATATGTTTAGGTTTATTAATAGTCATCATCATCCATGTGGTCTGGGGTCAGGTCACGGGGTCATAGCCTAAGCAGTGACTTCATCAATAGTAATGCTATCACATTATTTGTTTAATGTGTCACCACGGCCCTTTTTAACCCACATATAGTTGCATAATATATTTTCACCATCATCATCTTCCTCCACTTGATCTGTGGTCGGGTCACAGGGCAGCAGCCAAAGCAATGAGGTCCAGAAGTCCGTCTCCCCAGCCATTTCCTCCAGTTCTGCTAGTGGCACACCAAGGTGTTCACAGACCAGTTGAGAAACATAATCCTTCCATCTTGTTCTTTCGGTCACTACCCCAAGCTCGTAACCTTGGGTGAGGGTTGGAACGTAGATCGACTGGTAAATTAAGATCTTTGCTTTGTGGCTCAGCTGCCTCTTCACCATCACGGACTGGTATAAGCTCCACTTTACAGCTGAGGCTGCAGTGGTCAACCTGTCAATCTCCTGCTCCATCCTTCCCTCACTTGTGAACAAGACCCCTAGATACTTGAACTCTTCCACTTGGGGTAAGACCTCATTCCAGACCCAGAGGGTTCATTCCATTTCATCATTTTCTTCTTCTTCTTTTCCTTTCGACTGTTTCCTGTCAGGGGTCACCACAGCGAATCATCTGCTTCCATCTTAATTGGAAGTCATATTAATGATTTACATATTCGATTTGGCATAGGTTTTTACGTCGGATGCCCTTCCTAACAAACCCTTTAGCAAGGGGCAGAAACACGCTGACGGCTGTGAAGACTTTCGTCAGCAATGGTTCTTTTACATCAACCTCTCACCATAGACAGTGAGAGACGTGGCCGGCCTTTGATAACCCAGTTAGCTGCACTGGGGGGACCTTGTGGAAGACCCTGTGGAGAGTGGGACTTGAACCTCTCACCCCACCCCACCCCAACCCTAGGATCAGCGATCTAGCACCTTAACCACCAGGCCATCATTGCCCGGTGCATTCCATTTCATGGACATCTAAAAAAAAAAATTGTTGGGCTGAACAATTCTCAAACATTAAGACTGCACTGCAAATCCCTAACAAGTTTAATATATGGACCCAGTTCCCATCTCGTATCCTTCATAAACCAAGATGGCCAAGAGGGAGCTGAGCTGAAAGGAAAAGCTTTCAGTTTACCAGGCCATTAACATTGCAACCCTCACCTATGGTCATGAGACTTGCGACAATGACCGACAGATTAAGATGATTTTCAGAAGGTTTCTGAGCCCAGTCTTAGAAATAGGGGGAGTTGCGCAGACATTTGATTGGACCTTGAGGTACTGCAGCTGCTCTTTTTCATCGAGAGTAGTCAGTTGAGGTGGTTTGGGAATCTGATTGGAATGCCTCCTTCTTGCCTCCCTTTAGAGGTGTTCTAATTAGATTCCCAAACCACCTCAGCTGGTCAATCTTTTATTTTTCTAAAACATAAAAAAAAAACAAAAAGATATTAAATGGCTGCCTGTCCATCAGGCTGGTGTTATTTCTCCTTTATTGTTTTCTCGTGACAGAAGCAGGTCAAATTAATCCAATCACAGTGAAGTGGAATCTTCTTGCAACATTTTACTTTAGCAAACAACAATGGTCTCTTGTCCTCACTGTATAATATTAACATGTTATATAACATATATGTATTAATACTCTTCACTTAAGCATGAACAGTGGTTCCCGAGTGCCGCATCGACAAGGTGCGTGACAATTAGCTTCGAGATCGCTAGTTTGTATCCGCTTTCATGTCACAGCCATCTTTGGCCGGGAGTCCATGTGAGCCAATTGGCCAAGCTCTCATGGGAGGGACTCACGTCTCTGTCACTCACAGAAATTGCCAGCCAATCATGGGCATCTGTGAGCTCATTTGTACAAGGGGAGGATAGTGCTTTCCTTCAGAGTGTGTCAGGCTGTCCCTAAATGCGAATGCGCCACAGTTTGAAAAGAGGCAGGTGGCTAGCATTGCATGTCATGGGTGTGTGATAGGGAAGGCAAAACCTGATGGGTGGGAATTGGATTACTAAATTACGGAGAAAATGGGGTCTTGTACTTCTTTTCCTTTCATCTTTCCTCCTTATTCGGGGTCGCCACAGTGAATCATCTGATTTGCATATTTGATTTGGCATAGGTTTTTAACGGCGGATGCCCTCCCTGACACAACCCTTTAGCAAGGGGTAGAAACACATTGACGGCTTTGTTGACTTTTGACAAGAGTAGCTGCAATGGTTCTTTTACATGAACTTCTCACCATAGACAGTGAAAGACATGGCCGGCCTTTGATAACCTAGGTAGCTGCACTGGGGGGTTTGAGAACCTTGTGGAGAATGGGATTCGAACCCCCAACTTTAGGATCAGCAATCCAGTGCCCTTTACCACCAGACCATCACTGCCACTGGGGAGAAAATGGGGTAAAAATCCAAAATCCAACCCACCCTCCCTCCTGACCTCCTTTTGGCCTGAACATGACCCTGAAAATTTGACAAACTCTTCCACGAGCTGTTCACTGAGTCAATCCAGATCTGCAGTCTAATCTCCACCCGTCATGCACGATAACAAACAGGACAGCCTTTCAAGGGTTGAAGGTGCTAATGAAGCTCTCAACCCATCCTGAAATGCATTTCTTGAAAGAACCAGATAAAAGTAATTCTGATAAAATCTCTAAAAGGAACTTCTCTAAACTCAGCGCACTTCAAAAGCTGCTTGTAATCTCTTATTAAAGCCGAAAAATCCATGGCAACAGGAAATGGCACGTTTAGCCTGATAATTACAGAGTCATGATGACAAAAGTGCCTGGTTTCCTCCTCTACTGCAACAACACAATGCACAAAGAGGGGCAAACAAATGTCTCACTGGAAGCCATGATTTTAAAACCACAACAAGAACTGCTTTGGTTGCATTTTTCTCTCCTTTGGACTCGAGGTCCTGGATTACGATGTGGTTGAAGAAAAGGAAACTATAGTCTTGTATGTAAATAATGAGAAATTACAGTTTTCAGAGTGAGTAAAGCTTCTTAGGATGAATCAGAAAGCCACGGCATTCTTACGAAGTAGAAGATGCCTTCAGAAAACTTGTTTCAGTTAAAACGTACCGAATTCTCACATTCTGCACACATTGCAATTTCTATAACAACAATTTACACAGTCGACATGTGTGGGTGAACACACCATGTTATCTGAGACTAATAAAAAAAAAAAAAAAAAAAAAACATTTGTTATATATTATGTACGTAAGTGTGTAATTGTTGATTTTAGGGATAAGGAAAAAATCCTTTCATTTGTACACGGCAATATTTTTTTGTTTTGTGATTTATGCATCATCACAATGGCTCCAATTTTTTTTATTTATTTATTTTTTTTTTTTATTTCTGGTTACAGGTGTGTTGACATGCTTCTGGCATCTCTGGCCCTTGCATGTGTCCACTCTCTTTAGCAAGGACAGAATCCCTCCTGGACAGCTCACCGGCCATCATAGGGCAGAAACACGCTGACGGCTATGCAGCTACTCTTGTCAAAAGTCAGCAATGGTTCTTTTACATGAACCTCTCACCATAGACAGTGAGAGACATGGTCGGCCTTTGATAACCCAGTTAGCTGCACTGGGCGGGGGGACAGTGACAACCTTGTGGAGACTGGGGTTGAACCCTCAGCCTTAGAATCAGTGATCCAGCACCTATTACCACCAGGCCACCACTGCCACAATTTTTTTTTAATTAATTTTTAATTTATTATTGATGCTGAAACTTGCTGTTCCTCTGCACTCCTACAGATGGCGGACTTGAAACTTCACTCATTGGCAGGCAGGACAGCATAAGAAGAAGCATATTATTTCACATAATTTTTTTAAATATTTTTTTTCATCTAAACAGCATCTTTATCTTTATAGAATTTAGAGTATTTACAGAATAGAATATATAACATTTATATAATCACAATACAGTATTTACAGAATCACAATACAAACCGAATCACCACCTAAATGTCATGATAATATTGTATAGGGGGATCCTGGTGGTTCTCATTTGTAGATGATATAATTAAGCTTTCAGTGAAGATATTTAATGAACAGGTATGGACGAAGTCCCTAGTTTTAGTGGTATGTAACCTTTAGAAGTGAAGATTGAAGCTCAAGACTTTAAGTGGACTTTCTACCAGGTATGCTGCATAATTTTACGCTAAAAGCAAAAAAAAAGATGAAATGATTTCATGCTTAAACATGATAACAGGTACTGTACTTACTTATCAACCATTTCAAAAAATGAAAATAAATAAATATTTATTGAATTAAAAAATAAGGAAATTACGGAAGAATAGGGGAAAAAGTTAAGGAAAACTCCGCAAGAACAAGGCCAATTATGCAAAAAAAATAAAATAAAAAAAATCCTAAACAAACATAAAACAAAAAAACAACCCAAAATCTTCCGTCAAAACTATCCGGAGATACGAACAGGGTGAGGTCGAAAGTGAAAGTAAAATGAAATTAAAGAACAAATAGAAATAGAAATGGAATAAAATCTATAGACAGATATATCATATATATATATATATATATATATATATATATATATATAAGTATTAAATATGATTAAACATTATCCTAAGGTACACTTAATATGAGGGTCCGGCACAGGGGGGGCGTGGCTGACACAGTCCGGGAAGGGAAGCAGAACCATGCATTTCTGAACTCCGGCCAAAACTTTCAAAGAAGAAACAAATTGACTCCAGTATTATACCGAACTGGATAAAAGTGAAAGTGAAACTCTCTGTAAATCTGATCAGACCCGCTGTGCTGTGCTTGAGAGGAACCAGGAGTTTAAACACGGGACATAATGATATTGATAATGTGATGATTATGGAGAAAGAGAGAGAGAGAGAGAGAGAGAGAGAGAGAGAGAGAGAGAGAGATTGTATACAGTACAAACTCGTATAGGTTACTTATATAAGGTTTAAACATACGTTCCCCTCTAAAGAAATTTCCTGTAACGACTTACAAACAAATTCATCTAACCGACTGTTGGGAACCTAACTCGTTTGTAAGCTGGGGAGCGTCTGTACTTACATTGTTGCATCTGTGTGTGCACGCGCATCTGCGCGCATGCGTGCGGTGTCCTTTATTTACATCTTGTTATTTTTTGAATGTTTAATTGTTATTATAAGCATTTATAGCATTGAATATGTATTAATGATATTATATACACATATACATGTACGTATACGCGCGCGGGGGGGGGGGGTCCCTACTTCACGGATTTCAATGGTCACGTGGGGATCTCGGTCCCAATTAACCGTGGAAAGTGAGGGATCCCTGTATGTGTATGTGCATGTGTGTGTCTGTGTGTGTGTGTGTGTGTGTGTGTGTG
>CM045731.1:68896416-68901416 GCA_024760905.1 Plotosus lineatus | reverse complement strand
AAATGTTGCCGTGATGGAATGGAGGCACAGAGAGGGGCATGAACTTTCTAATTCATGCTAATGCTGCTAAAAACAACTAGCACAACTGTGAGAACAAGCTGGGTCTGGTCTGTAGTCATACCTCTTTAACCACAGAGGCTGTGGAACAGCCAAGAATCTGTCAATAGCTGGCGGAAAAGAGGGCGTGTATATGGGCAAGATTAGAAAGAAGAGGACAGAATGTGTATTCGGCATGAATGTATACACAGAATAAAATAAATATGGAAATAAAAGGTGGAATGTACTAGATGTCTTGATCAAGACTTTATAGTTAAGATGAGATACCATTATGTGATTGCGAAATATTACTATTCACTGTGATGTCATGCGAATTTGACAAACTGGGATTTTTTTTGTGCTGATTCGAGGACAAGAATCGACCAAAAAAAAAAAAATCCATCATATTGCCAGTGTTAATTCATGAAAAAAAAAAAAATATATATATATATATATATATATATATATATATATATATATATATATATATATATATATATATGACACATTACCGCCCCTCGTCATGCCTACACCAAAAAAAAAAAAAAAAAAGAAAAAAAAAAAAAAAAAACAACATACAAAAACAGCACACAGTGACAAACAAGTTCCCACTTGTCCTTGTGGTTGACTCAATGTGAGGAAATCCTAGTCTAGTATTAACCTTAACTGAGGCAGCCTAACAGGCTCCGCATGCCCAGCCTTGTCTTCCAGATCACTGAAATCAGTTAAAGCTAAGTGAGCAGACCAGCTCCACCAGCTCTGCAACACTTCAGCAAAAATCACCATTACCCAGAATGCACCAAATGCTAATACACACCCAAATTCTCATTATCTTAACTACACTGATCTTCAGCAGAATTCAAAGGCTGCAAAGCACAGCCTCGAGCTACAAACAACCACAGTTTGAATATTCGGGGTTAAGGACACCAAATGCACCCTGATGCCACTCTTAACTTGAAATTTATAATACATGTCTACAGGTATTATATTCATCATACACACTACTCAGGTTCTTGTTAGCATGAAATATTTTCAACATCAGATTTCCCAACTAAAACCTCAAGTGTTATAAGACAAAGGATTTTGTGCTGGAACATTTTATTTCTGACAGGAAGTCATAAATAACAGTCTCGTTTTCAATACTCATGCTACATATCCTGACTGGCACGAATATATCTTTCGAATCTTCACTCTGCTAGTCAACACGAAACTCTCAGAAAGATTTCCCAAAGGCTGCTGCAGTCAGACGCATCAAATGTCTTCGCTGATAACTTTAGCTATGCTAAGCTGTCAAAATTTCCGAAAGGACTTTTTCAAGTCATGTAAAGTCACTTGTAGTTATATAGCATATCTTATCCAGCTAGCGAACATATGCTAATCTAACAAAGACTTTAGTCATGAGTTTTCAGCCATATGCAAGATTTCATCATCTTCCATATTAACGCTAGCCAGTTGGATTTCTAACAAGGGGGACAACGTTCTAAATTGTCACGTGATATATTGACTCGTACGCTGTGTCCGAAATCCCTCACTGCTCAGTACGGAATGCTTTATATTGTGAGTGCACTGTTGGGTTATGGTTTATGTGGTGCAAAAATAATTATTGTACACTATGTAGTGGATTCATTATATCCCAGAATGCATTGTGAAAAGTCATGTACAATTGAGGGTCTCTAAACCACACAATATTTACCCATCATGCAGTGTGAGTGTGTGTGTGTGTGTGTGTGTGTGTGTGTGTGTGTGTGTGTGTGTGTGTGTATACATAGTTCACCAGCTTAGTTCACCATAACCTGTCATGTTTTTATATTGTAAAGCAGTGCGTAATTAACAGTACAGTATACACATAAATATATATACACCTATATATACACATACATACACACGCACACACAGGGATCCCTCACTTTCTGCGGTTAATTGGGACCGAGAGCCCCACGTGGCCACCAAAATCCGCGAATCAACCCCCCCCTGACGTACATGTATATGTGTATATAATATCAATAAATACATATCCAATGCTATAAATGCTTATACACTTATATAGACGCTCCCCGACTTACGTTTTTAATTGGTTCCGGATGGCCGAACGTAAGTTGAAAGTGAACGCAAGTTGTTACAGTGACGTATGGTGTGTGACGTATGACGCTCATACTGTACTATACATCCATAAATACCATTACCATATCTCATAAAACACCCCTAAATCAATTATTATAAATATAACATTGTAAAATAATATCAAATATATCAAATGATATCAACATTGATTTCAAATAAGTCACTTATTTATACCGAGTTACTTTACATGAAGCTTAAAACAGTCAATCAACGCTTACAATATGTGAGGTGCGCAATACCGAAAGTAGTATACTTGCAAAATTAGTGTACTTGCTGTGGGTTATATAGACTTCCGGTTTTTCAAGTGCACAAGGGTGCCGTTAAACTCGTTTAGAACACAGCCTGCACTGATGTAGTCTCCCAGCAAAGCGGAGAGTTCTTTCTTTTGTGTAAGTAAACTTTATTCAAGAGATGCATACAAAGAACAAGTACAAATCCTAATGAATATTAATATAAAAATAATTATACACTCTTAGGATTCTGCTCAAAGATAATAAATATAAAGATTGTGCCGATCCGAGCAGATAGTTAATTCATCTCTGTGTATGAGACTTGCACCCATGCTAATAGGCTTACTTACGCTTCTGACCAACCAGATTTGCTTAGGGTTACAAAAGTCCGCAAAACAGTGTAAACACAAAGATCACCGAGAAGACGTCTTAACACAAGGGTAACACGCTATATAACTGATATATATATATTATATATATTATATATATATATATATATATATACTCCGTCTGTAGTTTGTAAACAATGAATGTAGCATCATTGCGTCATTACGTCAGCATACTACGTCGGTACGTCCAAATTCAAAATTTGACTTTTTGTTTTTTTGAAAAAAACCAAAAAAAAAACCAAACGGAAAACAGATGAATGTAAGTCGGGGAGCGACTTTAATAACAATTAAACCATCAAAAATAATGCACAAGATGTAAATACAATATAAATACACACACATACAGACGCGCGCTCACATTCAGATGCACACCTTACATAAAAATATAAGTTGTTTTGTTGGGGGGTTTTGGGTTGTTTTTTGTTTTTGTTTGTTTGGGTTTTTTTTTTTTTACATAATTGGCCTTGTTTTGTGGCATTTTCCTTAACTTTTCCCCAGATTTTCCATATTTTTGAAAAACTCGCGATGCACTGAAGCCGCAGAAACTGAAGCACGAAATAGCAAGGATCACTGTAAGTATACACACATACACACACACACACACACGCACACACACACACACACTGCATTTAATTCCCTGTACAGTGAGTGGGGGTGAGTGAACGAGTGACTAATTTCGGACATAGCCATGCACCCACATCTGCGAAACAGACCCCCCCCCCCTCCCTCCCCCACGTTAGACTCCATTTTATAGAGCACATATTGCTTGTATGTTGAAGATGAAGCTCATACTGATTTACCAAACCATCATCATGTCCACCATCACAGTGAGGTGGGGGGAGTGGATTATGATTGTATCCATAAACATGATTTGACAATAGTGTAATTAACAAAACCCCATATAACTGATTTGGGCCAATATTAGTAGCTATTAAACAAAATAAATTTGATCATCACATTGGCACATCAAACAGGCAGATTTAATCATGCTGAATCATGCATGCATGCAGTGAGGCCAAATAAAGGCAGGAACTGTGGTCGGTGGAGTGAGAATGCATTAGACAGCGAACCGCAAAAACAAAAATGACTTCTGAGATGAAGTCGAAGAGAAATGGAGCATGTTTATTTATATTTATCAAAGCCTGGCAAAAACAAGCCCATGAACCGCATAGCTGTGGTCATGATGGAATTAAAAAGCAATACCAGCAGCGATGAAGAAACAAAAGTAAACACACCCCCAGTCACATGTATGCTGTAAGGAAAATCTGTGGGTCATCAGAGACATGGAAAAAGTGAGGGTGGTGCATCAGTTTCCACTCCATTCCACCTGCAGATCATTTGGTATCCATGCACGGCTATTTCCCGCCGAAAGTACAGCGTCCCGTTTTGAGACGGACCACACACAGACAGACAGACAGAGACGCCCGCTGAGGTTATTTTACAGCTACCAGAAGCATGGCACAGGAACAAAGTCAAGAGCTTCCTGTGGAGCAGCAACCAAGCAACAGCACTAGAGACACACGGAGGTGAAGCTGACCAACGCCCGTTATAGTCTGATTAATCACTTCAAACGTCTTTGCTCACCATATTCAGCAAAAAATAAAAGGTCAAAACCTGCGGGCTATTGTGCACAACTTACAAGGGGAAAAAAACCTGAAGAGCAAGTCAGAGGATGAAATCTATCCAACCTGCGTATTTAACGCCCACAATATTGGCATTGTAAATACTTCAAAAATATCTGTGAAGGTGAACACTATTTATTGCGATACTTGATGTGCGTGCAGCAGCTTAAGCCTTTTAACTCCGAGCATGTATTAGTCCATCCCGCGCTCTCATAACTACACACTGTTCAAATTAGTTTATCTTCCGTTACACCAAATACGTCACAGTCGATAGCTTGAGATGAATCATTGAAAAAAAAAAACAGGACTTCAAGGGTTAAGATAAGACAAGTGACCCGAAGCCAGCATTCAGGTCATTCCGACATGTCATTCTGTCCACTGAAACAATAAAGTTCCAAGAAAAACAATACGGTGGACAGAACCATCCCTCTCACTGACGACGACAATGCTTTCAAAAGAAAACGATAGCCTCCCCAACCACCTTTATTCTTTATTGTGAACACGATATTTACAGCTTTGTACTGCATTGAGTCATATTTTTGATCATAGAATGAGCAGACGTCATGGAAAGAATAAAACACAAAAAGGTGTGCGCCATCATA
>CM045731.1:68873916-68893916 GCA_024760905.1 Plotosus lineatus | reverse complement strand
TGGGATATTCTTCTTTTCCTTTCGGCTGTTCCCTTCAGGGGTCGCCACAGCGAATCATCTGCCTCCATCTCACCCTATCCGCTGCGTCTTCTACTCTTACACCAACTACCTTCATGTCCTCCTTCGACACATCCATAAATTTTCTCTTTGGTCTTCCTCTAGGTCTTCTGCCTGGTAGTTCCAACCTCAGCATCCTACTACCAATATAATCACTATCCCTCCTCTCTGACTTTGCTCCAAAACCTCTTACATGTGCTATCCCTGTGATGTACTCACTCCTGAATATGGGTGGATATGGATGTACGGATATGGGTGGAGGAAATGCATTTGCCTGATAAACGTTAGCAGCGGTGACGTATGTATAGCAGTCGTCATGTCCACCTGCAGTAACAGTGAAGTACACACGGCAGTCATTGTTCCTTGTATGCTTTTAGCAACACGGAAATCTACGGTGTCATTGGATACGCCACGTACTCCTTACAGTTGAATTTATTTGACTACTAACTTTGGCGATTTTCAACAAGACCAAACTTTTCTTGAGACCCTTCACAGATTATTACATGGTATTCTGACAGAGGTGTGGCGAGCACCAACGATGCTTGTTAATTCCTCAGGGGCAAAAGAAATCACGTACAATTACAGGGATCCCTCGCTACTTCGCGTTTCATGCGGCTGCAGTGCATCGCGTTTTTTTTAAATATTCATTGAATTAAAAAAGATGGAAAGTAAGGAAGAATAGGGGGAACGGTTAAGGAGAATGCCACAAAACAAGGCCAATTATGCAAAAACAAAAACAAACAAACAAAAAAAACTCCAAACAAACAAAAACAAAAAACAACCCAAAACCCCCATCAAAATTTCTTACGTTTTTATGTGAAGTGCACATCTGTATGTGTGTATTTATATTTTATTTATATCGTATGCATTATTTTTGAATGTTTAATTGTTATTATAAGCATTTATAGCACTGAATATGTATTTATTGATATTATATACACATATACATGTACGTATACGTCATTGGGGGGGGCGATCCTAATTCGCGGAATTCGGCGGTCGAGGGGGACGATCTTGGGGTCCCAATTAACCACGGAAAGTGAGGGATCGCTGTATATACCATAAAGTAATTCTGACTATGTGAGGCCGAGAGTTAACATGGAACCAATGAAAGACTTCAAAAGGGTGCCATTACTTGATGGTCTCGTTCTTAAAGTGAAATTAGCTAATTGTACGAGCTTGCTAGCCAAACTTTTGTGTGAACACCTGGAGAAATTTCAAGTTGGAAATAGGAATGACCTCATTTCATCATTACTTTAGTGCAGGCAATTCTTGAACTTTAAGTAAACTAAAGTTTAAGTACTGTATGCTTAAAGTAAAAGTTTAAAAATAAAAATAAAGTTTAAAGTTGAACTTTACGTATACTAAAATGAGAGATGTGTGAATACACTAATGTACTAAATTCTATTAAAAGTAAGAATAACAATTATGCACGCTAGAAAGTTCCAGTGTGCTACTGTAGAAAGATCAAAATCGCACAGGCGTCATGTTTATATAAACAAACTAAGAAAAAAATTCCACACCAATGCAAAGTTTACTCGCAGAAGTACAGAAGAAGCGGAAGAAATAGCTTTTGTGTAGGTGGGTGTTGAAAACGCAGTCGGGCTTCATAAAGCCGAGAGTCCAGGGATCAGATCAGGTCACGTCACCCCTACAGTCCTTCCTCGTCTTCCTCCCTCCTGCACTCCCATCCCCCCAAGCTTTGCTTCAATCGTGCCGAACAGAAAGAAAGAAGGAAAGGGGAGAAAGAATCAGGGCACCGCTTCTAACATGAACTGATAAACCATGACAAGTTTACCAACCGGAATCCTGAAAAGCAATTTCCTGAAATTTGGGACTTTAAATCAGGTTAAAATTGGGGAGTTTTTCACGGGTTTATGGATTAAAACAGTTTTCATTCCCATAGGTAGAAGATACAGGCACACAAGCACACAAATCTCAAAAGCACCATGTTCATTTCTTGTGAATGACAGAAATGACAAAAAAGGCCTTGCACTTCACTGAACAGGGCAGCGTTCCCAAAGCAAAAGCTACATTACTCCACACACACACTGATGATTGATCTCTATTCAAGCTGTGCCAAGCTTTGTTCTCGCAGTAACAGATTCAGGATTTCCACCATTAAAACCCAAGCCAAAACAATCAGCAAGATGAGATCTACTGCATACTCTTTCACACAAGACACACAGACGGTAGAGAATCAAAATTACTGCATTATAAAGAATTATGGTAGAATTTAAACAGATTGGGGACATGCTGGAATGGGAAAATAACCAACAACAAACAGTATGATATGATGCAGGATTTCCTGTTGCACCTCAAAGATGGTCGTTTTCCCAGTAACGGCACATGCGGAATTATTTTAATCCAAGCTTTTGTTTTTAATTCTATGTACTGTATATTTATAGTAACAGAAGAATGCAGCTGTGTTATCTGGCAAACATCAAATCCACTGCAATGTCAGAAATACTAAAAAGCACAAGATGGAGCCTTGAGATCTCGAGTAAGCTCTAAAGGCTTTAGTGATTCGAGCGCTGTTTCCTTAGGCATCAGACAAACAACAGAAACACGCACACCCGATTCCTAAAAGCCATTCTTAATAATCTAAACACACACAGCCCACAAGGCACTGTGATTTTGTTTCAATGTCCATTTTTCTTCTTCTTTCGGCCGAATCCGAGCTCTTCTGGTTTGTTAAAAGATTGCGATTTCCTCCACCCTGAAATTCTCCAGGCCTTTATATTCAAAGTATGATGTGAATCGTAAAACTAAGCGAGCTTTAATATTACAGTGGAACCTCAACTTACGAAAGCCCCAACAAATGAAAAATCCAGGTTACGAAAAACATTTTCCTAAAATTTTTGTCTCTGGATACGAAACAAGTTCACGTTACGAAAGCACCATCTCAAAACTTCAAACAATGCACAAGTTGCTCTCCCATTGACCATCTCCCAACATAACATCCCACCCCGCTGGCCTCCCATTGGCTAGGAGGGATGACGCAGCTCTCTCCCTTTGGCTATCTCCCAACATCCCGCCCCGCTGGCCTCCCATTGGCTAGGAGGGATGACGCAGCTCCCTCCCATTGGTCATTATGGAGCTGCATCTCCATAATGCTTTTTCGTGTCAAGGACAGAGTTACTGTTGTTTCATGAGTTTTTCAAGTGTGCTCATTGCAACTTAATTTTTTGGCTCAGGCTTTTAACCTTGCATAAACATTTGTATGATTATAAGTTTGCTAAGACGACATGGTCAACACGCGCGCACACACACGCGCTCGCGATTCTCGGCGTGAGTAAAAAGAAGAAGCGGGCTCGTGGCATGCAGTTGAGTGATATCGCAAAGGAATATGGCCAAACTAATCTACCATCGGTACGATATTGAAGCAGAAGGAGGCCTTAAAAGGTATACTTTTATAATTTTTAAAGGGTTTAGGGGGTAGTATTGGGGGCCTTGGAATGAATCACACGTTTTACATGTAAAATGCAGTTCAACTTACGAAAAATCCAGGTTACGAAACCACTTCTGGAAAGAATTAATTTTGTAAATTGAGATTCCACTATATTCTGAAAATACAACCGTGCTTTACACGTTCAAACAGCAACCATCACTCACATCCCTCGGTTTACATAACTGTCACGAGACCTCGTAATTTGGATATCATTTGAATTCTCATGATAAAGCCGCCAACTTCTTCCTGCTGGGTGTAAACGGTTGATTTTTATACAGTATTCAGATGTGATCCTGCACATCATTCTACATTAATGTGTACTTGTTACTGTTTTTAGACATTGTTGGAGCTTGATGTTATTTTTACACCTTCATGCGCATTTATTTTTATACTTGTCATTCTTGCATGTTCGTACTCGAGTGTTGCAGCTTCGTATGTAACCAGTGCAGCTTTATAACCAATTTTTGATTCTTTACATAATCATTGTAACATTTATGTATGTAACATATGTCTGTATGCATTACAATGATCCCTCGCTACTTCTCGCTTCAATTCATGCGACTTCAGTGCATCGTGTTTTTTTTTTTAAATATTCATCGAATTAAAAAAATAAGGAAATTAAGGAAGAACAGAGGGAAATGTTAGGGAAAATGCCACAAAAACAAGGCCAATTATGCAAAAAAAAAATTTTATGTGCGGTGCGAGTATGTATTTGTGTATCTATATTTTATTAACATCTTATGCATAATTTTTGAATATGTAATTGTTATTATAAGCAATTATCAAGGTGAATATGTATTTATTGATATTATATACACATATACATGTACGTATACATCGGTGGGGGGGGGGTTGATCCTACTTCGCGGAATTCGGCGGTCACGGGGGGATTTTGGTCCCAATTAACCACGGAAAGTGAGGGATCCCTGTACTGTTAAATTTTAATGAGTCCCTTATTCATCTTGATGCATCACTGTTACATCTTTTTTCATCTCTGTAATCACCTTATGCATCACTGACACATCTGTATGCATTCATATCACAAGATAACGAATTACATTGTTATGCATCCATGTTATATCCTAATATTCATTTTACATGTCTGTGTGTCATTCCTAGAGCTGAGTATTGCCTAGATTTTTTGACTTGCGATATATTGTGATTTCTAGAATGTATTGCAATATGTATTGTGATATATTGCAAGAAGAATTAAAAAAAGAATTAAAAGTGAGCGTAGTCTTGACAGTATTTAATGTTTATTTCAAAAAGAGAAATCAACAACATTAAAAACGTTTTTAGTCATTACAATAAAAATTCTAAACCCATAAAATTCTAAATCTGGTTCATGCGCCTTGTTGGAGATCAGGTTCATGGGAGCACTTCCCCTCTTTTGCTCATTTTAAAATAAATGTTTAAGTGAAAATCTAGATGGAGTAGGTCAGTGAATTTCTGAGCAATTAGCAACATGAACCGTGCGTGGTTTTGTTTTTAGCGGGAATTTCCGTATCCTGTATAAAAACAAATTATATTGGCTGAAGAACTGCGTGACAATCTGCACTGCCCAATCACGGCATGGCTCTTATTATACTGGGCTCTCCACAAACTGAATGACTGTAGATAAGAGGACGGAAACACGATTGTGTCAGGCTTACATGTTGGAACCTCTGCGGTCACCATGTTTTTTTTTTAACGAAAGCATTACTTCCGGTTCTATTAGCGGAAATAGCCGACGTTTTTTTACTGTTCCGAAGTTTTCCGAATGCATGTCAAAAAACTGGTTTTGCTTCAGAGTATCGCGATACGTATTCTTTATTCTTTGCACATTAAAACCGGTTTAAACCGATAAACCGGTTTTATTGTGCAGCTGTAGTCATTCCATGTCTTTGTTCATCATAGTACATCTTTAAACATTATATCTGTATACATCATCATCTTCAATATTAACATTTTATCTTGTTTTACGCGTCACTGTTATGATGCACTATTATGATATCATTACTGTATTCTTATACAGCGAGTTAATCAGTTAAAGTTAGCCTAAAAGTCAAATTGAAATAAGCTGCAATTCTGAGCATGCGAGTAAGCATCAGCTGAACATTAGCATTAACATGCAGAGCTGATTCCTTCCAGAAGTGAGGTTATAACATACAACATGTATTAAGTGAAGTCTGATTAAAAAAAATAAAGAAAGTAATAACGCTTCACAACACTGGTTTTAATACATCTGGGCCATATTCTTCTTCTTTGCCCTACTACATTCAGACTAATTACCACTGCGTTTCAAAATACAGCAGCCATCAGTACCTGACATGTGTTCTTCATCAGCTTAATATCATCAATATGGAGCTGACGCTGGTGTCAAGTATCAATTCTGACAACATACATCAGAATATACCACATGCAAGAGCATAACGTATATGCTTCTAAAAGAAAGCAAATGACATCCATATGTTTAACACTGTAACAGTAATAAATAAAATAGCACGGCTATAAAGAGAACAACAACCAGCATCTGAAAAAAAAAAAAAGCTTCATAATCTATATGGACCCTTAACCTGGATATCTCCTAACTTGGTGTTATTACCACAGCAACATCGAAAAAAAACAGAATTAAGGTTATAAAAAAATTAAATAAACATATTCTGGCCAATTGTAATGAATAATGCAGTGTACAACAACAAAACACAACGTCTGTCTTTGTACTTTATATACAACGGGATGCGCCCACTCATCCGCACTTCCACTCTTCCCTACAGGATGTACACAAAGGAAGTCAAGATCCACACACTGATTAGTCACTACACAGAGATCTTTCACACAATTTCTGCCTCATGACCCATCGCAGGCCAGAACAGGTGCTCTGCAATACACTCGTCTCAGTGGAAGTCCCTGGCGAGAGGCTATGCAGGGGCATGTCTGTGTCTTAATCTTATCCTCGCTATCCTGAGCATCAGAGCGCTCTGAGTCAGCGGCTATTGTAATGAAAGACAACGCCAAAGGCCAAGAATGAACGGAAATTGAGGCTGTCTGCTTAAGGATTTGTCCTTTCAGGATAAATGAAGGAATTCCCCCAGTACCGAGGACAAGGTGAAGGCTCGGATTGATTGAAGCGGTTCGAGAGAAAGAGCCCTTATGGGAGCCATGAGCTGGAAGTTGTGGAAGAAAAATTATAATAACTTTAAATATCAAAGTTATGACAATGTTAACGGTGACGCAGCATGTCCGTCTCACAGCAAGAAGGTCCTGGGTTCAAGTTCCGGGTCCGGGTGTCTCTGTGTGGAGTTTACATGCTCGCCCCTGTGCTTGCATGGGTTTCTTCTGGGTAGTCCGGTTTCCTCTCACAATACAAAGACATACACATTAGACTAATAGGCCGTTCGAAATTTCCCATAGGTGTGAATGTGAATGGTTGTGGATATGTATTGGCCCTGTAATGGACTGGTGCACTGTTCAGGGTGTTCCCCTAAGCCTTGCTCACTAAGCTCCAGCCGCCCAACGACCTTAATAGGAGAAAGCGGTTCGGCAAATAAGTGAATTTAATAAATTGAGAGAAAATTAAAGCCATGATTGGTAATATGGAAAAAAACTAGCAAAAAAAAATCTGAAACGACTGCATCCAGCTAAATCCGCGCCTGTCCTCGGAGACCCTTCCAAAAACCCGCTATTATTATTATGATTCCTATTATTATTATCATCATCATTATTAATGTCAACATTGCCAGTCACTCTTCCATTAACAGACATTTAGCTACCTCATCAGTTATGTGTATGCATGAATGTCATGAAGGAAATAACTGGAAAGCTTGTCCCCTCTGGTACCAAATAGCTTCATGTCTGATTACTCATCCTAAGAGCTGGACACCCCCTGACAACGCACTTCATTGTACTTCGCACACAATGGACGCCATCAGACTTGAATAGCGGCCTCGACTATGAGAAACGGCCCGCATTAGCATGATAACGCTGGGTCTATCGACCACACAGCTTGTGCTGTCAAAAGAAAACGTAGCTTACGTAATGTAAAAGCAGGAGACGAGACGTGCTGGTATTCACTGCTGGGAAACGTTGCATTAAAGCTCCGCGTGGACTTGGATGGGAAATAAAGTGCACTATGTCCACTGACGAACAGGCTACATAGGTTTGGGGGTCTGTATCATTTTTATTGACAACAAATAAGCATTAATAGATAGAGTGCACACACACATGTCTGATATCATCCAGATTAATTAACGCAGCCAATCGATAAATTAATACATTTAAAGCTGTGGTTAGTAATCTTAAAAGCGAACAAAATTTAAAAGTACAGGGATCCCTCACTTTCCACGGTTAATTGGGACCGAGATCCCCCCGTGACCACCGAATTCCGCGAAGTAGGATCAACCACGACTGACGTATACGTACATGTATATGTGTATATAATATCAATAAATACATATTCAATGCTATAAATGCTTATAATAACAATTAATCAGTCAAAAATAATACACAAGGTGTAAATAAAATATAAATACACACACACATACAGATGCGCACTTCACAAAAATGTAAGTAGTTTTGATGGGAGGTTTTGGGTTGTTTTTTGTTTTGTGGGGTTTTTTGCATAATTGGCCTTGTTTTTGTGGCATTTTCCTTAACTTTTTCACTTACTCTTCTTTAATTCCTTACTTTTTAATTCAACGATTATTTAAAAAAAAAAAAAAAAAAAAAAAACACAACGCAATGACCTTCCTCTGCCCCTCCCCTGAGATCCTTCCAAAGCCACACCCCCTCCCCAATAACAAACTCCACTCTGACTGATGGTTTGTGCATGGTAGGGTCACAGAACAATTTGATTGGATCTTCTCCAGCAGACCATGAGGCAATGATTGGTCGGAATTTTACAAGATTACATTGGGCATAGATGGCACGATGGCACATTTTTTGGGACCTTTCAGGATTTCATAAGTTAGAGAATGCTGCTAGGGTGTAAAAAATATTTCAACCAATATGTTTGTGTACACAACCAAAAATTTACCAATCTCTGCTTTAAGTAGCCCAAGAATGACAGCATGGAATGCCTTCCATTTAGACAGAAACCAATCTGTTACTTTCTTCAACCACATTTATGCAAAAAAAAAAAAAAAGCAGAGTGTAAAGAGCTGCAAACATCCAGCTCGGATTCGCAACGTGAACATGTGCACTGTTTAAGGACACAGAGGGACAGACAGGCGCTGCTCAGCATCGGCTCTTTCTCTGATGGGTTTTCATGGGGTTCTTTTGTCCCTGTCATGGCAGCAACCCAATGTTCCAATATGGCAACCTCTTACAACACACTCATGCACACACACACACACACACACACACACACACACACACGCACGCGCGCGCGCGCACACACACACGCACACACGTGCACACGCACACACACATGCACGCATGCACACACACCCAAAGAGATAAACGTCTGTTAATTGCTAAACTTCATCCACTCAGCCATTGTCTTCCAGAAAGAGTTTCTGCAGTCAACGATTTCACGTTTGTCAGAAAAGCGGAGCTTATCCAAAGGAAACCCGGTCACACCACCAGCTTTTCCTACAGGAAGTCACCTCCAGGCCTTTACCACTGTCACTGGTGTGGTTTTTTCCTCCCTCTCTCTCTCTCTCACACACACACACACACACACACACACACACACACACACACACACACACACACATACACGCACACAATAAGCCCAGCAGCTGGCCCAGCAGAGGGAAAAAATGACAAGGCAAACACACAGAATAACAACACTAAGTATGTGTCTATATGTGTGTGTGTGTGTGTGTGTGTGTGTGTGTGTGTGTGTGTGAGAAAGAGAGAGAGAGAGAGAGAGAGAGAGAGAGAGAGAACAACAACATTAAAATGCACCCAGCAATATCGGATGACTAGGTTTAGTCAGCATTTTGTCAGTAAACACAGCACCAGTCAGGGTTTGATGGATTACTCTGAAATCTGAACTAAAATTCAACTCGGCGAGCACGAACACATTACTGATGGAAAAACACAGCAACACAAATAAAACCAGGAACAAACCTGGAGTCTGAAAGTTGTAACAAGACACACAGATAACAAATTATCACAACAAGCATCTCGATATCGTATGAATAATTTGATTTAAAAAAATATTATTTAAAAAGCAGCAGAAGAAAAAAAAAAAAAAAATGGTCGCTTCAAGACCACACCTCCTTTAATTTAACTGATAGGTGCAGAGGTCATGTCTCATGTACTTAAACTGATATACCCAAAGACCACATCTCTTATTTATACTGATATGCGCGGAAGCCACACCTCCTTTACCTAAACCGATCGGAACAAAGACCCCGCCTCCTTTATTTAAACTGATTTGCATGTTAGGTCACGCCTCCTGTACTTTTACTTCCTTTAAAAGTCCACTTCTCTTTTAGTTCAGCTGACAGCTACGGAAGACATGCCTACTTCAATGAACCCAACAACCATAGACCACACCTCCAGAACTAAGACTGCCAGCTGGGGCCATCACTCTTCCACTGAGACCAACAGCTGTACAGGCCAGGCCTTCTTTACTGAGATTGACAGTGTTAGACCACACCTCTTTCACACTGGGACTGACAGCCACTCCCTGCCTCCTTTATATGCCATCCTTTAATTTTGCGAAATAGCCACAGGGTTTTAAATCGGCGAATATTTACAGCCTTGGCTACCTTGTCTTTGGATAAAGATCCGGAGCAGCGGGTGTGCAGTGGAGACAGCCTTGCAGAAGTTGTCGTCGTTGTTGATTGGCAGCAGGTCTCCATGAACATCGGCATAGCCGATCATAACCTCCATGTTGGAGATGCGGTGGAGGTTCAGGATCATCTTAAAGAACTCCTCGAATTTGCCAGGCTTTGCTCGGTTCACTGAAAACCTGCGAAACTCTGCACCATACTGCGGGAAACACAACAAAGAGCTCACATCAGATCGGGGTGGAAAGGAGCTCCTTTCTCCATCAACTCCTACATTTATTCGGTTATTTTTCCACACAATGATTCTTTTATAGGTTTTCAAACACAGATTGAGTTCATATTACAGCACAGCACCGACACACAGCAACATTTAGCTCCGTTTAATAACAGTGTGAAATGTTGTTGGTTAAAACACCAACTCATGGAGAGAGAGAGAAAAGAAAAAAAAAAAAAATTGGCCAGTATCTGTCACAAAGTGCCAAAAACAGCTGAAAACTAGACACAATATTTCTCCAGTGCATGGCAAAAATGCTTCCAGGAGTCGGCCATGGGGTGCATGAACCAAAACAAAATTCCCACCTCTTTATTTTCTTTCGGGTCCGTGTTTAGTCTTTAAACACCTCCAAGAATTTGAAAGCGATTTCAATGACAAAGGGAATACTGTGCTTTTTCACATGACTGGGACGGATTCTACCACATTTCTTGATGTCAGGTGCTGCTACATGGTAATGTGCAGTACAAGGATCCCTCACTTTCCGTAGTTACTTGGGACCAAGATCCCCCCGCGACCGCCGATTTCCACGAAGTAGGATCAACCCCCCCCACGACTGGCGTATACGTACATGTATATGTGTATATAATATCAATAACTACATATTCAACGCTATAAATGCTTAGAGCAGTGGTTCCTAACCTGGGTTCGATCCAACCCTAGGGGTTCGGTGAGTCAGTCTCAGGGGTTCGGCGTAGCCTCTGCCACGGAGGTCAAGACACACCCGACTCATCGTGTCAATTAGTGATGACACGCCCCGCTTGGCCATCACTGACTGCAGATGATCACATTACATTGCTTGGCCAATCAGTGCCGTGGGGAATTTAGCGTGCTCAGTAGTCAATGTGTGATGTCGTGAGATTTTTTTTCGGAATATTTTAATCCATACTAACTATGTCGAGCAAAAAAAAGAAATTGGTCGGACGAACATGTACTACATGGATTCACATGCATCATAGAACGTGATGGGACTCAGCATCCTATCTGAATGATTTGCAATGCCAAGTTGAGCAACTCTAGTCTCGCACCGGCAAAACTAAAGGAACACTTCGTGAAACTGCATGGAGATGGGGAAGACAAAGAACACAATAGTACCTGTGTCTTGAATTTGTAAAAAATCATATTTTTATTTTTCACTGATGAAGGGTTCGGTGACTGTGCATATAAAACTGGTGGGGTTCGGAACCTCCAACAAGGTTAAGAACCACTGGCTTAGAGTAACAACTAAACATTCAAAAATAATGCATAAAATGTAAATAAAGTATAAATACACACACATGCACACTCGGGCACGCACTCACTCGGGCGTGCACACACTCAGACGCAGACATAGAAATGTAAGTAGTTTTGAATGGGGGTTTTAGGTTGTTTTTTGTTTTTGTTTGTTTGGGTTTTTTTTTTTTTTTTTTTTGCATAATTGGCCTTGTTTTGTGGCATTTTCCTTAACTTTTCCCCTATACTTCCTTAATTTCCTTATTTTTTTAATTCGATGAATATAAAATATAAAAAAAAAAAAAAACGCGATACACTGAAGCCGCATGAATTGAAGCACGAAGTAGCGAGGTATCCCTGTATATCATTTCATCAGTTTAAAGGGGAGATATTATGCTTTTCCTCAAACGTACGTGTTGTTACGGTGTTGAATAGTCGTGTTAGATATAAATAAACATAGGCTGGTAAATGTCGATGTTAGTGCATGTTTAAAGTTTTCCCGCAGGGTTGCCTGAGCTGGATGTAAACACAAAGTTTTCTCTGTTTTTTTGGGGGGGGCATGCTAGCGCATCATGGCATGCTGGGACATCTGATCAGCTGACAGGTTTGTGGTTTCTCAATAGCATGAAAAGGTACACTGTTTCCTTTTTACTTTAAGAGAGAGAAAATGCTACTACCGCTAGCAAACCTGTTTGACAGATGCCCCACAATAATAAATGCATCTATAAAGTGAAAAAAAAACCAAAAACATATAATGTGTCATTCTTCAATACATTGACAACATTACAGTATGTGGTAAAAGAGAATGAACACAGATGAACATGCTGTTATATGAAAATAATCAACCTTAAGTTGTAGCAAAAGATAAGCGGTTAAAATTATTCAGTGGTTTTTTTATATATATATATATATATATATATATATAGAGAGAGAGAGAATTACATCACATCACAACACTGACTCCAAAATATATTTTTTTAAATAATTTTTAAATTGAATTACAGCTGGTGACACGTTGCTGTTCATTTATAGTCCTACAGGTGGCACTCTTCAAGCTATTCACACATTGGCAGGTAGCGCAACATACCGTGTGGTAGGACAGAATTATTTGTTAAGTTTGTGCAGAATTAATAATTAGCCGACGTCCTGTTATACAGTTAAAGGTTTTAAAATTGCAACAAAAGTGGAAGAAATTCATAATACAGGGATCCCTCACTTTCCGTAGTTAATTGGGACCGAGATTCCCCATGACCACCGAATTCCACCAAGTAGGATCAACACCCCCCCCTGACTGACGTATACGTAGAAGTATATGTGTATATAATATCAATAAATACATATTCAACGCTATAAATACTTATAATAACAATTAAACATTCAAAAATAATACAGAAGATGTAAATAAAATATAAATACACACACATACAGATGCGCGCACACACTCAGATGCGCACCTCACATAAAAATATAAGTAGTTTTGATGGGAAGTTTTGGGTTAATTTTTTTTTTTTTTTTTTTTTTTTGCATAATCGGCCTTGTTTTGTGGCATTTTCCTTAACTTCCTCTCGTATTCTTCCTTAATTTCCTTATTTTGAATTCAATGAATTTTGTAAAGCAAAAAAATAAAAAAATAAAAAACGCGATAGACTGAAGCCGCATGAATTGAAGCGCAAAGTAGCGAGGAATCACTGTAAATATCAAATCGGAATATGGCGGCATGGTGGCGCAGTTGGTTAGCGTGTCTGCCTCCCAGCTTCACAGATTCCCACGCTCAGGTGTTTTTGTGTGGAGTTTTCATGTTCTCCCCGTGCTTACATAGGTTTCCTCTGGGTTCTCCAGTTTTCTCCAACAATCCAAAAACATTCACAGTAGGCTAATTGGCTGTTCCAAATCGACCCAAGGTGTGAGTGTGATCGGTTGCATGTGTGTGTCCTGCGATAGCCTAGTGAGCTGCCCAGGGTGAACAACACCTTCACCCAGAGTCGGCCAAAATGGGCACCAGCCTCTCCGATGAAGCGGCTTATAAAAAAAAAAAAAAATGAATGAATGAATAGTGATATTTACAGAACCACGATACTTTCAGAATTGCAATACAAATCAAGTCGGTATCTATGTATTGTGATAATATTGTATCGAGTAATCCCTGGTGATTCCCATCCCGAACAGTAACTTCACTTCATGTGTGATGCATGACCTCCGTGATATCACAGCACACAGTTTTCCCACTTTATCAGGTTACGATGAACTTGCAGTTTAATAAAGGAAATGGAGGAAGAAGAGGCAGGAAAACTATAGAACAATGCAGCTGAAATTACAACACGTGCACGGGATGTCATGCCCTGGTCTCTGTGAAGCAAAGACACTGTAGGAAAGAATCACACACACACACACACACACACACACACACACACACACACACACACAAGTCCTGGGTTCGAATCCAGGCCTGGGCATTTCTGTGTGGAGTTTGCATGTTCTCCCCATGTTTGCATGGGTTTCCTCCGGATACTCCGGTTTCCTCCCACAATCCAAAAATATGCACAGTAAGTCAATTGGCTAAAATGCTCTGCGGAGAGGGCTTCACTAAGTTGGATAACTTGTGTCCAGTATGTTTCAATCAATCAAAAAACACACACACACACACCATTATCTATTACTGCGGCGTTCAACAACACCCACATGTCACACCCACTACACAAGAGTAAACATTCCGGGTTTCGAGGAGTTTCATGACCATTGGCAGCACATGAGGTGAGGCTGAGGTCGTGTGATCATGTGACTGCTGCACTAATGTTTGCTGCGTGGGATTTGCAAAACACAGGCCTCGCTTTGTGTCTCGCCAAAACTCTGCTCTTACAGCAGTTCCCAGCATGCACTAATTACACTCTCAGTAGGAAAAGCCTACACGAGTCAAGAACAGCCTGTGATTATAAAACGCATACAATTATAAATGCAGGTGTTAGTATAAGCCTGCATGACGCTACTATACACGACGGAAAACACGCATGCAACATAAGAACACATATAAACAGAGAGTCTGCAAAGCATTAACAAAAATTCATAATTTAGTGTATACAACATGGGAATAGCACAATCTGATTGGTTGGCTATCTTCAGGTACTAAGTAATTATTGAATATGGTGAAGTATGACATGGAGAATGATTATTCAATTCTGGCTTGGCAAATTACTCCCTCTCAGAACCAAATAATTCTCCAAATGATACGAAAGCTGTAATTCTTAATTTTTATATATTTTTTAATGTTAACATTCACGTTAATTTGCTAGTAGTCAGCCGTCAGTGCGGTATGGACTAATGAAGGGCTAAAGAGGAAAGCGCATCAAAACTGCTATGAATCAGCCGGAAATGCCGCTAGTTAGCTACACTTGTCCACGTGCTAGTCCAATAACGCTGTTTTCATTTAATTCTTGACTACCTCTATGAAAGTAACAACATATAGCAATGTAGTATTTGATTATAAGAATGTTGGTTTTGTTGCTTAATAAATTTGAATTTATCCACTTGTTGTTGTTTGGTGCATGCCTCTAGTTTCGAAACCGAGCAGCAATTTTCTAGCTAGCTTTCTGTGGGGAACGGTGGGAGAGCGAGGAACATTGGTGCACAAAGAATTGTATAGCTTATCCAGTGGCAATGACGCAATAAGTCGGTTTGTAGAAAAATACAAAGAACTCATTAATGGATTTCCACCAATCAGAAACGAGAAAAAATTTTGATGAGATAATAATAGATTTTATCCACCCTCGAAATTTGCGATAATACTAGAACCAATTAAAAATGCAAAAATAAAACATAAAAAGGGCTTGTTTTAAATTTGCCATCATATATTAAAAATCACAACCGGCCCCCGACTTACAAAATTAATCCGTTCCAGCGCCTTTTTCGTAACGTTGGGGTCCCGTCAATAGGGGTCGCATTTTACATGTTAAACGCCCCGATTCGTTCCAAGGCTCCAAAGACCCTTTAAAAATGATAAAAGTACACCAATATTCATACAAAATGTTAAAATACCCCAGACGTGGAATTCAAAGTGCATTCCCTGCTTGACAGAGCAGAGGTCCAAACTCAACTTTAACTTGATTCCTTGAGGGATCGGAATTCCAGATGAGCTCAAATGCGCCACATTTATTAAACATTTGCTGAATTAAACAACTTAAAAAACTAAACTAAAA
The DNA here is from genome assembly GCA_024760905.1 of Plotosus lineatus. Taxonomy (NCBI): domain Eukaryota; kingdom Metazoa; phylum Chordata; class Actinopteri; order Siluriformes; family Plotosidae; genus Plotosus; species Plotosus lineatus. The sequence goes on along the minus strand of CM045731.1, from coordinate 68,878,013 downwards.
ACTAAAGAGTTAAGCTTCTCTCTCTCTCTCTCTCTCTCTCTCTCACACACACACACACACACACACACACACACGCACACGCACTCTCTCTCTCTCTATCTCACACACACACACACACACACACACACACACACACACACACACACACACACAAATGGACGGGATGTTTTATTTAAAGCGGAATTACAGTACCTGTTTGAAAAATCAGAGATCCTCACTGTATTTGCGCTTTAAGGTCTCCTTCTGGTTCTGCGTCATCCCTCCTAGCCAATGGGAGGCCAGTGGGGCGGGATGTTGAGAGACAGCCAATGAGAGAGCAACTCGCGCATTGTGTGAAATTTTGATTGGCGCGTTTGAATTTCTTTTCGTAAGAGGGGGTTGTTTTCGTATTGCAGGGACGAAAACTTAAGAAAATGTTTTTCGTAACCCGGGGATTTTCGTACCCATGGGGTTTCGTAACTCGGGGGCCGACTGTACTGTATATGCATAATGCAAAGTGATTATTTCTGAAGAGTCCCCATGAGATTCCGTCTCAGCGACTATTCAGTGACATCCACCTCGGCTTCAGTAAATAAGTATTATAAGCATTTATGTACACATTTCAGGGTGCTGCTATGGGAAATTAGTCAAATATCAATGTGGTGCATTGTCCAAGCTCCCAGGGTTCACCCAGAGTTGGTGGAGATAGGCTCCAGCCTCCCGGCAACCCTATTAGAATAAAGCAATTCAGGGAATAAATGAATGAATTATCAAAAAGTTAAAGTTTTTTTATTATTATTATTTTTCCTCTTAACACTCGTTTTCCTTCTGAGGACCAGCCAAGGTCCCTATAAGGTCAAAACTTTTCATCATCTGTTACTATTAGCATTTGCACCTACACAAGTTGAGACAGGTAAAGCTCGAAGCCCTGCGTCTGCCCCGTCTGTGGTTTCAGCGCCACCGCGCTCTATCTCTCATGTAAATGCAGATAACTCCAGGCCGAGGAGATTTCAGCTCTGAGAAAGCAGGGGGAGTGTGTTCTGGAAACAGTTTTGATATGGTCTTGTGCTTTCTTTTCTTGCAGACTGATAGGACTAAAACAAATAAAACAAAGTCACATCGTGGCCCGGAACATCCCATCTTATCTAAACAGCAGCAGCTCTCAAAACAAAAGCTCTTCCTGGGGCAGAGAGAGACAGGAACCTGGCTATGGCGTCCTCAGTAATATGACACACCATTTGGTGAGATATGGTGAGATTAGGGATGATGCAATGTTGAATCTCAGAGCACATGACGGGTTTCAACATCCTACCAGTTCTGACCTCGATGTGCAAAAATGTCCCAATTTATCTGGGTTCCGCAATTTTAACAATTAACAAAAGTTGAATGCAAATTACGTCATCCTTGAGGTGAGACATAATGATTGGGGGAGGGGGGGAAGGAGACCAGATTACATAATACTGTACACAAATGGCACCAAAACATCAGCATAATGAACAATTTACACAGCAGACTTATTTGACTCATTCAGCCATTCGCAGTGGAAGCCTGGTGGTAATGTCAGCTGGATCACTGATCCTAAGGTTGGGGGTTCAAGTTTCCACCCCCCACCCAGCTAACTGGGTTATCAAAGGCTGGCCATGTCTCTCACTGTCTATGTTGTGAGACATGTCAAAGAACCATTGCTGGCTTTCGACAAGAGTAGGTTGCAAAGTGGTCAGGGTGTTTCTAATCGGGAGTCGGAGTCCCCAGAGTCTGGTAACTTCTGCAGCGGCACTGGAACCCAGTCGTATCGGCTTCTGCCCTTCCATTGGATCCTTTCGGTGTCGCTGAGAGGGGGGACTTGCTGCTTGGGTAACAGCCTGTCCTCCATACTTCCTACCCAGGCTCTGCGCACTGGAGAGTATCACCAGTAGAGATACCAGCCAGAGCGTGGCTCCATACTCCTTCAAGACTGACGGAGGCCTCCTATAGTCATTCTCAATAATCAAATAATATTTCGTAGAGTTCTGGTGATGTTCGATAACTGATTCATGACCATTGATTTATCACTGCTTCAGGAAATTACCGTCAAACTGGACCAAAACCTGTATTCTCAAGATCTAGAGACATCCGTTCAGAAAAAGCACCATTTGAGTTACAAGTCAAGTCAGTTTAAACCAATGGCGAATCCACACTTTAATTACATTTGCCCATTCAGGTTTTGGTGAGAGAACTGGTTAATCCAGACAACCTCCTTATTCAGCAATGAACTATCTACACAATCTTAAATGAGGACGCGTTTGTCTTGTCCTCCTGAGATCCAGATACCGGCCTCTTTCATGAACACCACTAGCGGCAGGCACTGCTAGAATTACTGAACACTGATAGCAGGCAATGGTTTTTTAAAAAAAAAAAAAAAAAACGAAGAAAGGGAAAAAAGGCATCGTAGCCACCATACATTCCACCAAATGGAACCAACTACTACAATACTGCGAACACCGTCTACTTAGAGCCACCAACGTCTCACGGAAACACATTCTGCTACCCGGTCAGCGGCCTTGCTAGCCAGAGAGACAGCCGTCGGGTAGGGGTTAGCCAAACGTCCAGGACACGTCAGAGAACGGTACTGTTTACAGACTTTCCCAATACTGATCCTACAGTAAGTAAACCCAGCACGTTTCTGTGATTTTAAAGCTACAACATAAGCAGTGCAACCGCAAACAACTTAGCAATGAACCAAAGCGGTTGAAACGATCGATTGGAAGGGAACAAAAAAAAAAAAAAAAAAAAAGATTGGGTAACTACTTCATGTGGCAAATAAGGTTCATTACTACAAGTTTTCTTACTGTAGTTTTGCACAACATTAAAATTTCCTAAATTCTGCATTACCAATGAAGTGAAACTTATCATGAGAAGGTATTATATATATTCTATAAATTTATAAGTTGTATATTTATTGATGCTGCAGTACAATAATCCATTCATTTATTTGCTAGGACACTTACTCCTAACCAGGGTCACGGAGAGGTTGGGGACTGTCTCAGCCGACTCTAAACCGCCCACCGGGCCATTACAGGACCAACACACACACACACACACACACACACACACACACACACACACACACACACTCACACCCAGTGGTGATTGGGAACAATCAGTAAGTGTACTGTGCATGTTTTTGGACTGTGGGAAGAAACTGGGGTACCCGGAGGAAACGTACACAAACAAAGGGTTGAGAGAACAAGCAAACTACACACAGAAACGTCCGAGCTCAGGAATCGAACCCTAGATCTTCTTGGCATGAGGAAGACGTTCTAATGCAAAGACGTGCAATGCAAATAGTGTCATATTTAAGTTTACAAAGGGAATCAAGCAATACATTTTTATATTATTATACAGTTGTTTTAGTGTATACTACACAGGAACAGAAACAAAAAATAAATAAAACAAGATTTCTATAGTTTATATTTACATAATTTAACCATGATACAGGCAGGTCACATGAGCTCTGTGTAGCTAGCAGCAGCTGTTCAGTCGACTCATTCAAAAACAAAAGTAAACAACGCTGAGTACAAGTAACAGTGATTTTAGTATGTATTACGGTGCGAAACTTAAAGACAACCCACTTTTACAGTATAAACTTTGCTATAGATTTGTATTTTTGACAATTATGACGCGCTTATCAAGAACGACTTTTTACCTCATTTATATAACTGAGCATTTGAGGGCGAAGGACCTTGTTCTTGGGCTTGAACCACCAACCTTCAGAACAGTAACCCAGAGGCTTATTTGATGAGTCGCTTCATACATATTTTAGATTTCCAAAAATTAATTTCTTAGCAGAAAATTAAATGTTATCAAAAAACTGTTTTGAATGTCATTAAAGAAAGCGGTAAATAACACAAAATACCTCTTTTCAGACAAAACCATGATGAAGGCTGCAAAGATTTGCTTCAAATATAAGAAGCAAGTAAATCAAAAACATCAGAAGAACCGCAGCTGGTTCTGCATGATGCTCAGTACATCAGATACTACAGCGTATTTCCTTATAATATTCCGGACATTCTGATTGGTGAAAAAAACATTGACTAATTCTTGGTATTGCACCATTGCCATGAGATAACTAAATTATT
>CM045731.1:68863916-68866416 GCA_024760905.1 Plotosus lineatus | reverse complement strand
ATAAATCTTCTCTTTGGTCTTCCTCTGGGCCTTCTGCCTGGTAGTTCCAACCTCAGCATCCTACTACCAATATACTCACTATCCCTCCTCTGTACATGTCCAAACCATCTCAATCTAGCCTCTCTGACTTTGTCTCCAAAACATCTAACATGTGCTTCTCGTTAAATCAACCTGGTGTACTGACTGACTGTAGATTATCTCCAAACCTTGCTCTGAGAATGGACAACATCTAACTTTGAAGTTGTGGCCATTTTGTTTACCCAGAAAACTGTTCATTTTTTTTTTCAACAAAAAATGGACATAGTGCAATATAATATAATATAATATAATATAATATAATATAATATAATATAATATAATATAATATAATATAATGTAATATAATATAATATAATATAATATAATATAGTGCAATTTAGTTTATTGCAGTTAGCTACTGATTTATTTATTGGACTGTTATTATTATTATTATTATTATTATTATTATTATTATTATTATTATTATTATTATTATTATCATCATTTTATTTGTATTTCTTTTGTTGTTATTATTGTATTGTTTGCTGGGTCTGTGTGAGGTCCTTTTAGATATAGAATTTTTATGTGTTTATTTTATAGCAGTTTGTGTTTGGACATGTACAGAGGACGGATAGTGAGTATATTGGTAGTAGGATGCTGAGGTTGGAACTACCAGGCAGAAGGCCCAGAGGAAGACCAAAAGAGAAGATTTGTGGATGTGGTGAAGGAGGACATGAAGGTAGTTGGTGTAAGAGAAGAAGATGCAGAGGATAGGGTGAGATGGAGGCAGATGATTCGCTGTGGCGACCCCTGAAGGGAACAGCCGAAAGGAAAAGAAGAAGAAGCAGAAGAAGATTTTATAGCAGTTTGTGTGTTGTTGATTTGAGCCTTCTTTTCTGTTTGTAACTTGACTCCTTGAACAAGAGCACATGAATTCCTATGTGTGTAAAAAACACAAATGGCTATTAAAAATCCTGAATCCTGAATTTGGAGCAGCCAATTAACCTACTGGACATGTTTTTGGACTGTGGGGAGAAACTGGAGTACCCAGAGGAAACCCATGCGAACATGGGGAGACACACAAAAACGCCCGAGCTGTGTGTGTGTGTGTGTGTGTGTGTATATATATATATATATATATATATATATATATATATATATATATGTCTGTCTTCCTTTCGGCTTTTTCCCCTTTTACTCAGGAGTCGCCACAGCGAATCATCTGATTCGCACGTTTGATTTGGCAGAGGTTTTTACGTCGGATGCCCTTCCTGTCACAACCCTTTATAGCAAGGGACAGAAACACGCTGACGGCTTTGCAGCTACTCTTTACAAAAGTTCTTTTACATGCCTCTCACCATAGACAGTGACAGACATGGCCCGCCTTTGATAACCCAGTTAGCTGCACTGGGGGGGACAGTGACAACCTTGTGGAGAGTGGGACTCGAACCCCCAACCTTTGGATCAGCGATCCAGTGCCCTATACCACTAGACCACCACTGCCCCTATATATATATATATATATATATATATATATATATATATATATATATATATATAAAGGCTGGCCTTTGATAACCCAGTTTGCTGCACTGGGGAGGGATGGGGGGGGGGCAATGACAACCTGCTGAGAGTGGGGCTTGAACTCCCAACCATGGGATCAGTGATCCAGCACCTTTACCATCAGGCCACAACTGCCCTTACGTCACAGAAAATACAGTAATATTTTGTATTAAAATAAAATATTTTTCAGATCACTAGATGTCAGTATTGTATCACTATTTTTTATATTTAGAAAGAATTGCAGGCCACTCAAAAAAAAAAAAAAAAAAAAAAAAAGTCATACAGAGAAAGTTACAGATACATACAATAAACCGAGCTGAGAAATATGATGAAGGCCTGTGAAGGCCGGAACGTCTCTTACTCAGACAGAAGTATAATCATACAGGTCAGAGAATACAAAACGTTTCGAAGTTCTGTGTTCTGTCGGGTCGTGCACACCGCTGCTGCTGCTGAACCGGTTAAATGGGTACGGGGTGCTTTAATGTGTGAAGGGGGAGATTATGGAGCCCAATCCAGAATGCATCTGGGCTTCTCATATGAGGGTCAGACCCTTCACCACATTCTCATGTCATTCTGTTAACCCTACCAGGGCCCTGCTATGCCCCTTCATCTCTGACTGGGTGTCTATGGACAACCAAGACAATGTGTTTCCAATGCACCATGAACAGGAGGAAAAATGCATATGGGATCTCTCCTGGTCCATCATAACCATGAGGGTGGGGTGGGGGGTGGGGGGGGGTAATACCACATACAGCCCTGTTCAGGCCTCTTAAAGTGAAATCTGAGATCGGGGAGCCGGAGGAGCTTCTGTGATTGCCATTGTGTAGAGGTAGACTAAGAGTCCTCAGAGCAGACTGTGTGAATCAGTCATGCCTGTCTGAAAAATTTGAGTCACAGTCTGGGATTTCAGAGCCTATAG
>CM045731.1:68846416-68861416 GCA_024760905.1 Plotosus lineatus | reverse complement strand
AACACTACACCACACAGTGAGAATCAAGGCCGGCTTTTGATAGCCTAGTTAGCTACACTTGGGGTAAAGTATACGTACAGGGATCCCTCACTACTTCGTGCTTCAATTCGTGCGGCTTCAGTGCATCACGGTTTTTAAAATATTCATCGAATTAAAGAATAATGAAATTAAGGAAGAATAGGGAAAAAGTTAAGGAAAATGTCACAAAAACAAGGACAATTATGCAAAAAACAAACAAAAAAAAACAAACAAAAACAAAACAAAAACCCAGCAAACAAACAAACAAACAAAAAAACAACCCAAAACCCCCCAACAAAACTAATTACATTTTTAGGTGAGGTGCGCTTCTGTATGTGTGTGTATTTTTATTTTATCTAATGCATTATTTTTGAATGTTTAATTGTTATTATAAGCATTTATAGCGTTGAATATGTATTTATTGATATTATATACATGTATACATACATCAGTCAGGGGGGGGTTGAAAATACTTCACAGAATTTGGCGGTCGCGGGGGGGATGTTTGGTTTGGGCCAGTCCCAATTAATCGTGGAAAGTGAGGGATCCCTGTATATATATATATATACACACACACAGTAGGCCCTCTACTTACGAAAACCTCTGCATACGAAAAATCCAGGTTACGAAAAACATTTTCCTAAATTTTCGTCCTCTGTATACGAAACAACCTCTTCTTACGAAAAGTACCAAACACGCCATTCAAACATTCAAACAATGTGCGAGTTACTCACTCATTGGCTATCTCCCAACACCCCGCCCTGGTGGCCTCCCATTGGCCTCTCATTGGCCAGGAGGGAGCTGAACCTCCATAGTACTGCCCCCATAAAGCTTGTTTGTCACATGCATAAAGGAGAGATGTACTGTTGGTTCGTGTGTTTCAAGAGTTTTTTGAGAGTGTTCATTGCTTAGTTTTTGTTTTTTAAGTTGTTTAATTCAGTAAATGTTTAATAAATGTGGCGCGCTCCGCTGAATGTGGGCAAAACGCGGCTCATCCGGACCTCCGATACCTCAAGCAAACAGGTGAGTGTTGATTACTAAACAAGTGTTCAACGCGCACTTGCCTGCTTGATAGATCGGAGGTCTGGACAAGCCGCGTTCCACTCCAAAAGTTCCAGTGTCGGCCTCGACGCCTCCCGCAATCGGCGGAGCGCGTCATTAATGTTTAATAATGTTTAATATTGTTTGGTTTGGTTAATAAAAAAATTGGTTAATAATAAAATTAATAATAAATTTATTATTTTATATATATATATATATATATATATATATATATATATATATATATATATATATATATATATATATATATATATATATATATATATATACACATGAATAAGAATCTAGTTCCTCACATAAGTTACCTTCTAAGTGTTTTATTATTATTTTATTTTATTGGTACCCATTTGTACTGCTGGGTACCAGTAACCAGTAAAGTATGTGGAAAACACACAGGGTCTCAAACCCACAACCTCTCAAGCATGAGCCCAGCACCCTAATCTCTACACCAACCAGCCCCACTTTTATTTAAAAATACACAGTTATTTACAACTCTGCTATTTCCATATATTTATTGGAAGTTTCCTCAGGAGTGGAAATCATACAAACCAAAGCAAATCAACATTAAAAACAACAACACTATTCAAGAATGTGGGAAAAAATGTAAAAAACAGTAGAGCTGTACAAGTTACAAGCAGAAGGCAAATAAAAACCAAACCTAATAAATTTTATAAACATCCAATAAAGAATAAATTTAAACAATAATTCTCGTATAAAATGATGATAAAATGTTCTGGGATATAAAAAGGCAGCAGAGACATACAGTAAAATAAAACAAAAAGACAGCTCATCTTAATAACTGGTGAAAGTGTCTCCTTAAAACAAAACAACCTTCCCAATTTCATTGCCAATCTCCCAGTTTCCATTTCAGCATTTCAATTTTCATTTACAATCTCCCAGTTCCCATTTACGATCCTACAGTTCACTTTTATGTACTCACAGTTTTTATTTCCGACTACCCATTTTCTTATTCAAACCTCCCAGTTTCATTTACAAAATCTCAGTTTCCCTTGACGACCTCCTTGTTGCTACTAATGAACTCCGGGTTTTTATTTACAGCCTCCCTGTTTCCGTTTACAACCTCCCAGTTCTCCTTTATGAACTCCTAGTTTCCATTTCCGCGGCAACAGAACTGATTAAAAGAAATTGCTAGCAAAGTTCACAATAGTATTAGATTCAAATTTGTATACTACTACTACTACTAATAATAATAATAACAACAACAACACCTGATAGTTCTTCTGTCAAAGAAAATATTTAAATCCTCCTCAGTGGACGTGAAATAAGTGCACCATAAACCTTCCTACCTATAGCACGTGAGATCTTCTGTTATTGAAAATGAAGGAATGCCTTCTGACCAATCAGAATCAAGCACTGCTCTGTAGTGGAGACTGCATTAAATTATCAAATGCAAATTGAAATAATTTGCGAAATAAATTACAATCAAATTAGCAAATATCCTGGGGCACATAACCTTTCCGGTAGAACAGGGGCAAAACTGGGCTGGTTCACTTCTGTGTGTGTGTGTGTGTGTGTGTGTGTGTGTGTGTGTGTGTGTGTGTGTGTGTGTGTGTGTGTGTGTGTGTGTGTGTGTTGGGGTGTTTCTTTCATTCACCTTCCCATGATACATCCATTGCTCTCCTGACTTTTAGACGGATGAGACCCAGATGCCCAGGCCTGCCACACATGAATGTGCGTCCAAAGGAGAAGAATGAAGTGGAATTCAGTGAGATCCGGTGGGAGAAATTCCTGTCAGCAGGTTACTGGAGAGCACAGATCGCTGAGGTTTTATTTTCCAAACGAGAATACTGGAGCACGCTTTAGTCCCCCTCATAGCTATAGTTGTCGAGAGAGAGAGCGAGAGAGAGAGCGAGAAAGAGAAAGAGAGATGGAGTTTTAAAAAGCCTGAGATGATTAAAACCTTATGTGGGATCCTCTGTGTAAAGGACACAGATGATCTCGTGGAATTTTTGGACATGTCTGTTTCAGAAACAAAAAAAAACGAATGCAGTGGTGCTTTAAGCAAAACAGATGAGTGTTGTCTGTGGTGCGTAACACCGAAGCTGTGATAAATAATGTTTAAAAGCTGTGATGAAACACACTCTGGCACTCAGCCAGGGATAGAAATAGGCAGGGCCGTGAGGTTTGGCTCTTTCGCTGTGTTATTGTTTTGCCTCGGCAGTGACAGCCCAGGGAGAGGTTGGATTCTGTGGAACTGCCCAACTCATGCTGTGCTCCGTTTTCCTTTTGGTTTCTCTGACTATTTCAACAAAAGCATCCAGGGGATGAGATCTAAAACCTGTAAAATTATTTCATTTACTTCGTTTATATTTTGTAAGATATTAAATTAAAAGCCATGCACTGCGATCTGGCCTGGCGAGCTGTCCAGGGTGTACTCTACCTTTGCCCGGAGTCGTCTGAGATGGGCGCTAGTCTCCTAGCGACACGAATTAGGATTAAATGGTTCAGAAAATGAATGAATGACACCACCAAGCCTCGCTCATTCACTTGTACGCACTCACCGCTTAATCCTTCTCGGGTCGTAGGGAAGCTGGCGCCTAGCTCTGCCGACTCTGGGTCAAAAGGCTGGTACACCTTAAACAGCTCGTCTGAGAATCGCAAGGCAGCACACTCGCACACATAAGGACAATTCGATACAGCCAATTAGCCCACTGTGCATGCTTTCGAACTGTCGGAGGAAACCGGAATACAGTACCTGGGGCAAACCCATGCAAGCACGTGGAGATCATGCAAACTCCACACAGAAACAACCAAAGGCCGGGAATCAAACCCAGGACCGTCTTGCTGTCAGACGGACGTGCTAACCACTGCAGAACCATAAATACAGTGGTACCTCACTTTACGAAAGTCTCACTAAACGAAAAATGCAGGTTACGAAACGCATTTTCCTAAAATTTTTGTCTCTGGATATGAAACAAGTTCACGTTACAAAAGCGGCATCTTAAAAATTCAAACGTGACATTCAAACATTCAAACAATGCACAAGCTGCTCTCCTATCAATAACGTTCAAACATCCCGCCCCGCTGGCCTTCCATTGGCTAGGAGGGATGACGCAGCTACCTCCCATTGCCTATCTCCCAACATCCTGCCTCACTGGCCTCCCATTGGCTAGGAGGGATGACGCAGCTCCCTCCCATTGGCTATTATGGAGCTGCAGCTACCATAATGCTTTTCGGGTAAAGGACAGAGTTACTGTTGTTTCATGCTTTATTTTTTTCACTCAGTATTTTAACCTTCCGGAAACATTTGTACAATTAAAACTCTGCTAAGAAGACATTGTCAAGACACATTCGCACACACACACACACACACACACACACACACACACACACACACACACACACACACACACACACACACACACACACACGTGATTTCCGGTGCGAGTGAAAAGAAGAAACGGGCTCGAGTGATATCCCAAAGGAATATGGCCAAACCTGTCTACCATCGGTACGATATTGAAGCAGAAGGTCTTAAAAGGTCTATTTTTACAATTTTTAAAGGGTTTTGGGGTAGTATTGGGGGCCTTGGAACGAATCACATGTTTTACATGTAAAATGCGGTTCAATTTACGAAAAATCCAGATTACGAAAAATGCTCTGGAACGGATTAATTTCGTAAAGTGAGGTACCACTGTAAAAAAATCTTAAAAATAAAAAATAAAATCCCAAATGTAAATCATTTGTCCTTTTTAACGAGTGGTGATCCCCGCTTGCAGCTGAAGTGCTCCAGTAGCAGTGTGTTCGCCTCTGGGTTTCCTGTGTTTTGCCCAGTGGTGTTAAATCGCTTTTCTCTTTCTTTCTTTTCTTTTTTTTTTTTTTTTTTTTAGCAGTAAAATAAAAACATCAGCCATCTGGTGTGCAGGTCACAGGTTAAATCCTGGCTTGGTAATGAGGAGGCTGTATCTCGGGGACGTGTGGGACCCTCGAGCACCATGGCTGACGGCCTCTGGGGTGCACATTAAACATTAACAATACGCCACACACTCTGTAAACCACGCTGCCTTCTCCTGTTGTTTTGTTTTGGGGACCCCCCCCTCCCCCCAACTGCCTTTCTTCTCCTCCATCCTTCAGTGTTTCTTCCTGTGTATTGACTCGGGTTGCAACTTCTGCAGTACCGCATCGATACGTAAGATCAATAGTGAAAGGCATAAAAACGACAAATTTAGCATTTGTGCTTGTGACACTAAACTAATCCGAAGTTAAACCCAGTTTAGATGTTGATTTGTGAGGCACGACTTTCAGTCCGACATCTGTTTTGTCTTTCTGCAAAATAGCTTCTGGGTGTATTTTTAACCTAATTGGAAATACCATATTCAGTCTCTGTAGTCTAATGGAGCAAAGAGGACCATTTCCTCTTGTTAGGGACTCCGGAGGCTGTGTAGGACATGTCAGGGAAAAGGCGGGGTTAATTAGCTGTCTGCCTCACCTCCTGCAAATTATGACCAGACCCTCTCTCTCTCTCTCTCTCTCTCTCTCTCTCTCTCTCTCTCTCTCTCTCTCTCTCTCTCTCTCTCTCTCTCTCTAACACACACACACACACACACACACAAACACATACACACGTATACACACACAACGAGGTTAGGATATACAGTGTGGTTTGCGGTCATTATGCCTGTGATGACCGCCCAAGCTGCATTCACACAGGAAAAGCCGAGCGGCAGGGAAGCAGCTGAACTGCACGTGAAATCGTGTATTTTTCACAATCTTTGGAAGTGAATTGGAAAAAACTTTTCGGAACTTGGTGTCTAGCGGCACCCGCCAATCAACGGTATCCTTAAGTTCTGATTGGTTATCCCTCGAAATCGGTTATTCCCACTTACAACGGTCCCACTTCGTGCCGATTGAGAAAATTCGTACTCTCATCGCTTATTCCGCCGTCGAGCATTCACACTGCGTGGTCACTTGTCGCTCGTCACTTCCTGTATGAGTCTGAGGTCCTGAGTGTCCTGTCTCTGTAATTCTCGAACAAATGTACATAATTTTACCAATTATTCAATTTTTCAATCATTTGCAGAACCATATAATTATATTAAGGTCACGATGAGACTGGAGCCTATCTCAGCCAACGCTGAACCAAGGTGGGGTACATCATGAACAGCTCACCAGACCAGTGCAATGTCAACACGCACGCACACACACACACACACACACACACACACCTAGAGGCAATTTGAATCTTTCATTTAGCCAAATGTGCATGTCTTTGTACTGTTGGAGGAAACCAGAGTCCCCAGAGGAAGCCCATGCAAGCACGGGGAGACTATGCACATTATCCCCACACAGAAATGCCTTTGCCGAGCCCAGTACTTGAACCCAGGACCTTCTTGCTAACCATTATGACACTGTGTTGCCCTCAAAATAATACATGGCTGCAAATGTATATAATGATATGTATGTATATTTTTTATTGTGTGTATATATTTTCAGCATGGTGTCGTAGTGGTCGGTACATCCCCCTCACAGCAATAAGGTTCTGGGTTCAGGTCCCTAACATTGCCAAGGCATTATTGTGTGGAGTTTGCATGTTCTCTCAGTGCTTGTGAGGCTTCCTCCAGGTCGTCTGGTTTCCTCCTACAGTCCAAAAATATGCACCTAGGAGTGAGTGTGAATGCTTGTGTGTATGCAATGGACTGGCAAGCTGTTCAGGGTACACCCCACCTTTGGCTGAGATAGGCTTCATGCAACCTGCAAAATTTTGTCGGCACAGAACCACAAATTTTTAGAAAATATCTTATGGGCTGTATATAAAATTCTACAGTTATATAACAACTAACTACACACACACACACACACACACACACACACACACACACACACACACACACACACACACACACACACACACACACAAAGTACCAGAGTTATCATCTCCCTGAAGCAGTCTGACTCCCAGTGCTGTTCCTCCTCCTGGCCAGATTTACAGGAATAATAAAGAAGAGCCTGAAAGAGGACGCAGTGGGGCAGACGTGCTGTCAGGAGTCACACACTCGCCTCAAGCAACAGGACAGGACAAGGGCACACACACACACACACACACACACACACACACACACACACACACACACACACACACACACACACACAAACATATATCTACCCTTAGACTTACAGTCATAAACATATAGACACTCTGTCTCTGTCTCCACACTTCTCTTGTTCTGAGACAGATCCGATAAAGGTAATGGAGTCAGCAGAAGGACGAGACCTGGCCTGTCTGCGCCGCTTGTGATCTGCTGTGTGTGTTTGTGTAGATTTATTCAGCGTATCAGAGAAACATCGATCATTACAAGTGGAGTTGTTCTTGGGAGGTGGAGAGCAGTTTTACACAGTGGAATGTTTATCTTCTCAGCAATCTGGTGAGGATGAATGTGTGTGTGAGTGTGTGTGTGTGTGTGTGTGTGTGTGTGTGTGTGTGTGTGTGTGTGTGTGTGTGTGTATGAGGGAGGGAGGAAGGGAGGTAGTGTGTCAGAGAGAAGAGCAGGAATAGTGGGTGATAGTTAGTGAGACACAGTGTTTGTGCGTGCACGCTGGAGCTCGTCCCACGCTGCTGCTCCGATTAAAACAAAACAACATCAATCTCCAACAGCACCGAGCTTTAAATAAGTGGCCTGCTGTTTGTGTGTGCGTCTACATTCTGTATCCTCAGAACCATTTATTCTTCTTCCCTCACTATTAAAGGCACAAAGACTTACTGATTCAAATCGGTGCCAGTATTTACACAATTTCATTTCTAGTAAAACAGTGTATCTGTCAGAATCAGGCAAGGAGGCGTGGCCTCTATGCCTGTTAGAATCAGGGCCGGAGGAAGCGTGGCCTCTGTAGCTGTCAAGGTCAAGAAACGAGGTGTTCCCTCTGTATCTGTCGGCATCAGAGAAGCAGCGTGGCCTGCATGTCTGTCAGGGTCAGGGGAGGAGGCATGGACTCGGTATCTGTCCGAGACAGGAAAGGAGGTGTGGCTTTTCACTTATGAACGTTAATGCTTTGTAAATAATAATGGGAACGACAAGTCACTATCAGATTATCATATCTAATATTTATTGTCTAGTGGTATAGGGCGCTGGATCGCTAATCCAAAGGTTGGGGGTTCGAGTCCCACTCTCCACAAGGTTGTCACTGTCCCCCCCAGTGCAGCTAACTGGATTATCAAAAGCGGGCCATGTCTCTCACTGTCTATGGTGTGAGGTTCATGTAAAAGAACCATTGCTGACTTTCGTAAAGAGTAGCTGCAAAGCCGTCAGTGTGTTTCTGTCCCTCGCTAAAAAGGGTTGTGACAGGAAGGGCATCCGACGTAAAAACCTCTGCCAAATCAAACGTGCGAATCAGATGATTCGCTGTGGCGACTCCCGAGTCAAAGGGAAAAAGCCGAAAGGAAGACAGACAGACAGACATTGTTATAATATTATTATAAAAATGTGTTGGGTTTATTCTTATGTTCTTTTATATGTTTGAATATATACAGTGGTACCTCACCTTACGATATCCCCAGAATACGAAAAATCCAGTATACGAAAAACATTTTCCTAAATTTTTTGTCTCTGTATACGAAACAAGTTCTCCTTACGAAACACGTCAAACGCGCCATTCAAACATTCAAACAATGCACGAGTTGCTCTCCCATGTCCCAACATCACGCTCCGCTGGCCTTCCATTGGCAATCTCCCAACATCCCAACCCGCTGGCCTCCCATTGGTTAGGAGGGATGACGCAGCTCCCCCCCATTGGCTATCTCCCAACATCCCGTCCTGCTGGCCTCCCATTGGCTAGAAGGGATGACACAGCTTCCTCTCATTGGCTATCTCCCAACATCCCGCCCCACTGGTTTTCCATTGGCTAGAAGGGATGACACAGCTTCCTCCCATTGGCTATCTCCCAACATCCCACCCCGCTGGCCTCCCATTGGCTAGGAGGGATGACGCAGCTCCCTCCCATTGGCTATCTCCCAACATCCCGACCCCGCTGGCCTCCAATTGGCTAGAAGGGATGACGCAGCTCCCTTGAGCAGAAGCTTGTTTCATGAGTTTTTCATGAGTGCTCATTGCAACTTTATTTTTTGGCTCAGGCTTCTAATCGTGCATAAACATTTGTAAGAGTATAACTCTGCTAAGAACACATGGTCAACACAAAGTAAGTACCTTAAAAGGTATGCTTTTATCATTTTTAAAGGGTAGTGTTGGGGTCTTTGAACGAATCACGTGCTTTACATGTAAAATGCTGTTCTACTTACGAAAACTCCAGGTTATGAAAAAGGCTCTGGAACGGATTAATTTCATAAGGTGAGGTACCACTGTACTTGAAAAATGTTTTTATTTCAATTCACTTATTTTCCTCCTGGACGGTTGGTGTAAATGGAATAATAACAGATACTGAATTATATCAGATCACATTACCAGATGCTCACTGAAACCGCTCTTCATCAGATCGTATCTGATTCACCACCTGAAGTTTAATCATGAATCCAATTATTATTTACACATTCTCAGTCTCCGAGTCATGCTGACTCACAACATCCTGTTTTAAAAGTCACTGCTCACTGTCTCTGTCCCAATCAGAGCACGTCTCACTGTTCAGCGATGCTACACACACACACACACACACACACACACACACACACACACACACACACACACACACACACACACACACACACACACACACACACACACTTATCCCCTGCAAGTAGTGAAGAGTGCATTTATTCCCCTGGCTTCCTTTCCTCCTGTCCTCATCTTTGTTTCCTGGGGTCTTGGGAATACAGAATTGCTGTAGTGGGGGACGTGTGTGTGTGTGTGTGTGTGTGTGTGTGTGTGTGTGTGTGTGTGTGTGTGTGTGTGTGTGTGTGTGTGTGTGTGTGTGTGTGTGTGTGTGTGTGTGTGTGTGTGTGTGTGTTATTTTACAGAGGCCTACCTTACCCCTGGTGAACGGAATTGAGCCACTCTGAGCAGCTCCAGTGAAAGAGTGCAGAATGTTGATGGAGCACTGTTTGCCCCCCCCCTCCTCCTCCCAAAAAAAAATGTAAAAAAATAAATCAAATCCCCCTCCACTCCCACCGAGAGAGGGGACATGAAACCCCAGTGGAACCGAGGAAAACGTGCCCTTATTTCAATCCACCCTCTCGTTCTTCTTCAGCATGCACGCTTTATCTCTCTCACATTCATTTACTTCCTGTACGTCAGCCATGATCCTTCTCTCCTCTTCCTCGCGCTTCTCATCTGCACCTCGAATTACTTACGTTGCTTGGTCTGTCCAGGTGTCCATGTTTCCTTTAATCCTTGTTCGCAGGATGTGCTTTATGGCTGGGAGGGGCATACTCAACCACTCCTGTCAATCAAAGCAACAATAACCAGATCTGTGACCTCATTTATCCAGAAGGGGGCGGATAGGGGGCTTTCATCAATGGATTACAAAGATGTGTCAGGCTTCCTTGCCTGGTGACTGCTGTATGGCATCGGGGCGTATTCCTGAGGCAAGAACATAGTACGTATAGATAAACAAATGATTGAAAACGCCTTGAATTATCAGTAAACGCATTAAAAACACCTTGAGCGACCACAACCCTTTTGTGTCAACTTCCATTAGTATGCTACAACGACAAAACAAACACAATAACGTATCACATTACTACTGTGTTGTACAGTTATATAAATATATATATCATATAGCTGTATGACTGTCTGACGAAGAACAGTAGAGAAGGGACAGGAAGAGGAAGGCCATATGGCCCGGGGTACTTCTATTCTACTTCCTCCCTGGCTAGAGTAAGCCTAGAGCCTGCAGACTCAACAGAAAAGAAGCCCCTCCTGACCTGCACTCCTTTACTGAAGCATATGGACACACACACACACACACACACACACACACACACACACACACACACACACACACACACACACACACACACACACACACACACAAACATACACAAACACACACACCTCCCTCGGGACTCTTTGAGTGTTACGAGATGTCAGTGGTAGAAGACGAACGAGTGCAGAGAGCGCTATAGATTATGAGCGTGTGTGCTGGTTCTCAGCAGGCTCCCAAAGTCTGAAAGCCTGAATCCTCCGCCATGAACTGTTTTTCTTTCATCCATAATGAAAAAAAGAGGGAAAAAAAAAAGAATAAAACCCCCAATGCTTATTCTTCTCAAACCAGATTATTCAGCAGCGTAAGTGTAAAGTGAACTGAAAGCAATAATAATGTCTCGGCGTGTTTTATTCCTCTTACACAACACTAATCAGTTTTATATTCACTCAAGAAATGACACTCTGTACATTTTATCCATTTATGGGTGCGCATATAATATTCTGGAACATCCAGTTCATCATTATCATTCTCCAGTAAAAATAAATAAATAAATAAATAAATAAAAGAACTGTTAGCGAGAAACATCCATCCTTTTCCCAAACCTGCTTAATCTGACGAAGGTAGCAGGAAGGGTGTGTGTGTGTGTGTGTGTGTGTGTGTGTGTGTGTGTGTGTTTATTTCAGGCAAATCTACATGAAGACAGGGTACACCTTGTACACTTCACCAGTCCATCACAGGACCAATACACACACAGCAGTTCACACTCAGACTGACACATTTGGAACAGCCAGTTAGCCTAAATGTGCATGTGTGGGAGAAAACCGTCGTATCCAGAGGAAACCCATGCAAGAACAAGTACGGGTAGAAAGAGGGCAGGAACGAGCCCAGGACTCGAACCCAGGAAGTTCTTTCTGTGAGCCGGACGTGATGACCACTATACCACCGTGCCTAGCAACAAACAGCAAAGCATGAAGACTCTCATGTGGCGGAAAGACATCAAGGTCCAGCTGTACATCTGGCTGTTATAAAGAGCTGACACTATTTACGGAGATCCTTCCGTAAATAATACGTACTTTAATATAAAAGTTTGCATTTTTAAAAAACAAATTAATGGAATAAATAAATAATTGGTCTTTAATCAACTATCTTTCTATATATTTATTGATCTATTTATGCTTTTGTTTTTTTTTTTTCTAAATTTAGGGTTGTGGTAATGCTGTAGCCTGTCAAAGTCGACTCTGGTAGGAAACTGGGAACACCCTAAACAGCTCGCCAGATCATTGCAGGGCCAACACACTGTAGGTTTGTACGTCTTTTCGCAGTAAGACTGCGTGATGGGAGGATCGGTCATGCACATGCGAGATAGCTTTGTAGAAAGTAGAAGAGTCCAAGAACCGCGAAATTTGGAAGGAAATGGGAGAAGCTACAGGATGCCAAGAGAGATAAACCAAGGGTAGTTCATTTTACTCCTTTCGCTATCTCTCCATCACTCTCACATACACTTTCTCGCTTTCTTTCTCTCACATGTTCTCTCTCAAACACACACACACACACACACACACACACACACACACACACACACACACACACACACACACACACACACACACACACACACACACACACACATCCATAGAGTTAACTTGGAACAACTAATTATCCTAATGTGCATGTCTTTTGGACTGTGCTATGATACAGGAGTACACACAGGAACGCCGTACATGCCGGCTCTGCACAGAGACACTCTCTGACCACGCCCAGGACTCAAACCCAGGACCTTCCTGCTGTGCAACAGATGTGGTAACTACTACATCACCATGCCACCCTTAATTTATATTTAAACATGTCTTTTTTTGCAATAGGAAATAAAAATAACCCTGCAGATAGCCTTTAAAGTAAAAAGTAATGAAGACCGTATAATAAATAAATTTGGAGTATTTTCTGCTGTCTCTCCCTGATTGTGTTTTTGGTTGATTGTCTTCTTGTTTTCTTGTCATACTGAACATTAATGTAGTGACTGCTGGGTGAATAATTTATGTTATGGGAAACATTTGGATGGAAACCGAGCTAACGCGAGTGTAAAACCCTGTCCATCAGCTCGGATCTCACATCTGGTCAGAACGCTTTCCAATCCAGCATTAGTGACTCGTGTTCTAGAGTTACAGTTGGACCGTGTATAATATTAATGCAGTGGTTTATACCGCAGTACTCATAAGCTTGAATGTTTGGATGGATTTAGACATCTGTCATAATATACGGCTTTCTGGGGATTTAGATTAATCAGTAGGCAGCATGTCAAAGCTGTCACTGCTGAAAAACAAACAAACAAATAAAACAACGAAGGGGGGAAAAAAAAATTTGATTTAATCTTTATGCTCAACACTGATCTAATCCAGAAGCTGACAAGAGATCGAGCTCAAGCTTTTTATTCTGTTTCATCCAAACTGGTTTTATTCGCGGGGAAAACAACAATTCTCAACTTTACTCCTGAGTTTTTAAGCAACACAATGTTATTTGTGTGACAGATTGTGGGTGGCACGGTTGGTGTAATGGTTAGTTCTTCTGCCTCACAGAAAAAATGGACTGGGTTTGAGTTCCGAGGTCGGCGAGGGGTGATTATGTGTGGAGTTTGTATGTACAGGGATCCCTCGCTACTTTGCGCTTCAATTCATGGGGCTTCAGTGCATCGCGTTTTTTTTTTTTTTGTTAATTTAAATATTCATCGAATTAAAAAATAAGGAAATTGAGGAAGAAGAGGGGAAAAAGTGAAGGAAAATGCCACAAGAACAACGCCAATTATGCAACCCCCCCCCCCCCAAACAAACAAAAACAACCCCAAACCCCCCAACAAAACTACTTACGGTTTTATGTGAGGCGCGCATCTGTGTGTGTGTGTGTGTGTGTGTGTGTGTGTGTGTGTGTGTGTGTGTGTGTATTTATATTTTATTTACATATTATGCATTATTTGTGAATGTTTAATTGTTATTTTAAGCATTTATAGTGTTGAATATGTATTTATTGATATTATATACACATATACATGTACGTATACATTAGTTTGGGGGCGGGGCGGGGGGTTTGATCCTACTTCGTGGAATTCAGCGGTCGTGGGGGGATTTCAGTCCCAATTAACCGTGGAAATTGAGGGATCCCTGTATTCCCTGTGCTTGTGTAGGTTTCCTCTGTGTACTCTGGTTTCCTCCCACAGTCTAAAGTCATGCACGTTAGGCGAATTGACTTTTCAAATTGCCCCTCTGTGTGTGTGTATATATGTGTGTGTGTGTGTGTGTGGGTGTGTGTGTGTGTGTGTGTGTGTGTGTGTGTCTGTGTGTGTGTGTGTGTGTGTGTTGGCTTTCAGTGACCTGGTTGTGCTTGGCCTTTGTCCGATGTCAAGTGAGAGTCTAATAAATACCACCGAATACCTTCATTCCAAATATTGTTGCTTTTCATGGAGTGAGTCTACAGAGTTAGCATGAGTTCTGACTACTTCCAGTTTTTTTTTTTTTTTTTTGCTAGTTTTTCTGCAGAGAACTTAGTTATGACTCGTATATGAGGTGATATCCCAATAATACAATTAGCCAATCAGAATGCACAATTGCTCATATCCAGTGGGTACAGATAGAATAATACCAATTAAGGTTTAGTTATTTTAAGTGGAGTTTTTTTAAATTATTAAATATAAATATTGCTCAATATGTACATATGTAATATATGAAACAATTTACACTTACACTATATATTTAATTAATTTATTTTTAAATCATTGTAACCCCCAAAATGCCTCATTTCAATTCACACATACTTGCAATTGTCCTGAAATTAAAATTATGAATATTTTTATTCTCACATATTGTTCCAGATAATAGCTGAAACCACATATAATACAGTATTAGCAAATACTTTCGTAATTACAATCAAAGTTTCGTAGTTATCATTTTTAATTTTTTACATATTTGTAACCTTGATCATAATTTGAGTCTTTTTTTACCCAACATTTCATGTTGACATCATTCATTCATTCATTTTCTGAACCGCTTAATCCTAATTAGGGTTGCAGGGAGGCTGCCGTGTCAGCCGACTCTGCGTGAG
>CM045731.1:68836416-68841416 GCA_024760905.1 Plotosus lineatus | reverse complement strand
GAACTGGCTGACACGTGATAAATTTCACCACAACCCAACATGTACGTACCTTGTCCTATCCAGACAGACTTATATTTATATACAGGGAACCCTCACTTTCCATAGTTAATTGGGACCGAGATCCCTCTGCGAACGTCGAATTCCACAAAGTAGGATCGAAGGATTGACCCCCCCCTGACCGACGTATACGTACATGTATATGTGTATGTAATATCAATAAATACATATTCAGCACTATAAATGCTTATAATAACAATTAAACATTAAAAAATTATGCAGAAGATATAAATAAAATATAAATACACACACATACAGATGCCGATCTCCCGCTCCATTCTTCCCTCACTTGTGAACACGACCCTCTACTTGGGGCAGGACCTCATTTCCGACCCGGAGGATGCATTCCACCCTTATCCGACTGAGAACCATGGCCTCGGACTTGGAGGTACTGATCTTCATCCCGGCTGCTTCGCATTCGACTACGAATTGCTCCAATGAGAGCTGGAGGTCCTGACTTGATGAAGCCAAAAGGACAACATCGTCCGCAAAAAGAAGAGACGAGATCCGATGGCCACCAAACCAGAACCCCTGTACGCCTCGGCTGCGGCTAGAAATTCTGTCCATAAGGTGTTTCGGGCATATCCAACCGGGAGGAGGGTGTTTCGGGCATATCCAACCGGGAGGAGGGTGTTTCGGGCATGTCCAACCAGGAAGAGACCCCGGGGTTAACCGAGAACATGCCGGAGGGACCATGTCGCTCGGCTTGTCAGGGACCGCCTCGGCGTCCCCCTGGAAGAGTTGGAGGAAGTGGCTGGGGAGAGGAGTGTCTGGACTTCTTTGCTTAGGTTGCTGCCTCTGTGACCCGACCCTGGACTTAGAAGATGAGATGATGAGACACACAGATGCGCATGCACATAAAATTATAACTACTGTAGTTTCGTTGGGGGGTTTTGGGTTTTTTTTTTTTTTTTTTTTTTTTGCATAATTGGCCTTGTTTTTGTGGCATTTTCCTTAACTTTATCCCCTATTCTTCCTTAATTAAAAAAAAAACAACAACAAAAAAAACGTGATGCACCGAAGCTGCATGAATTGAAGCACGAATTAGCGAGGGATCCCTGTATATGATCGACACTCGGTGGTACTGAGTACTGAACCCCTCACCTTTGGATCAGTGACCCAACACCTTAACCACTGAGCCACCACTGCACCCAAACAACACAAGCTCTTTGCTCTGGAAGCAGCTCCATGGCTCTCACGTGTTCTGATGATTGTACGGGAAAACTTTCGGGGATAAAGCCAGAACCCAGAAGGCAAAAAAAAAAAAAAATCGTCTGCTGTCTTCACCATGATTTTAGCAATATAAGCAATAATTCGAGCACTTAACTAACTAACTAATTGTCCAATGATTATCAAATTCCTTTAAAGACCGCATTGTAAAATTATGACTTCGGCTCCCAGGAAACATACTAGTACACTATAACTCGGCAGCACACTGGAATTTTCATTTCCCAGTGATCTAGCTAATAGACTTACGGTTTTTTTTCCCTGATAATCATTATACAAATGAGAAAAATATGTGCAGAGGCGTTTTTTAAAATAGATGCACGGTGTAGTAAGAGCAAAATGGATTTTTTTTTCATATTTATGCGCATGTAGGGAAAGAGTAGTATTGAAAACGGCCCAGATTTTCAAAAGCATAATAAAGCTAAATCATCTTTGCTGGTGGAGATGGGGTGGGGTTGGGGGCATAAAAGAGAGATAGAGAGCATGAGAGAGAGCAAGACAGAGAGACAGATAGAGGGAGATACAGACATACAGACACACACACACATACACAGAGAGAGAGAGAGAGAGAGAAAGAGCATAAGAGAGACAGACATACAGACAGAAAGAGAGAGAGAGAGAGAGAGAGAAAAGAGAGGAATGTGAAGCTCGCTCAACCATTTTACAAAACTCAGTCCTTTTTATTGTAGTATGCAGATTTTTTTTTTTTTTTTTAATAACACAGAACTCCAACTTGGTTTGAGTTTATAAATGATGTTCTGGTGCAGAACAATATTTTCCGTTGCTACAGAAGAGTGTGTGCTTTTGTTCGGAGGCTTCAGTGCTGATATTTTTCATCGATTAATTACGCAGCTTGTTTGCGACGGACTCGAGTTGAACACAACCCACACATCCTGTGTTCATGAACACAGATTAACTGTCAAACTGCTGTGCCTGAATGATGCCTCAACAATTCCTACAGGACAGACTGTGAGCACACACACACACACACACACACACACACACACACACACACACACACACACACACACACAGTAGAATCATAAAGCCCAGACATCCATATTGAAGCAAGCAATGTGTCATATGTGGCTTTGTCTTCCCAAGACACCTGCCTTTGTAACCACACACACACACACACACACACACACACACACACACACACACACACACACACACACACACACACACACACACACACCATAATTGCATCTCAAAGCAACAGAGCATAGGCAACAAAAAGAAGTGCACTCACTAAAGGCCCAATTTGTCTCTGGCTTTGTGTGTGTGTGCGTCTGCTCATTTATCCACATTAGTGTTGGATTAATTGGGTTAGAGACAGAGATGTTAATAAATGCACTCCGTGAGGATGGCTGCGATTGATCACCCGTTTCCTGCCATACTCTTCACTCAGATACACACACACACACACACACACACACACACACACACACACACACACACAAAAGAAACCCAGGAAGACTCATCACACACAATCTTTAAATACAGCACATTTTACAGCTTCATAATCCCTCCATCTTCATAAGAATACAATTACGGCAATTGCACGTCTTCCTCCTCTCCTCATCCGCCTCTCTGTTTGTGCGCATCATCTCCCTGTTAGTGATGTTAGTGACGATCGATCGAATTGCAAAAGCTCTGCTCCACATTTCATTCAACTCTTTCTACGTTTTTCTTTCCCGGGCCTCCTTGTAGCTGCAGTGATCCCACATGCAGGCAGGCCTGCAGACATAAAAAAAAACAACCTGCACATAATCTGCCTCTTGGTATCTCCCACATGACGTCTGCGACATCGTTATCGAGCACGGAAACCGCGGGGACGCTTTTCATCCAGGAACTTTTACAACAGCCGGCGCTGGAGAGGTGATCTGATCATCGTGAGTACATCTCTATAGAAAAATTCCACTCTCGAGATGGTATCAGTGCGCTCGGCTAAATGATGCTCTGTCATAGCAAAAACACACTAAGATGAACCCCGTAGCCGGATGATAACGATTTTTGGAGATGAAAGGCTCACGTCGTCATACCTTCAGCTCAGAACAGGAACAGGTCAGAGAAAGGTGATGGGATCGTAGGTGAATCCAAAGCAGAAATATTTTTTTAATTGAAGAGTTTTGCGACTTCGTTGTGATTCTTTGGGGATTCTTTGGTTCATTGGCATTCATTGGGGATTCTGTGACGCCGGGAGCTTTCAGTCGGATCCAAAGATGCAGGAGACTGAGTATGAGGATACAAATGACCTTTACTGAACACAGAGCAGGCACTGGTGTACTCGGAATTGTGATCACCGTAGAGGTGAGGGGAAAACCGAGGACCAAAATCGCGAAGGGAAAATATTTAAGCAGGAACTGGTCGAGCTCGAAGCTGAGAACCAGGAGCCAGAGAGATCACGGTGAAACGAGATCATTTGGAGGGATCTTTATAGCCCGGTGATGGCTGAGTGGAATCAGGTGTGCTCTCCAGACTCCGCCTGTGTGTGACAGCCAAGTTGCTCGCCAGCGTCTGCAGTGAATAAGGAGAGAGAGAAAGAGAGTTAAAAGCCACCAAATAACACAGACCATAACAAATTCTTTGATTCATTGGGATTCATTGAGGATTCTTTGATTCATTGGGATTCATTGGGGAGTCTTTGATTCATTGGATTCATTGAGGATTCTTTGATTCATTGGGATTCATTGGGGATTCTTTGATTCATTGGATTCATTGAAGATTCTTTGATTCATTGGGATTCATTAGGGATTCTTTGATTCATTGGATTCATTGAGAATTCTTTGATTCATTGGGATTCATTGAGGATTCTTTGATTCATTGGATTCATTGAGGATTCATTGGGGATTCTTTGATTCATTGGATTCACTGAGGATTATTTGATTCATTGGGATTCATTGGAGATTCTTTGATTTATTGGGATTCATTGAGGATTCTCTGATTCATTGGGATTCATTGGGGATTCTTTGATTCATTGGATTCATTGAGGATTCTTTGATTCATTGGGATTCATTGGGGATTCTTTGATTTATTGGGATTCATTGAGGATTCTTTGATTCAGTGGATTCATTGAGGATTCTTTGATTCATTGGATTCATTGAGGATTCTTTGATTCATTGGGATTCATTGGGGATTCTTTGATTCATTGGATTCATTGAGGATTCTTTGATTCATTGGGATTCATTGAGGATTCTTTGATTCATTGGGAATCATTGGGGATTCTCTGATTCATTGGGATTCATTGGGGATTCTTTGATTCATTGGATTCATTGAGGATTCTTTGATTCATTGGGATTCATTGGGGATTCTTTGATTTATTGGGATTCATTGAGGATTCTTTGATTCAGTGGATTCATTGAGGATTCTTTGATTCATTGGATTCATTGAGGATTCTTTGATTCATTGGGATTCATTGGGGATTCTTTGATTCACTGGATTCATTGAGGATTCTTTGATTCATTGGGATTCATTGAGGATTCTTTGATTCATTGGGAATCATTGGAGATTCTTTGATTCATTGGGATTCATTGAGGATTCTTTGATTCATTGGGATTCATTGGGGATTCTTTGATTCATTGGATTCATTGATTTATTGGGATTCATTGAGGATTCTTCGATTCATTGGGATTCATTGGGGATTCTATGATTCATTGGGATTCATTGAGGATTCTTTGATTCATTGGGATTTATTGAGGATTCTTTGATTCATT
>CM045731.1:68816416-68826416 GCA_024760905.1 Plotosus lineatus | reverse complement strand
ATCTCATTAATTCAGTTGCCTCAGCCGCTAAGTCCTTGTATTGTCACTTCTCCCAGGGCCCTTTTCACGGCCTAACTAGCGTCATCTCCATAGCGACGGAAGAAAAATGCTTTGCATGTCCCCTCAAATTCTTTTTTTTTTTGTCATTGTTCCCGACAAAGCCTGACAAACCGCATGTGACTTGAAGGGCTTCTCCAGTGGCTGTGTGACTATTCACACTCACGCCAGAAGCGGCGGCCATATCGATTTTTAATAAAACAGGCCGGGGATCTTCAGTGTGTCCCTGCGTGCTTTGTAAATCTCTACAGGATGAACGGACAGGCTTTTCCTTTCACATTACACACACGCTACAGCACAGCTCCAGTCCATTCTGATCTCAGTACACAGCTCTAAAACATTTCACTCAATATCTATCTTTATAACATCTCTGAGAAACACGAGTAAATCCATGGCGAGCAACATACCGTTTACAGTCGGCGTTACCATTCAAAGCACACAGAACAAAAACCCGGTGAGGAGCACCGCTACAGGAGCACAGTCAACAACTGAACGCACCTCTTTTACTGGAGCAGCAGTCCCGAAGTATCATAGCCCAACAGAAGTATCATTCAAACAGAATTTTTATTTATACATTTAAGAAAGCTATGTTCTAACTCCCTCTCCTCCTTATTCTGCAACTCTCTCATTTCCACCCTATTTCATTCTGCAACTCTCTCATTTCCACCCTATTTCATTTCACAACTCTCTCATTTCCACCCTATTTCATTCTGCAACTCTCTCATTTCCACCCTATTTCATTTCACAACTCTCTCATTTCCACCCAATTTCATTTCACAACTCTCTCATTTCCACCCTATTTCATTTCACAGCTCTCTCATTTCCACCCTATGTCATTCTGCAACTCTCTCATTTCCACCCTATTTCATTCTGCAACTCTCTCATTTCCACCCTATTTCATTCTGCAACTCTCTCATTTCCACCCTATTTCATTTCACAGCTCTCTCATTTCCACCCTATGTCATTCTGCAACTCTCTCATTTCCACCCTATTTCATTCTGCAACTCTCTCATTTCCACCCTATTTCATTCTGCAACTCTCTCATTTCCACCCTATTTCATTTCACAACTCTCTCTCTCTTCCATCCTATTTTATTCCGCAACTCTCTCATTTCCACCCTATTTCATTTCACAGCTCTCTCATTTCCACCCTATGTCATTCCACAACTCTCTCATTTCCACCCTAAGTCATTCCGCAACAATCTCATTCCCACCCTATTTCATTCCGCAACTCTCTCATTTCTACCCGATTTCATTCCAGAACTCTTTCTCTCCCACCCTATTTTATTTCCACCCAATTTCATTTCACAACTCTCTCATTTCCACCCTATTTCATTTCACAACTCTTTCATTTCCAACCAATTTCATTCTGCAATGCTCTCTCTTCCACCCTATTTCATTTCACAACTCTCATTTCCACCCTATTTCATTCTGCAACTCTCTCTCTCATTTCCACCCAATTTCATTCCGCAACTCTCATTTTCACCCCATTTCATTTCACAACTCTTTCAATTCCACCCAATTTCATTCTGCAACTCTCTGTCTTCCACCCTATTTCATTTCACAACTCTCATTTCCACCCTATTTCATTCTGCAACTGTCTCTCTCATTTCCACTCAATTTCATTCTGCAACGCTCTCTCTCTTCTACCCTATTTCATTTCGAAACTCTCTCATTTCCACCCTATTTCATGCCACAACTGTCTCATTTCCACCCGACTTCATTCCACAACTCTCTCATTTCCATCCTATTTCATTTCGAAACTCTCTCATTTCCACCCTATTTCATGCCACAACGCTCTCATTTCTACCCTATTTCATTCCACAAGTCTCTCACTTCCTCTCGCCCTTATTCTGTAACTCACCCATTTTCAGTCAATAACTCTCACTTCCTTCCTATTTCATTCCACAACTTTCGCACTTCCTCTCTATGCCAGTCAATAACTATCTCACTTCCTCTTTATTTTATTGTATAACTCTCTCAATTTGTCTTTCCCCCTTGATTTCAGCCCCTTCACTTACTTTAATTCACCCTGCCTTCCTCATTCCATCACCCCTTTTCCATGATTTACTTCCACCCTTCACTTCCTTATTCCATAATACTCTCACTTCCGCTATAAGCAAACAAATAAATGAATAAATGAATGAATCAATGAATGATTGAATAAGCATGTGGAACACCCTGAAAGCAAACTGCGGTTTGGGTCCTGAATATAATTTAATATGATTTAGGTCAAAAGGATTTATATCAAATTCATAAATTGTTAGTACAAGTCAAGTTATAATGTTTAATAATCGCGTTTTAACACACCTCATGGTGCAGGCTATTTAAGAACTGGCTGGTCTAATTTCACATCTAATCAATAGATCTATAATCATCTGCAATCTACATGCGGAGTTGATTTAGGCGATCCGAGCTCCTCCAAGGCTGATTCATCTGTACCAGAGCTAATTAATCAGAATTTTCCTCAGGCTGGTCCTTAATGCTAATCATATAGTGTGTGTAGTGTATGTGTGAGGGTGTAAGCAATATATCATCCTAAACACTCTCTCTTTTTAAATACAAATAAAGGAC
The DNA here is from genome assembly GCA_024760905.1 of Plotosus lineatus. Classification (NCBI taxonomy): domain Eukaryota; kingdom Metazoa; phylum Chordata; class Actinopteri; order Siluriformes; family Plotosidae; genus Plotosus; species Plotosus lineatus. Next base: position 68,823,786 of record CM045731.1, on the reverse strand, counting down.
ATGGAAAGAGAGAGAGAGAGAGAGAGAGAGAGAGAGAGAGAGAGAGAGAGCGAGCGAGCGAGAGAGCGAGAGAGAGACAGAGATTAACCTTTGACATTACATAATGATATCTGTCCAGACCTGAGATGAAGCGCGCCACCCAGCACCCGGGTCACGTTCTAACACTCATAAAACATTCACTTCGCTGCATATTATTTAATGTGGAACAGAACTCTGTGGTTTACGTAATGCTACATGTAATGTTATCAAAACCGGCCCTTCAGACTCCAGCACATCCTTCACCATAACCATGCACTGCATTTACAGAGGGAAAAAAACATACCGTATAAATAATAATAATAAAACAATAATACACATTTCTAAAATATTATCCTCAGATTTTTATTGTAATTTATTTGTTTATGGAGAAATGTCCAGATCTTTATTACTTCCACCCGGCTCATGGATGTAATATCTCTTCTTCACCTGTCTTACATTATGCTTTGGTTCTGTGGGTCTTTTTGCAGGAGGACCGCGTGATGGGAGGATCTGCCTTGCGCATGTGCGGCAGCTTTGCAGGAAGTAGAAGAGTCCGAGAACCGTGAAATGTGGAAAGAAATGGGAGAAGCTACAGGATGCCAAAAGAGATAAACCTAGGGTAGTGCACACACACACACACACACACACACACACACACACACACACACACACACATACACACACACACAATTAGTACTCCTATCTTTGTGGAGACATTTTAATCTTAACTACTACAACTAAAATACCCCACCCCAACCTTTACCTCATCCAAATTCTAAACACAGTGGTACCCTGTCTAACGAGTGTCCCTTAAAACGAGTTTTCCATGATATGAGCTTCGAACTCACCAAAAATCTGCTCCATCCAATGAGCAAAAATTCACCTTACGAGCTCTCTTCTAAATGGCTTTTCCGGGCCGATTAGCCTTGTATTCTTCCACGTTCTGAAAACACCTTGTGCAGTGCTTATCAATTCTTATCTGTGACGCCCTTCCTAGGAAGAAAAAAAACCCACTCCATGCCCCCCAGCACCCCACGTGCGACTATAAATAGTGTTTACTGCACTTCATATCGTTTGCTCGGTGCTTTTTCCCCACACCATAGCGCGCTATGTGCCACTGCCACCTACTGTAGAGGATACACAATTACACTTAATTCTAGTACAGTATGGCAAAAAAGCATGTTCCCCAGGGTCATACCCTGACATCACACCGCCCTACTATTTGAGAAGCACCGGCCTTGTGGGAGCTCACCACGAGCCTTTCCTCGCTGGTATTCGTAGCGGGCACAAAATTCTCCTCCTCCTCCTCCTCTGTTACACACCACCTCCTGCCTGCCCACATGACATCTTCGCTGTAGTCGATGATCAGAAGGGTTAGTTGACTTATTGTTTATTCTTGTTTTATTATTATTTATTATTACAGGGATCTCTCACTTTCCGTGGTTAATGGGGACCAAGACCCCCCGAGACTGCCAATTTCTGTGAAGTAGGTTTGACCCCCCCTGACTGACGTATATGTGTATATAATATTAATAAATACATATTCAACACTATAAATTCTTATAATAAGAATTAAACATTCAAAAATAATGCATAAGATGTAAATAAATATAAATACACAAACATACAGATGCGCACATGTGCGCATGCACGTAGATGTACACTTCACAACAATGTAACTAGTTTTGATGGGAGGTTTTGGGTTGTTTTTGTTTTGTGTTGGTTTAGGGGTTTTTTTTTGGGGGGGGGGTCATAATTGTCCTTGTTTTGCCGCATTTTCCTTAACCTTTTCCCCTATTCTTCCTTAATTTCCTTTTTAATTTGATGAATATTTAAAAAATAAATAAATAAAAAACCGCGATGCACTGAAGCCGCATGAATTGAAGCGCAAAGTAGCGAGGGATCCCTGTATATACACACACATACACACATACACACACGTTTTCTCAGATGTCTAACGTCTCTCTGAATTCTCCCAAGCTGAGATCTTCATGTGGTGACGTCCCAGTGATGGACTGGTGAGCTATTCTGGTTGCACCCCGCCTTCAAGATATCCGCCAGCCTCTCCGTGATCGTAAAAGAAAAAAGCAGTTCACTGAATGAATGCATTTCTTTTTTTCATTTAATTATTTAAAACAAATGTTTATGTTGAATAATCAAGCACCAATCAAAATCAAATGAAATCATTTCCTGCTTGCATGTTAAAAGTTCTGGCAGTTTAGTAGATCTCTCTCTCGCTCTCGTTCCCTTCATCATTAACTGTTTTCTTGTAAAAGGAAAAAAAAAAAAAAGCAGTTGTACTTTTCAAGTGTAATGACTTCCAGAGTTTCCTCAAGCCCTCTGAAACCTCACCCCTCATCTTCACCCGTTTACGTCTGTTTTTTCTTCCTCCTGTTTTGTTCCCCCCCTCTCTCTCACAAACACACACACACACACACACACACACACACACACACACACACACACACACACACACACACACACGTGAACTTGCTAGCTTTCATATGTTGAACACTTGAGCTCCTGAACCAATGACCTTCAAGCACTCGCCCGTGTAAGCATTCTTGAGGTTTCTCACCTTGTTCCATGGACTAAAAAATGGAGCAGAAATAAAAAAAAAACGTGTCCCACCAACTCACTCGCTCTCATTTTACACCGTTTCTGTCAAATACTCTCTTCTGATTGAACAGTCCTGTACGTCTAAAAACCAAAACGGTGAAATCGCATGTTTACACGAATTCTAATATATAACTGTTTCTATAGCAACAGCGAGTTCAAAAGGCTGAAAATGTACAGTATATTAATGATGTGGGAAGTTTTATAAAAGAAAATGAATTTTAAAACTAATTTTATAGCAGGTGTCTCCGGTGGCGGCTGATTTTTTGGCAAATTTTGTTGCCGTTGCTTTTTCCTTATTCACAAATTTCTTCTTTCGCTCATTGCGTCAATCCCTCACGCTTTCATTTCCTAACGCTCGCGCTTCCTCGTTCTCATGTACTCACTGCTGGACACTTTCACTCCCTGAATGACTTCTGCCCTAAATCCCTGAGTCTTGTAATCTTTAATTTCCTCATGTCCTCCTTCCCTGATCTGCTTACGTCCTGACTCCCTGACACCGTCACATTCCCTTCATCGCTCACTCCTTTAATCTGTCATTTCCTCACGTTTAAACTCCCCAATTTCGGAATCAAGGAACATTATCACAAACATTTATATCCGAACACTTGGATATAAAACAGTTTTCTTATAGAATAAAATCTGTACATTTTTTACATTTCAATAAATCCAGCTGTCGGTTGTCCATTTTCTTGTTATTATGATTCATCTGAGAATAAATACAAATTTTTGGCAAATTTTGCGATTCATTCATTGCTTCTCATACGGATAGAAATCATTTTGAACTGAAATTGAATGATTATCACAAAGAGTCAGTGTGTGTGTGTGTGTGTGTGTGTGTGTGTGTGTGTGTGTGTGTGAGCGAGAGAGAGAGCACACCTCTCTGAAATGAAAAGAGCAGACTATCGCTTTTCCCCCCGTAATGTGCCGTGTTGTGCTCTGTATAGTGTAGAGCTTTGGCTCCCCATAATCCTCTGCTTCAAGGCCTGTGAGCGCAGTGGGACTCCGAGTTTACACACGCCAGAAGGAACACAGTAACTGCGATAAACTACAGAAACACGCCTGGCGGTATCTCTCTCATCATCTGGATCAAGTTGAAGTGCTGTAATTATAAACACCGTCCTGAGCTCAGCAATCAATCACAGAAAAGAGCGATGAAATGTTATTGAGATCATAACCTTCTTTTTTCCTTTCTTACATTTTTTTGTATTGAATGTAAAACAAATTGTTTAAAAGAGAAACATAAACACGTAACACAGGCTTAACTTCCTGCCTGGAATACATCACTTCCTGTCTTCTTCTTTTCCTTTTGGCTTTTTCCCTTTTTCAGGGGTCGCCACAGCGAATCATTTGATTCGCGTGTTTGATTTGGCTCATAGGTTTTTACGTCGGATGCACTTCCTGACACAATAGCGAGGGATAGAAACATGCTGACGGCTCTGCCGCGCCTCTTTATGAATGTCAGCAATGCTTCTATGGTGAGAGATTCAGGTAAAAGAACCTGGCCTTTGATGACCCAGTCAGCTGCACTGGGGGTGGGGTGGGGGGGCGGCGTGCAGTGACAACCTTGTAGAGAGTGGGACTCGAACCCCCGACCCTAGGATCAGTGATCCAGCGTCATTTACCACCAGGCCACCACTGCCCTGAATACCTCACTTCCGGTATGGTCCAATAAAATATAATTTTATACAGTGGAGTGTTTTTTGTGTTTTTTTGACAGTAGGAACTTGCAAGTTCATCATCCGTTCATTTTCTGTAACCGCTTAATCCTAATTAGGGTCACGGGGAGGCTGGTGCTCATCCCAGTCGCCTTCGGGTGAGAGCAGATTACACCCTGGACAGCTTGCCAGGCCATCACAGGGCGGAAACACACTGACAGCTATGCAGCTACTCTTGTCTAACTGTCAGCAACGGTTATTTTACATGAACCTCACACCATAGACAGTGAGAGACATGGCTGTTGGAACCTGCAAGTGTTGAAAGTATTCCTGATGTTCACCAAGCTGCTGGTTCTGAAAGTTGGACCACTACAACTTGAAGGCCCATTCACGAGTGAACAGTCGATGTGTTTTCTCCTCCAATGTCCAATCGTGTTGTACAATGTTTTCATGAGGGGCAACCCCCCCAGCGGCCGTCACCTCACAGGATAAGTACAGTGAAACCTCACCTTACGATAGTACCAACATCCGAAAAATCAGGGTTACGAAAAACATTTTCCTAAATTTTTTTGTCTCTGAAAATTGCCATCTCAAAAATTCAAACAATGCTCTCCCATTGACTATCTCCCAACATCCCGCCCCACTGGCTAGGAGAGATGATGCAGCTCCCTCCCATTGGCTATCTCCCAATGTCCAGCCCCACTGACCTCCCATTGGCTATCTCCCAACGTCCTGCCCCAATGGCCTCCCATTGGCTAGGAGGGATGATGCAGCTCCCTTGAGCACCAGCTCGATTCCCAGTGCGAGTGAAAAGAAGAAGCGGGCTTGTGGCATGCGGTTGAGTGATATCGCAAAGGAATATGACCAAACCCGTCTACCATCGGTACGATATTGAAGCAGAAGGAGGCCTTAAAAGGTATACTTTTATAAATTTTAAAGGGTTTAGGGGGTAGTATTGAGGGCTATGGAACAAATCACACGTTTTACATGTAAAATGTGGTCCAACTTACGAAAAATCCAGGTTACGAAACCACTTCCGGAACGGATTAATTTCGTAAATTGAGGTTCCACTGTATATCTTAGCTGTTTAATATCTTATTTTGGTTATATGTAAGAGGTTTTGGAGACAAAGTCAGAGAGGCTAGATTGAGATGGTTTGGACATGTACAGTGGCGGGATAGTGAGTATATTGGTAGTAGGATGCTGAGGTTGGAACTACCAGGCAGAAGGCCTAGAGGGGGACCAAAGAGAAGATAGATGGATGTGGTGAAGGAGGACATGAAGGTAGTCAGTGTAAGAGAAGAAGATGCAGAGGATAGGGTGAAATGGAGGCAGATGATTCGCTGTGGCGACCCCTGAAGGGAACAGCCGAAAGGAAAAGAAAGAAGATGATCTGTTTACGATAACAACAACGACAGCACCATGAGACAGGCAGGATGGCAGTGCGGTAGTTAACACATTTGCTGCGAAACAAAAAAAAGGTCCCAGGCTCAGGTGTTTCTGTGTGGACTCCACATGTTCTCTTCGTGCTTGCAAGGGTTTCCTCTCAGTATTCCGGTTTCCTCCCATCATTCAAAGACACATGCACATTAGGCTATCTAAGTTTCCCGTAGTTTCCAAGTAGGAATGTGATTTGGATGTGTGTGTTGCTCTGCTCTTGTCTGGTGAGGTGTTCAGGGTGTACCCCGCCTTCGCTCAGGGTTAATAGGCTCCAGCCTCCCCATGACCCTAACAGTGGGATTAAGTGGCTGTACAAATAAACGAGTAAACAAAGTGAATGGTCAGAAGTTGGTTGATTTATTTACATCCTGAAGTGTGCGTGCCACTCCAAGCAGGTTGCTACTCTTTTTATGTTTGCGTACACACTGAGTGTTTTCAAACTCCTTTTATGAAATAACTATCAAAATAAAGTTTTTTTTTTAAATATTTTTACAGAAGGCTGGGCCAGACTTTTTTTTCCCACTGAACTTGTGGTTCTCAAAAAGAAAGAGCACCTTCGACACATTTTTCAACCTCTGAGCTCTTATTTACTGACTTATTTATTTATCTATTTATTTACATGTTTGTTCGTTTTTTAACCCATTCCTGAGAATGAACCAGAAGCAGGAAGTTAAACACACCCCAGTGTCTGGAAATGAAGCTGGTTGTATTTGGACTGATGGAGAAAACGTCCTCTGAAATGACACGCAGTCTGGTCCAAATAAAACAGCACAAATCACCTGCAACGCCAGTTTTAACCATTAACCTCACATTTAGCGTAATCAGGGAACGACTCCGCACGCTAAGAGTTACATCACGGCGTGTGATTGATGAGCATAGCTGCAGCGCCAGGATCATCAGGGTTTTCCCGAGTGTGAGTGATCTCCTGAAATATTTCCCATTTTTAAAACCGACTCTGTGTGCTCTCAGCGCTTGCTATCTCCAGTAAGGCTGACGTGCTTAGACCAATCGGATGTCAACAATCCATCAGTCAGGATGTAAACACAATTACATCAGCACTCGTATTATCCACGTGTAGTGAATAACTTACCACCAGAACGCAAAATCCTGAAGAAAACACAGGGATCCCTCGCTACTTCGCGCTTCAATTCATGTGGCTTCAGTGCATCGCGTTTTTTTTTTTTTTTTTTTTTTTAAATATTCATTGAATTAAAAATAAGGAAATGAAGGAAGAATATGGGGGGAAAGTTAAGGAAAATGCCCCAAAAACAAGGCCAATTATGCAGAAAAAACAAACAAACAAACAAAAACAAAAAACAACCCAAAACTCCCCAATAAAACTACTTACATTTTTATGTGAGGCATGCATCTGTATATGTGCGTGCAAGTCTGTATGTGTGTATTTATATTTTATTTACATCTCATTCATTATTTTTGAATGTTTAATTGTTATTATAGGCATTTATATTGTTGGATATGTATTTATTGATATTATATGTCAGGCGCTCCATCGAGTGTAGGTGCTTGTCGCAAGTGACGTATGGCGCTTGTGAGACAAAGCGCGGCTTATCTGGACTTCCGATCTTTCAAGTGAGCAAGTGAAGGTTGAGTACTAAACAAGTATTCAACGGTCACTTG
>CM045731.1:68791416-68801416 GCA_024760905.1 Plotosus lineatus | reverse complement strand
CGCCGGTGTGTGAGTTACAGCGATGTGCTCAGGCTCAGGAGTCGGTGTTTCACTTCACCTGTAACCATGAAGCGAGCTCATTGTGAACACTGAACAGGACGGCATTCTGTCGACACATGCAAGCTCAGAGATTTTATATATCTTGGACATGCTGTGTTTGTTTTGTGGTCTTTACTGAAAAGTTAAACCATACACAAAATACGCCAAAAGAAAAATGAAGGAAAATGGTTGCATCACATGACCTGATACCACAGAAAGTATCGCTTAAAGTAGCAGATAATGACACGGTTCATGTAATGGAGTTATTGGAGACAAACCGCTGTTAGTTCTGTTAAAACCACAGAGCTTCTATTTGTGTGTGAATGAGAGCATTGAGGAGCACAGCTGTAAACGCCTGCATTTTTTTCGCTGAATGCCCTGCTGGGGTCTGCAGCTCTGTGTATAGTCTGGAGGCCATCTCTCTCTCTCTTTCGCTCTCTCTCACTCTCGCTCCCTCTCTCTCTCCCTCTCTGTGTCTCTCTCTCTCTCGCTTTCTCTCTCTTTTTTCATTCCTATTCTCTCTCTCTCTTTCTTCATTTCTCTCTCTCGCTTTCTTCATCTCTCTCTCTCTCTCTCTCTCTCTCTCTCTCTCTCTCTCTCTCTCTCATTTCTTCTCTTTTTCTCATTTCCATTTTAATAAAAAATTTACTCCAAATACAGCCAGTCTCTCTCTCTCTCTGATTTACAAGTTCTATCAGTAAATATTCAGGAGGGAATTCTGTCTAATTGATCGCGATGGAATCATTTGTCCGAGGGACAGATTTGTGGTTACGTGTTATTAATGCTTTAACTCCAAACTTAAGCGCTGATGTTGATGCTCATGTCTTTTACAAGTCTTTTGAATTAATCTCCCTCCATGTAGAAATCCCTCAGGAACAAACATGCTCATCACTCCTGTCACTCAGGGCTCCCATCAGTCTCTTGTGCCCAAGTAAAAATCATCTGGGGTACATAACTGGGTTCCATGGGTGGCAGGGTGGTGTAGTGGTTGGCATGGCTGCCTCACAGCAAAAAGGTCCTGGGTTTGAGCCCTGGACTCTGCAAGGCCATTTTGACTGATGACAGAAGTATTGGCTGATGACAGAAGTGTGCTGGGATGATGGAAAGAGTACTTTGAAGAGCTGCTGAATGAGGGAAATGAAAGAGAAAAAAGAGTAGAAGAGGTGACCGTTGAGCACCAGGAAGTAGCAAAGATTAGTAAGGGTGAAGTGAGCAGGGCATTGAAGAGGATGAAGAGTAGAAAGGCACTTGGTCCTGATGACCTGGACCGGTAGGTGGAGGTATGGATGTGTCTAGAAGATACCCCCATTACACTGGACGGCAGGACACTCGCAGAAGCAAAACCGCAGTCATCCTCCAATGTTCCTCAGTCATTCTGTCATCTTCCGTGTCCTTCTGTATGATTCCAAAGGTATTCCTCTTCCGTCAGGCCAAACATGTTCAAAAGCACATTCACGGAAAAATGTTCCCTCACATTCCGCAGTTCTTCCGCAAATCTTCCATCCTTTCTGCAAATGTTCCGTGATCGTTCCTTTTATTCTGCAAGTCTTTCTTGAATGTTCCGAATGGTTGCGGATAACACAAAAGATTTGCGATGTTCCAAGGGTACAATTTTCCATAGGTTTTTGACCCATTTTCCGTGTAAAAATGCCTAAGCTCCTCCATAGAGTGCGTTTCGCGCCTTTCCGACACGATCATTGCATTCTACGTTCCAGTGAAATGGGGGTAAAAGGTAGCAGTAGATTTTCTGACTAGAACATTCAACATGGTCTTAGAGAGTGAACAGATGCCGGAGGAATGGAGGAGAAGTGTGCTGCTGCCCATTTTTAAAGACAAGGGAGACTTGCAGAGTTGTGGCAAATACAGAGGGATAAAGTTGATGAGCCATATGATGAAGTTATGGGAAAGAATAGTGGAAGCTAGACTAAGGGCTGAGGTCATCATGAACAACAGTTTGGTTTCATGCCAAGAAAGAGCACCACAGATGCAGTGTTTGCTTTGAGGATGTTAATAGATAAGCACAGAGAAGGTCAGAGGGAGCTGCACTGTGCTGTTGTGGATCTGGAGAAAGCATATGACAGGGTGCCGAAAGAGGAACTGTGGTATTGCATGAGGAAGTCTGGAGTGGCAGAGAAGTATGTTAGAGTGGTGCAGGACATGTATGAGAGATGTAAGACAGTGGTGAGGTGTGCTGTCAATGTGAGAGAAGAGTTCAAGGTGGAGGTGGGACTGCATCAAAGGTCAGCTCTGAGCCCCTTCTTGCTTGCTATGGTGATGGACAGGCTGACAGACGAGGTGAGACAAGAATCTTCATGGACTATGATGTTTGCAGATGACCTTGTGATCTGTAGTGAGAGCAGAGAACAAGTGCAGGAAAATCTAGAGAGGTGGAGGTATGCCCTGGAAAGGAGACAAATGAAGGTTAGCCTCAGTAAGACAGAATACATGTATGTGAATGAGAAGGAACCAAGAGGAACGGTGAGGTTACAGGGAAGGTGGAGGATTTTAAGTACTTAGGCTTAACAATCCAGAGCAATAGAGAGAATGGAAAAGAGGTGAAGAAGTGTGTGCAGGCAGGTTGGAATGCTTGGAGAAGTGTTTGATGTGATGTGTAATAGGAAGGTATCAGCAAGAATGAATGGAAAAATGTACAAGACGGTGTTGAGGCCAGCAATGTTGTATGGTTTAGAAACAGTGACGCTGAGGAAAGGACAGGAGGCAGAGCTGGAGGTAGCAGAGATGAAAATGTTGAGGTTCTCTTTGGGAGTAACGAGGATGGATAGGATCAGGAATGAATACATCAGAGGGACAGCACATGTAAGACGTTTTGGAGACAAAGTCAGAGAGGCTAGATTGAGATGGTTTGGACATGTACAGAGGAGGGATAGTGAGTATATTGGTAGTAGGATGCTGAGGTTGGAACTACCAGGCAGAAGGCCCAAAGGAAGACCAAAGAGATTTATGGATGTGATGAAGGAGGACATGAAGGCAGTTGGTGTAAGAGAAGAAGATGCAGAGGATAGGGTGAGATGATTCGCTGTGGCGACCCCTGAAGGGAGCAGCTGAAGGGAAGAGAAGAAGACAAAGAAGAAGACTCTGAGAGGCCGTTCCTGTGTGGAGTTTGCATGTTCTCCGCTTGACTGTATAGGTTTTCTTTTGTGTTTTCTCCCACAGTCAGCACATTTGCTGCTGAATTAGTACATAGATCTGCAGAAGTTCTACGGAACCATCTTTGCTAAGACGTTCTCTCATGTCTGTCTCTTCAAAAGTAGCACGGCTCTTAAAAACACCGCGTCTCTGACATTCGCCCCTCACTTGTGAAATGCACAATGTGTAAATGATACCCGCTGTCTTGAAAAAACCGCAAGCTTACGCGAAACCCTCACATCTTTCTCACGCCTGACATCCTCACGGTTGTCTTCAGATGTGCAACACCTTTCGTAGTGCTTCTATAACCCCACGCAGTCAGTCAGTTCCTGAAGTTTAAAAACGGCTCGGATGACCATTAGCACACGTGCGACTTTACAGACAGAATTCCAATAAAAACCTCGAACCCCGACTGGAACGTGTAAACCGAGAGTACTTAATTTTTTCATGTCTTTCAGGAATGAAGTGAACAAGCTGTAAACACTCGTACGCCTGAGAGAGAAGACGTATCCGGCGCTGGTGCTGCAATGTTTAACCGCTCACTAAATTTAGCATTGAACAGACCACAAACGCCTCAGCTCTCAAAACCGTTGAGTGGAGACAGGAGACGTAGAGTGATAGTGGCACGTCTTCCGACACTCTCTCTCTCTTTCTCTCTCTCTCTCTTTTTCTCTCTTTTCTCTGAACCTTTGCCAGCTTTCTCTCTCTCTCTCTCTCTCTCTCTCTCTCTCTCTCTCTCTCTCTCTCTCTCGCTCGCTCACTCTTGAAATGAATAGGGATTTTCAAAGGATCTCACAACCAAATTTCTTCCCAGATTTGGCCCATGACTCCATTTCACTTTGTTCATTTGAGATCAGGCCCTAATGCAGCTGGGTTTATAAGTGAGCAGAGGGTGCTGGGAATTTAAATTTAAATACACAAAGGAAAAAACCCATAAATGTCAAGTGGCTCAGACATAAAAAAAAAAAAAAAAAAAGTCCTGCTTTATGAGTCAATGTACGGGTTTTCTCTCCTCCATGACTCAGAACGCTAAATTCCACGATTTGTATTTACCCTTTTGTAAAAGAAAAAGAAAAAAACAACACACTCAATCGTCTTTCAACCTTCGCTTTGAAAACGGATGCCTCGGGGAACGCGGACATGAATAGCCGCGCCTGGCCTGAAGCCTTCTTCTTTTTCTTTTTTCGAAATCATCTAAAATGTTCGCTGGTAGCCTATATAGCATCATAAGCAGGCCGAGGGGCGTCAGAGTGCTCCAAATCTGCAACTGGAAAGCGTTACGGGTCAAAATGGGCCCCTTGTGCTTGTCATGAAATATACATCTCTTAAATCGTTTCAGATTTGTTCTTTTTCTCTGCAGCGGCAGTGCAGCGCTGATTTAACACAGTGTGGACGTGTCATGTAGAGTCGACAAAATATTCAGACTTCAAGAATACCTGTACGTAAACAGTGCATCTGTTCTTGGAGAGCCGTTATATTTACATCCTTGTTTGGACCCTCACCGTGCGAAAGCCCACGGGCAAGGTCTTACCCACAAGTGTGCCCCTGTCCACACAGCAGTATAAATGAGTAGTACTTCCGTTGGGCTTTTTACCCCCGAGCCCTCGTGGCTCATCAGGCCGGTGCTTATCCCCAGTTTCCGTAGCGTGAAGCGACCATGAGTTCAACTTCTTTCTAGATGGGACGCTAGTCCATCGCAGGTTTCCTTCCCAGTATATTTTTACTGGTACCTATTTATACTGCTGGCTGAACAGAGGCACACTTGTGGGTAAGACCTTGCCCAGGGGTCTTAGCACAGTGGGGGTCTCAGTGGGATTTGAACACACGACCTCCCGATCATGAGCCCAGCACCCTAACCACTACGTCACCAGCCCCACAATATAAATGGGTACCAGGGGGTAAAACTATTGAAAAGATAACCTGTGGTGGCCAAGCATGCCATCCAGAAGGAGTTCGACCGCTATTCGGAAACCGGGATAAGCTCCGGTCCTGCTGAGCCAGGTAGGCTTGGGTATAAAAAGCCCAGTAGACTTTCCCGATTACACTCATTCACTCACACACGCACTGATTTGCCAAACCTATCAAAGTTGCAGTAAGGCTGGGGTCTATCTGAGCCCACTTTGGGCGAAAGGTGGGGTACACCCGAAACAGATCGCCAGGCCAGCCAATCAGAGTACTGTGCATGTTTGTGGACTGTGGGACTAAACCCGAGTACCAAGAGGAAACCCACACAACCAGAAAACATGTGTACTCCACACAGAAACTTGGGACCTTTCATTCTATGAGGCGAATGTGCTAACCACGGTGTTGCCGGTGCCACCCTGATTTAAAATGCAATTCATGAATTTTTATTTATTTATTTATTTTTTATTATATTACTGCGTAACAGGGCAGCAAGGTGGCGTAGTAGTTAGCACATTCGCCTCACAGTAAGAAGGTCCTGGGTTCGACTCCCAGCTCAGGTGTTTTCACAGTCCAACAACATGCACAGCGTTTTCTCAGCCCTCGCCCAGAGTCGGCTTAGATGGGCCCTGGCCTCCCCACAACCCAAATTAAGATTACGCGGCTTATAAAACTTAGGGATTGATACTGTGTAGTATATTTGACAACAATGACTCATGTCAGACTTAGCGATGAAAATGTTGAGGTTCTCTTTGGGAGTAACGAGGATGGATAGGATCAGGAATGAGTCCATCAGAGGGACAACACATGTTCGAGGATTTGGAGACAAAGTCAGAGAGGCTAGATTGAGATGGTTTGGACATGTACAGAGGAGGGATAGTGAGTATATTGGTAGTAGGATGCTGAGGTTGGAACTACCAGGCAGAAGGCCCAGAGGAAGACCAAAGAGAAGATTTATGGATGTGGTGAAGGAGGACATGAAGGTAGTTGGAGTAAGAGTTGAAGATGCAGAGGACAGGGTGAGATGGGAGGCGGATGGTTCGCTGTGGCGACCCCTGAAGGGAACAGCCGAAAGGAAAAGAATAATAAGAAGAAGACTCATGTCAGACTTGGTGAATGTTACTGAATGGACTACTGTAATTCTGTGTGTGGGATTCACGTCATCCTTAGTGAATAATTAATTATTATCCCAAGATAGTGAACCAATCAGATTGTGGCATCTGTGTAGTATATACCAATTTTTTTTTACCAATAATTTCCACTATACAGAGAAATCCTGTAACATTTTCATCCAATATTATTCACTACAGATCAAAACATGTCATGCTAGGAAACGCCCATCGCACCATGATTTATCCGTTTATCCTCAAAAAGAGTTTGCTTCCCGTTCTCGTGTTGTTTACGCGGCTATCTCGTCGTAATCGGCTCTCTGTATTGGACATTCAGTGGAGCATGGAGCGTTTTTACTATTGCAGAATTGAAAGTGACTGGATTTTACAGTCGCTGGCTGCATTTAAGCTCTTGGCCTGCTCTGAAGGCCATTTACTGCCGGACAGCGAGTGGCAGCGCTCCAGCTGCTCCTTTTAAAACTGCTCCATTAAGGACAGACAGTGGCTAATTACAAGTGATTATCCTAACAGCAGAGACGATGAAGTATTTATTTTCAATGCCATTGCTATTTTTTCGACCAGGCGAGCCCTGGAGAACGGAGCGCTCCTTTAACTTAAAGCTCGTTCAACACAATTACTGGTAATTTCCAGACAAGAGCCATATGGATATGCAAAGGAATGTACTAAAAGTCCCATGATTCCTGTGGTCATGCTGTGTCTATCCCACATTCAGGGCATTCACAATGAGGCTTCTATTAGAGCCTCGTCCTGCCGCATGTAAGTGTTTCTTATTAAATTAAACGCTGATAATAAAACAAAGGAGTCAAATAGACCAGATCGCATCCAGACTGAGAGCAAAACTGAAAATCGATAGAACGATTAATGAAAGCCTTTTTATTTTTTTTTGTATTTTAACAATTTTTATTTATTGATCAGATGCCACAATACACTGGGCTCACTGAGCTTTTCTTCATCTGGTTCAGAATTCTTCATAAAACGGTTTAGTTGAGAACCTCTGATACGGCAACTACTCCAGAGTTGTACATCATGTTATCTATCTATCTGTCTGTCGGTCTGTCTGTCTGTGTATGTCTGTCTGTCAGTGTATGTCTGTCTGTCTGTGTATATCTGTCTGTCTGTGTATGTATGCATGTCTGTCTGTCTGTCTGTATGTATGTATGTATGTATGTATGTATGTATGCATGCCTGTCTGTCTGTCTGTCTGTGTATGTATGTGTGCATGCATGTATGTATGCATGTCTGTCTGTCTGTCTGTCTGTCTGTCTGTTTGTCTGTATGCATGTATGCATGCCTGTCTGTCGGTCTGTATGTATGTATGTATGTATGTATGTATGTATGTCTGTCTGTCTATCTATCTATCTATCTATCTATCTATATATTTATCTATCTATCTATCTATCTATCTATCTATCTATCTATCTATCTTTTGGTCTTTCTGCCTATCTAACCTGTTTGCCTATCGTCTGTCTGTCTATCGGTCTGTCTGTCAGTCTATCTATCTGTCTGTCTGTCTATAGATTTCTCTCTCTCTCTCTCTCTCTCTCTCTCTCTCTCTCTCTCTCTCTCTCGGTCTGTCTA
This sequence comes from Plotosus lineatus, assembly GCA_024760905.1. Classification (NCBI taxonomy): domain Eukaryota; kingdom Metazoa; phylum Chordata; class Actinopteri; order Siluriformes; family Plotosidae; genus Plotosus; species Plotosus lineatus. Next base: position 68,793,620 of record CM045731.1, on the reverse strand, counting down.
TCTAGCTGTTGGTTTGTCTGTCTGACTATCTATCTATGTGTCGGTATGTATGTATGTGTATCTGTCCATTCATTCATTTTCTGTAACTTCTTAAATCTAATTAGGATCACGGGGAGGCTGGCGCCCATCTCAGCTGACTCTGGGCGAGGGCAGAGTACACCCTGGATAGCTCACCAGGCCATCGCAGGGCGGAAACACACTGATGGCTATGCAGCTACTCTTGTCGAAAGTCAGCAATGCTTTTTTTATATGAACCTCCCGCCATAGACAGTGAAAGAAATGGCCAGCCTTTGATAACCCAGTTAGCTGCACTGGGGGATACTGACAACCTGTTGAGAGTGGGGCTTGAACCTGCAACCTTGAGATCAGTGATCCAGCACCTTACACCAGGCCACTGCTGCCCTCTATCTATCTATCCATGCCTATGACCTGAGTGTTGTACAGTATCCTGCTCCGTACTAAATAAATTAACTATTGCACAGCAATTATTGACTATAGACCACTAAATGCAGTGAAGGCGCCATAGTTCTCAGCACGTCCACCTCACTGCATGAAGGTTCTGCGTTTGAGTGCTGAGCTTGGTGTATTTCTGTATGGAGTTATCATGTTCTTTCTGTGCTCATGCGGGTTTCCTCCAGGTACGTCGTTTTCCTCCCACAGCCCAAAAGCATGCTCATGGAGTTGATTAACTGGTCCATGTTGCCCCTAGATATGGATGTGAGGATGAATAGATGTGTGTCATGGCCCTGCAATGTACTGGAGAGCTGTGCGGGGTGTACCCTGACCTCACGCTCCCAAAGTTCGCTGATATAGGCTTCAGCCTCCTTCTTGCTGTGAGGTTGGAAGTGTTAACGACAATGCCGTGCTACCGCCGCGCAAATACATTTTTCTCTTTAATACGGAAGCTCTGGCTAGAATATGGAGTAATCCATGGGCTTTAGATCTTTACGTTCATTTCAGGGTTCGTTATTCAAGCTTGAACATCTCGCTGAGAGCGGCATCTGTTAGTTCCATCAGTTCATCGTGTTCTCCCAGGCCTCCATGAGTCACAACACGCGCTGATTCTCAGGACCTACGCTCCCTCTACTGCCTTCAGACAAATGTCAGGGTCCTGATAAATAAATAACGGCTCTCAATTGACTGACTCCGCCCTCCTTCGCCTTATTCCAGTGCTCTCTCTCTCTCTCTCTCTCTCTCTCTCTCTCACACACACACACACACACACACACACACACACACACACACACACACTGAATCTGCCTATAATCCTGCAGTATCACCACTGTATCACTCAGGCTGTGTGGTCGTGTACTGCTGCAGCCAGAATTTCTTCAGTATTTTCAACTGTTTTTCCTTCACACTTTATACACATTTGAACGAATTCTTCTCTTGGTGCTCCTAAAAATGGAGATCCGGCTCTGCTGACTAAAACAACAGGCCCTCTGAGAAAGTGTTCACAGCACAGAAGCGGCTCATTAAAGCAACAGATCTGCTGCATCGGACTCCCTGGAAAACAACAGCAGTGAACAGAGAGCTGAAGAGAACATGTCAGCGATGATTACTGTGAAGGATTCGATTATAAGTGATGCAGGAAACCTCGCAACTCCAATTTAAAGTGCATTATACTTAAGATTCTTACAAAAGAAACAAATGAAGAAATCTCTCCCGAAAGCTCAGTGCTGTAAAAACTTTGCCGAGCGAATACGTCACCGAGCAAAAACTCCGCGGAGCCTATCTCAGCCGATATTGGGTGACAGCTCTCCAGACCACACACCTGGAACACACCTATTTTAAATAATGTAAAAATTAATATACATGTACTAAAATTAAAAATATATATTTTTAAACAGTTAAAAAAAAGTTTTCGAAAATAAATGGAATATAGAATATTTATAACATTTAGATTATAATCAAATAGAGGAGTGTGGAGTTTATATGTTCTCTCGTGCTTGCATGGGTTTCCTCCGGGTACACTGGTTTTCTCGCACAGTCCAAAAACATGCACAGTAAACTGATTGGCTGTTTCAAATCATCCCTGGGTGTAAGTGTCAGTGTGAATAGTTGTGTCTTTTGGCCCTGCGATGGCCTGGCGTGCCATCCTGGGTGTACTGCGTAGTTGCCCAGAGTTGTCTGAAATCCTTGCGAGCCTTTATGATGAAGTGACTTAGAAAATAAATGAAAACATTTTTTTACTATTATTATTA
>CM045731.1:68778916-68786416 GCA_024760905.1 Plotosus lineatus | reverse complement strand
GAGTTTGCATGTACACCTGGTTCTTGCGTGGGTTTTCTCCAGGTACTCTGGTTTCCTCCTACAGTCCAGAAACATGCACAGCAGGCTAACCGGCTGTTCCAAACCCCCCCTAGATGTGAGTGTGAATAGTTGTCTGTGTGTTGGCCCTTCAACACTCTGGTGAGCTGTTCAAGACGTACCCGGTCTTCACCCAGAGTCGGCTGGCATTGGTGCCAATCAACCTGCGACCCTAACGAGGATTATTATACAGGGAGCCCTCACTTTCCACAGTGAATGGGGACCGAGACCCGAGACCGCCAAATTCCGCAAAGTAGGATCCACCCTTCTGACCAACATATACGTACATGTATATGTGTATATAATATCAATAAATACATATGCAACGATATAAATGCTTTTAATAACAATTAAAAATTCAAAAATAATGAATACGATGTAAATAAAAATATAAATACTCACACATAGAGACGCACGCGTGCACACACGGATGCGCACCTCACATAAAATATAAGTACTGTAGTTTTGTTGGGGGGTTTTGGGTTGTTTTTTTGTTTGTTTTTGTTTGTTTGTGGCTTTTTGTTGTTTTTTTTTTTTTTTTTTGCAATTGGCCTTGTTTTGCGGAATTTTCCTCAACTTTTCTCCCTATTTTTCCGTAATTTCCTTATTTTTCTTTAATTTCCTTATGACTATTTATCCTATATAAATGAATATTTTTGAAAAACCCGCGATGCACTGAAGCTGCAGAAACTGAAGCACAAAGTAGCGACAGCTCACTCTATATTATTTTTAAGAGCTTTGTTGAAATGTTTGCAGACGCCCTTATTCAGGGTAACTTACATTTATCAGTTTTACACAAACAGGCGTTAAGGGCCTTGCTCAAGGGCCCAAAAGTGGCCCTGCGGCTCAAACCCATAACCTTCGGCTCTGTAATCCTCAACCACTGAGCCACCACTGCCCACTAACATACTGAACATCAATCCTTGATCCTTCGCGCATTCATTCCCGCTCTATGTTGTTTACGTGCATCGTCTCAACTCTCAAGCCAAAGAACAACACCGCTTTCCTCAACTAATTTCACATCTTTAGTCAATGGAAAATAAACGACATTCCATGCACTCAGAATAGCAGACAAACTATTCGTTCTGTCTTCTGGTTCGTATCTTCTGTCCGAAAGGGCATGCCGTGAACGAACACATTTGTCGCGCCCGCGGAAAAGCACTCCTGTTCAATTGTCCAAATGAAGGCATAATTCGCGTATGTGTGTGTGTGTGTGTGTGTGTGTGTGTGTGTGTGTGTGTTGGGTTTAGTAATTTGCACGCTGACAGTAATGTAATGCAGCGGGTGCTGCGGCGTGCCAGTTTGTCTCGGTGCCAGGCGGGCTGGCACTCGGGCCACTTAACCGTTTAGAGCGTTGGCACGAGTCCTGCTCAATCTCTCTTCTAGACATCTTTTCATGTGACGACAGACTGGAATACAAGATGAGCTCGGAAAAAGAGAGAGAGAGAGAGAGAGAAGGCTGTTTATTTTCGATCCTTTCAGAAAGCCTGTTTTATCCTCGACCTCGACAAAGCAGCCGAGCATGCCAGAGCTCATCTCATCTCACAAAAAGCGACACATTTTCTTTTTTATCGACTTACTGCACTTATCTATTTCACCTCTAACTCTGAACGACTGATGTGGGTCACCTCCTCGTCTAGTAATTAGCACCATAAAGCCGAGTTGAATTTATTACCGCCCTCATTGCGCGTGTTGGTCAGCTGGTTCCTTATGCGTAACATACTGTAAGATACAGACAACAATATACGGCATCTGAGGGCTACACTGTGGTGGGCGCATCTTGTACTAATACAATGACGGTGGACGTATAAATAGTAATTGTGATATAGGAGAGTGTCTCCACTTTTCACGTTGCTTTTGGCTTTCAACAGAGTCAAGAGCAAAGTGCCCACAAATTCGGTTCGATTTAAGAGTCGATTGCAGAGGTGCACTGGGAAGTGACTCATCATCACCCATTTGACGAACCGCGAAAAGAGTGCCGGGAATGGTCATCGTTTGTTCATTCATTCATTTTCTGCAACTGATTAATCCTAATTAGGGTTGCGAGGAGGCTGATGCCCATCCCAGCCATGTCCAGGCGAGGGCAGAGTACACCCTGGACAGCTCACCATGCCATCACAGGGCATAAACACGCTGACGGCTATGCAGTTACTCTTGTCAAAAGTCAGCAATGGTTCTTTTACATGAACCTCTCACGATAGACAGTGAGAGACATGGCCGGCCTTTGATAACCCAGTTAGCTGCACTGGGGGGGGGGGGGGGGGGGCAGTGACAACCTTGTGGAGAGTGGACTTGAGCCCAAAACCTGAGGATGAGTGATCCAGAATCTTTCCCACCAGGCCACCACTGCCCCTCGTTGTGTGTAATGCAATATACAGTGAACCCTCACTTTTCGCGGTTAATGGGGACCGAGACCCCCCCCCCCCCCCGCGCGACCGCTGATTTCCACAAAGTAGGATCAACCCCCCCCTGACTGACGTATACATACATGGAAATGTGTATATAATATCAATAAATACATATTTAACGCTATAACTGATTAAAATAACAATTAAAAATTCAAAAATAATGCGTAAGATGCAAATAAAATATAAATATTCAAACATACAGATGCGCACACATACACAGATGCGCACTTCACATAAACTTGTAAGTAGCTTTGTTGGGGGGTTTTGGATTGTTTATTGTTTTTGTTTGTTTCAGGGTTTTTTCATAATGGGCTTTGTTTTGTGGCATTTTTCTGAACTTCCCCTTTCTTCTTCTTCTTCTTCTTCTTCTTCTTTTCCTTTCAGTTGTTCCCTTCAGGGGTCGACACAGCAAATCATCTGCCTCCATCTCACCCTGTCTTCTGCATCTTATTCTCTTACGCCAACTACCTTTATGTCCTCCTTCACCACATCCATAAATCTCTTTTTTGGTCTACCTCTACCTTTGGCCTTCTGCCTGGTAGTTCCAACCTCAGCATCTTATACTCACTATCCCTTCTTTGTACATGTCCAAACCATCTCAATCTAGCCTCTCTGACTTTGTCTCCAATACCTCTAACATGCTGTCCCTCTGATGTACTCATTCCAGATCCTATCCATCTTTGCTACTCCCAAAGAGAACTTCAACATTTTCATCTCTGCTACCTCCAGCTCTGCCTCCTGTCTTTTCCCCAGGGCCACTGTCTCTAAACCGTACAACATCGCTGGCCTCATCACCGTCTTGTACACTTTTCCTTTCATTCTTGCCGATACCCTCCTATCACACATCACACCGGACACTTTTCTCCAACCATTCAAACCTGCCTGCAAACAATTCTTCACCTCTTTTCCACACCCTCCATTGCTCTGAATTGTTGAGCCTAAGTACTTAAAATCCTCCACCTTCCTTATCTCTGATCCCTGTAACCTCACCGTTCCTCTTGGTTCCTTCTCATTCACACACATGTATTCTGTCTTACTGAGGCTAACCTTCATTCGTCTCCTTTCCAGGGCATACCTCCACCTCTCTAGATTTTCCTGCACTTGTTCTCTGTAAGTACTCTTTCCATCTTCCCAGCACACTTCTGTCATCAGTCAATACATTTCCCTATCTGTCCTTTATCACTCTAACTTGCTGCACGTCCTTCCCATCTCTATTTCTCTGCTGTGCCAATCTGTATAAATCATTTTCTCCATGCTTACTGTCCAACCTACCATACAAGTCATCATACGCCCTCTGTTTGGCTTTTGACACCGGTACCTTTGACTTACGCTGTATCTCCCTGTACTCCTGTTTACTCTCTTCAGTCCTCTCAATGTCCCACTTCTTCTCAGCTTCCCGCTTCCTTTGTACACACTCCTGCACTTCCTCATTCCACCACCAAGTCTCCTTATCTACTTTCCTTCCAGAGGACACACCAAGTACTCTCCTACCTGTGTCCCTGATCACATTTGCTGTGGTTGTCCAGTCATCTGGAAGCACTTCCTGACCACTCAAAGCCTGTTTCAACTCCTCCTTGAAGACAACACGACACTCTTCCTTTTTCAGCTTCCACCACTTTGTCTTCAGCTCTGTCTTTGCCTTCTTCTTCACCTTCCTCACCAACAGCGTCATCCTGCACACCACCATCCTCTGCTGTTTGGCAACACTCTCACCCACTACTACTTTGCAGTCACTGACTTCCTTCAAATTACATCGCCTGCACAAGATGTAGTCCACCTGTGTGCTCCTACCTCCACTTTTATAAGTCACCCTATGCTCCTGTCTCTTCTGGAAGAAAGTATTCACCACAGCCATTTCCATCCTTTTTGAAAAATCTATTAACATCTGTCCTTCTCTGTTCCTGTCCTGGATACCAAACCTGCCCATCACTTCCTCGTCCTCTCTGTTGCCTTACCAAAATGTCCACTGAAGTCTGCCCCAATGACCACTCTTTCACCTCTGGGGGTACTCTGCATCACTTCATCTAACTCCCTCCAGAATCTCTCCTTCTCTTCTAGCTCACATCCTGCCTGTGGAGCATAAGCACTAACAACATTGAACATCACACCTTTAATTTCTAACTTGAGACTCATCACTCTGTCTGACACTCTTTTCACTTCTAGAACATTCCTGACAAACCCCACCTTCAAGATGACTCCTCCTCCATTTCTCTTCCCATCCACACTTGGGTAAAACAGCTTAAACCCTGCTCCTAAACTTCTAGCCTTGCTACCCTTCCACCTGGTTTCCTGAACACACAGTATGTCCACCTTCCTCCTCTGCATCATGTCAGCCAGCTCTCGCTTTTTCTGTGATTGTTCCAAGATTCAAAGTCTCTTCTCTCAGTCCTAGACTCATGCGTTTCCTCTTCTCCCTTCACCTACGGACACACCTCCCGCCTCTCCTTCTTCGACTAACAGTAGTCCAATTTCCACCAGCACCGTGTTCGTTAACAGCACTGATGGCGCTCGTTGTTAACCCGGGCTTTGACCAATCCGGTATGGAGGTAATATTTGTGATTTGCATATTTGATCTGGTTCAGGTTTTAAGTCGGATGCCCTTCCTGACACAACCCTCTGCATTTATCTGGACTTGGGACTGGCATGATCGAGATCACTGGCTTTTGCCCCCCATCACATGGCTGCATTCCCCCCTCACGGCTGAATTTTCCTGAACTTTCCCCTATTTTCCCTTTAATTTACTTATTTTTTTATTTTTCGATGATATTTTTGAAAAACTCCCAATGCACTGAAGCCGCAGTAACTGAAGCATGAAGTAGCGAGGGATCACTGTATTTAAGTGATACAGAACGTATATTACCATAAATGACCATAAAAATCAAACAAAGGAATTCTGTAGGTCCAGCGTCCGGCTTTAGACGTAAAAGCTCGAGTTTCGTAGTTCTGCCTGGAGGTCACGTCTATAATAGGTCGGGTTGAAGTGGTCTTCACAGCTTGCGGAATCAGGACTGGAAGGAAACGTTTTCAGAGTACCGCCCTGTGCTGTCGTCGTGTTCTGTGTTCCACGATTTCTGCGCTTGTTGTTTGTGCAGCTGTATACTTTGTACTCCATCACACGTCTCAGCACTGGCCAATAACGTGCAATCTTAGACTGGTGTCTGCTGCATGCAGCTCAACCAATAAGAGAAAACAATGAATTTACATCACTTCCAGTTCTGGTAGGTCACAACTGCTGATGTCATACGTGATCCTTTTAGAGAGCTCGTAATACCAATTCATTACAGGTACACTTTAATGCTACTTGTATCCTGGGTAGGCTGGAGCCTATCTCAGCTTACAGTGGGCGAAGGCAGCGTATACCGTGTACACCTCACCAGAAAGTGGCATGGCGCACAATAATGTACACTCCATTGACCACCTAGGGGCAAGTTGAACCAGCAAATTAGCTTAAAGGGCATGTTTTTGGAGTTGGGAGAAAACTGGGGAACTTGTAAGAAACCTGCACAAGCACAGGAGAACACGTAATCACCACACAGGCTCCTGGGACTCGAGCCCAGGACCACTATACTACCATGACACCTGTAATTATGACTGTATATCTGAATATTTAATTTCTTTTCCAGGTTTTCTTTCTTCCTTTTTCTTTCAAGTAAGTTACTTTGGAGATTTTTACACAATGCGACTGCAGATAGGATTACTCCGAAAGCCGTCCTCCGAAAAAAAAAAAACCCTCCACAAAAGGCTCAGCCTCTATAACATGACCGGGACAGATTTAGAGTACAGGAAAACAGTCTGCTAACTGTATTCTCGAAGCTTGTCATCTTTCATCAGGCCCTAATCTCAGCCCTGCTCAATTTCCCACAGGGCAGAGGCCTATTAGATTACACCGATTCTGCCTTTATGATAACACGAGCTCTCAGCCACTCATCTGAGGGTTCAGAGAGGAAAAAATAAAAACCTGTTGGAGCCTGTGAGACAAGGGACGGCTGGGAAACGAAGAGCGCTGGACTGTCCAGTGATGCCTCCAGCGCGGTGATAGCTTCTGACACGTGCGTTTCAACAGCTACGGGCCACATGAAAAGCGCAACACCCCCCACCCCCACCCACCCCCGCCCCCTTCCTCCACGGAGGCCGTCCTGCAGGGATTATGGCCAGCCGAGTAATCATCGTTCAGGACAGAGTGACTGAAAGGTGCTTTGGTGTCGCAGTCTTGGGTCACGCTCTACAGCTCATCGTTTCATATCCAAATGAAGGTTGGTGTATCAGATTACGTTGACCTTTCTCACCTCTCGCAACTGTTACCAAGACACGATTCCCAGGAGTCAAAGTGTCAGCAGATACAATTTTTTAAACGCTTCAGACACGGCTGACAAAAAGGGACGTGGGGAGGGAGGGACCACATCTCTGACACTAGTTACCATCTTGCAACACCCGCCCTCCCAAAACAACCCCCCAACCACCGGGGAGCCTGCAAAAGCTTTGCACGACCATGTGACAATATGGTAATACAGAACCGTATCGTTCATTCACGGTGCCTTTATCAGGTCAGTTGGAATTTGCATCTCGACCCTTTTGGATTAGTGAACGCACCAATGCTATTCAAAAGGGGTGTGGCTGTACAATAAAGCTCTCTAGACTTCATTTATCACAATATGTGAATGGTGCCATCAGGGCTGGGTCCTCATGGAAATAAAACACTCCACGATTTAGGGGAGGGCACGGCAACAACCCCTGGGATAAAAACAGGTGTTAGATGGGAAAATGATAATCTGTGGGACGCAATATCTCAGGTGTGCATTCACGTGTGTGTGTGTGTGTGTGTGTGTGTGTGTGTGTGTGTGTGAGAGAGAGCGAGAGAGAGAGAGAGATAGCAATCAATAACAGGACATACTGTATCATACTAAAATAAGAAAATGTTACGAAAGATGTTTACTAGGGCCACAGGGAGGCCGGAGCCTATCTCAGCCATCTCTGGGCAAATGCAGGGTACAGTACACCTTGAACAGCATGCCAGACCATGAAAGGGGAACACATA
>CM045731.1:68766416-68773916 GCA_024760905.1 Plotosus lineatus | reverse complement strand
ATAATAATAATAATGTGGTATCACTGATCCTAAGGTTGGGGGTTCAGGCTCCACTCACCACGGGTTGTTGTCACTGCACCCCCAGTGCACTAACTGGGTTATCAAAGGCCGGCCATGTCTCTCACTGTCTATGGTGTGAGGTTCATGTAAAAGAACCATTGCTGACTTTCGTCAGGAGGAGCTGCAGTGGCCTGGGGAGCTGTCCAGGGTGTACTCTGCGCTCTCCCGGAGGATAGAACTGATAATAATAATAATAATAATAATAATAATAATAATAATAATAATAATAATAATAATAATAATAGCCAAGTGTGTACCTCGCCCTCGTCCATCATCGGCTGAGATGGGAGCCAGCCTCCCAGAGACCCTAATTTGGATTATGCAGTTCAGAAAATGATTGGATGAATGATAATAATAATAATAATAATAATAATAATAATAATAATAATAATGACGACAACAACAACAATAATAATAACAATAATAATAATAATAATAATAATAATAATAATAATAACAATAGTGGTCGTAGTAGATTTCGAATTGTTTGTATTTCATCTGCTGCTATTACAAGAGCCACAGAAATGTATAAGCATGACCAGCAGACTCTCTCTCTCTCTATCTCTCTCTCTCTCTCTCTCTCTCTCTCTCTCTCTCTCTCTCTCTCTCTCTCACTTTGTCTCAGTTCAGAATAATCAGATCCATAATAAGGGTCTAGATATTTCATAAACCGTTTCATAACCCATTACAGCACAAACAGCTCCACTGGTTGTATTACTAACTGGCGCCAGAAGTGCCTCGTGTCTTGGTTGGAAGCATCCGTGCACAGAGGGGGAAAAAAGGAGCAGCAGACACAATTACACTCTTATTGTTATTGGGTGAGTGTCGTATCAGTTTGTTTCCAGCTGCTGCTGAAACAAATCTTCCAAATCCCTCTGCGACCGTCCCAAGCATCGCGACTTCAGTAACTGGGGTAATTAAAGCTCTGTGCGTCTGCCTGTCGTACTTCCATGCACCTCCTACCATGTCTCTTTCTCTGCCTCTCTCTCTCCAACTGTGCCCTAGTCTTCAAGTGTGTGTGTGTGTGTGTGTGTGTGTGTGTGTGTGTGTTTGAGAAGAGAGAAGCCCGGCGTGTGCGTTATTTGAGTGATGGCTTTCGTTAATGACCCAGTTCAACTGCAGGCATAAGAGACCACGGAAGAAAGAGAACATCTCTCGCAGCTCGTATATATCTCCTTAATAATTATTACTGGAACTAATTAAGAAATCCAATTAATATGGCTGAAATAGTGCAAGAGAGAGAGAGAGGGGGGGGTGATACGACCAAGGGTGTTCCATGGCAAGATTTCAAATTTGTATCTATAAATTGGATAGTGAGGGATGCCTGGGTTTCATGGGAGATAAACTGACTTATGGGAGCTGTTCTAACTAATCACGCGGCTTTGTTCAAGGTGACAGGAAGTGAAATGAAGCTGAATTCAATCTGCTGCATATGTCCAAGGGACACTTATCATCACCCAACGTATCGTAGCCGTTATCAGAAGCGCATAAATTCGCCCAGGGCAGAGGCCGAGACACGAGTCGATCCTGACCTTGTGCTTTTGCACTCCATCCGTTTAATTCATTGCTGTTCCGGGTCCCTTTCTTCCTCCAGTGACACAAAAATCTTTATCAGGAGAGATAATTCAGGGGCAACAAAAATGACACCGGTAGTAAATGTGCGCCGCGTCAGCGCCAGTATTAAAGGACGACTTCACCTCCACCGCTTGCTCATTTACTGCATCTGTAATCTTCATTCATTTACTCATTCTCAAAGCCGTTTAATGCTAATTAGGGTTGCACGGAGGCTGACGCCCATCTCAGCCGACACCGGGTTACACCCTGAACAGCTCGCCTGGCCGTCGCAGAGCCGGCACACATACAACACAACCATCTATGCTAATGCCTAGGTGCAATTTGATATGCCCCTTCTATGCCATGATGTCCTGCCGGTGTGTCCCACACACTCTGTGATGATGTCACAGAGTAGGACACTTTCAGTCCTGGGAGCTTTTAGGAACTGTGATGGACAGCACTGTGCAAAATTTTTAGCCGCATGCAAAGGAATAATGAGAACAAACATGGATTATACGACTTTTTTCTTTAAAAATACTGTAGAGCAGCATCAGGCTCAGTTTGTGCAGTTTCACATGTACAGTGTCCCCGGGTCTCTTACAGAACCAGACCCAGTTATCCTTTATATATTATTTTTATACAACTTGAGCACTTGAGGGTTAAGGGCCTTGCTCAAGGGCCCAACAGTGGTGATTGAACTGCTGACCTTCAGATTAGTTACCTATCACAATAACCACGAAGCCACCACTACCCATCTCTCTTCTCTCTCTCTCTCTCTCTCTCTCTCTCTCATTCTCTCTCTCTTTCTCTCTCTCTCTCTCTCGCTCTCTCTCTCTCTCTCTCTCTATATATATATATATATATATATATATATTTTTTTTTTTTTTTCAGTGTGTGTGTGTGTGTATATGTGAGTGTGTGTGTGTGTGTGTGTGCGTACATGTGTGTCAGTCTCTCTCTTTTTCTCATTCTCCATGTCTCTCTGTTTCTTTCTGTCATTCTCATTCTGTGTCTCCCCCCTCTCTCTCTTTCTGTCTTTGTCTCTGTGCCTCTCTTTGTGTTTTATCGCTCTCTCTCTTTCTTTCTCTCTCTCCCTGTTTTTCGCTGTCTCTCTCTTTTTCTCTGTCTCTCTGTCTGTTTTTCTTTCTCTCTCTTTCTGTGTATCTCTGTCTTTTTCTCTCTCTTTCTGTGTATCTCTTTGTGTGTCTCTCTCTCTCTGTGTCTCTCTTTGTCCTTTTCTCTGTTTATCGCTCTCTTCGCTCTTTCTCTGTCTCTCTCCCTGTTTCTCCCCGTCTCTCTCTCTCTCTCTCTCTCTCTCTCTCTCTCTCTCTCTCTCTCTATGTCTGTGCCTCACCCTTTTTCTCACTCTCCATGTTTCTCTGTTTCTTTCTCTGTCTGTTTTTCTTTCTCTCTCTTTCTGTGTATCTCTCTGTCCCTCTCTCTCGCTCTCTCTCTCTCTCTCTCTCTCTCTCACTCAGTTTTTCTCTCTCTTTCTATGTATCTGTCTGTGTGTCTCTCTCTCTGTCTCTCTTTGTCCTTTTCTATTTATCGCTCTTTCCCTCTTTCTCTGTCTGTCTCTCTCCCTGTTTATCTCCATATCTCTCTCTATGTCTCTGTCTCTGTCTCTGTGTATGTCTCTCCTTTTTTTCTCACTCTCCATGGCTCTCTGTTTCTTTCTCTGTTTCTCTGTCTGTTTTTCTTTCTATCTCTTTCTGTGTATCTCTCTGTCCTTCTCTCTCTCTCTCTCTCTCTCTCTCTCTCTCTCTCTCCCTCTCTGTCGGTTTTTCTCACTCTTTCTATGTATCTCTTTCTGTGTGTCTCTCTCTCTGTGTCTCTCTTTGTCCTTTTCTCTGTTTATTGCTCTTTTGCCCTTTCTCTGTTTCTCTCTGTGTGTATGTCTCTCCCTTTTTCTCACTCTCCATGTCTGTCTGTTTCTTTCTCTGTCTCTCTCCTTCTGTTTCTCTCTCTCTCTCTCTCTCTCTCTCTCTCTCTCTCTCTCTCTCTCTCTCTCTCTCTGTTTCTGTTTCTCTGTATGTTTCTTTTTTCTCTCACAGAATGTCTCTCTGTTTCTCTCTCTCTCTCCGTGTATACACTTCAAAACCTCATGGCTGTGTTTAACAGAAATGATGCCAGTCGTCTCCTCCAGTGAGCTCCTCGGTAAGGCAGGTGTGGTTTAGTGGTTCAAGCGATGGGTTACTAATCTGAAGATCAGCGATTCAATCGCCACTGTCATCACTGGGCCCTTGAACAAGGCCCTTAACCCTCATTTTCTCAGTTGTATAAAAATGATAATTGTGAGTGGCTCTAGATTACAGTGTCCACTAAATGTAAATGTATACAATCTCCTGATTGGTGCGAGGCTTTAGAGTCGATGGAGGAAGGAGAAGAAAGAAATGTGAAATTGATATACACTATAATTACAGACGCCGATGAAGCTGAAGGGACTGGAATCAGACCTCATCACTCTCTGAAACACTTTATTCTTTATTAGGGTATAATGGTCGCATAGAGGTTCGAGCAACACCCTCCAGACCATTGCATTGCCAATGATCCTAATCGCCTAACCAGTATGTTTTTGAACTCTTGGAAGAAACCCGTGCAGTCACAAAGAGAAGTGAAGAAAATTCCGCACGGAAAAACGCCCTCGCCAAGCCCGGGACTCAAACTCAGGACCTAGTGGACATGCTAACCACTGCATCACCATGCCCCCAAGAAACATACAATGCTCCCCCTCATTGACTTTCTGAAGTGCTTAATCGTATTAGGGTTGCTGGGAGGCTGGAGCCAATCTCAGCCGACACTGGGAAATCATAAAGAGCTCGCCAGACCATTGCAGGACCAACTCACACTCACACCTGTGGCAAGTTATCCCTAGTGAGCGTAATGTGCATGCCTTTGGACTGTCAGAGGAAAATGGAGTTACCAAAGGAAACCCATGAAATCACAGGCAGGGCATGCACAGTCCAGACGGAGACGCCTCCACCAAGTCTGGGACTTGAACCCAGGAAATTATTGCTGAAAGGTGGACCTGCTAGCCACATTGGGCCACCGTATAGAATGTACAATATTAGTCGCGAGAAGGTTAGCGATGATGAAACGAAAACAAATTTCCGAATCAGCAATATCTACACAGACAATACATGAGATGTAATTTATTCCAGGACTGGGTTGAGGTTTATGTTCGTCGTTGCTCCAGGCTCTCCTGTACTACGGAGACAGCTGTGATGCTTTATTCTGTGTCTCTGTCTGTGGGTTCTGAAGTGGTCTGAGAGAGCTCCACTTTGCAGAGGGCCTTGGCGCCATCGGGAGCTTAAATTATAACACTGTCAACAAGCCTTTTAGATGCAGAGTACTAAAACGCAATGTAGAAGATTACCGACTCCTGCCTTCACCAGAGACGGATGAGTTTCAGAGAGAGAGAGAGAGAGAGAGAGAGAGAGAGAGAACCTTGTTCAGCAGATGTTCATGTCTTCCTCGTGGTGCAGCAGTAGTTCAGTCTCTAACGACACGGTGCTATTCGTAATATGTCCTCCAGCCGCTCGAGATATGGAAGACTTCCAGACTTTTTTAAATGGGGGCTTTTTGTTCGCTCTTTTCTCTCCACAGTAAAAACGTCTCTGATGGCGAGCGAAATAAAAAGCTCTGAGTGGCTGTCACGGAAATCAGTCCGCATATGAAATACAGAGTCAGCCGAGTACATATACAGTGCAAGGAAAACACAATAATATACGATAATAATAGGCGTGTAAACACATGTGGAGTGAGTGAGGCTCTAGACGTGGAGACAAAGATTAGCATGACGAACCGTGTCTTACTGCACGAACAACGATAGCGCTGGTTTTATCCACTCATTCTTCATGCGTATTGTGAACCAAAGATGAAGGAAATGTGAATCTTGAAAGAGCAGATCATCGAAGTAGCACTTTCTCTGTCGCACTATCAAGACTGTAATATAGAACAATATTCTGTTTCTTCTTCTTTTTTTTTTTTAACCACCCTAAACAATTCTTATTCATTCATTCATTCATTCATGCATTCATTCACTGAACATGAAGGAAGCTGGAGCCTATCTCAGCCAACTGCAGGTAAAGGCTGTGTGCACCCTGGGACAACATAGTCACATTCTCTTCAACCAATTAGCCTAATATGCTTGTCATTGTGGGGCCAATGGTACAGTGGTTAGGGTGCTGGGCTTATGATTGAGAGTACGTGGGTTCAAATCCCCATTAGTCCTCCATCATCCTAAAATCCTTGAGGAAGGTCTTAAGCACAAGCGTACAGTGGTACCTCTTCTTCTTCTTCTTTTCCTTTCGGCTTTTCCCTTCAGGGGTCGCCACAGCGAATCATCTGCCTCCATCTCACCCTATCCTTTGCATCTTCTTCTCTTACACCAACGACCTTCATGTCCTCCTTCACCACATCCATGAATCATCTCTTTGGTTGAATCGTCTCTTTGGTCACAAGCGTACACCTCACCTGATGAAATTAATCCGTTCCAGCGCCTTTTTCGTAACCTGCATTTTTCGTAAGCTGAACTGCATTTTACATGTAAAACGTGTGATTTGTTCCAAGACCCCCCAATACTCCCCCCTAAACCCTTTAAAAATGATAAACGTATACCTTTTAAGACCTCCTTCTGCTTCAATATCGGACCGATGCTAGACGGGTTTGGCCATATTCCTTTGCGATATCACTCAACCGCATGCCATGAACCCGCTTCTTCTTTTCACTTGCACCGGAAATCATGCACGTGTGTGCATGCGCGTGTGTTGACCATGTCTTCTTAGCAGAGTTATAATCTTACAAATGTTTATGGAAGGTTAAAAGCCTGAGTCAAAAAATAAAATAAGAAACTCATGAAACAACGGTAACTCTGTTCTTTACACGAAAAGCATTCTGGGAGATGCAGCTCCATAATAGCCAATGGGAGGGAGCTATGTCATCCCTCCTAGCCAATGGGAGGCCAGCGGTGTGGGATGTTGGGAGATAGCCAATGGGAGAGCAGCCTCTGCATTGTTTTAATGTTTGAATTGGAGAACTTCGAAACTTTGTTTCGTATACAGAGAAAAAAATTTTGGAAAATGTTTTTCGTAACCTGGATTTTTAGTTTGCTAGGACTATCGTAAGGTGAGATACCACTGTACCTCAGTCTACACAGAAATGCTCTCACTGTGCCTGGGATTTGAACCCAGGACCTCATTGTCTTGTTTGATAACCACTACGCCAACGTGCCGCCCAAATGAAAGCGAAAATAAATACACGACTTGACTTAATGTGATGCTTCAGCACAGAAATTGTAAATAATCTGGCACCGTTCTGTCCTAATTCACCATGACGGAGAAATAAGCATGCATCTACATTTATACGCAGGAAGAGAACGAGTTCCGCACCCTGTCTGACCCCATTCGGTTCTTGTTAACCCAGTCTGCCGAGTTACACCCGGTTCTCTGCATCCCTGTGGTTCTGCATTCAGAATGGCAGGCGTGTTGCCACTGTCTCCTACCCTCCATATGTCCACTTCTATAGCACGTTCCAGCTTCACACTCACACACACACACACACACACACACACACACACACACACACACACACACACACAAATATTTTGGCTCCCTTCCACACACGTTGTTCCTTATCCTTCCGACACAAAGGCCTCGAAATTAATTTTGACATCAGAGTCCTACAGGAAAAAGGTGGTTCCACTTCTCCATAATTCATGAGGGACAGAAACAAACTTGTGTCTGTTTGCGTGTTTCGCTCCATCTTCATATCCTCAACCTCCCTGGCACCTGCTTGCTGAATTAAACTGAGAAGATAAAGTGGGCATAAATTGTATTTATTTTGGTGTAATCATTAGGATTAAGCCAGAGAAGAAATGCATTGATG
>CM045731.1:68743916-68763916 GCA_024760905.1 Plotosus lineatus | reverse complement strand
CACAATGCCTACTGGAGCGCCCGAGAAGAGGAAGCTTGGCCAAGAAAAGCAACACAGGAAGATACAAGATCGCTCCTGATCTTTATCTGTTTAATCCTGAAAATCTCACAGTCATTCTGTCCATGAAGCCAAGAAATTGAATTAACGGTAAGGGGGTGTATTTTGAAACGTGGCATCTGAAAACAGAATTTCTTTCCTAAGAATATAGCAGAGAACTTATTTGTGGTTTTTGGACACCATCTTGGAAAGCAGGTGTAATGATAATACTCGTGTATTAGACTTTTCGACTCCTGGAAATAAACACAGTATCACATGAAGGGTCGGAGGTTTGAGGATTTAAGTCGGTCCAACACTTGGCAAGTGGAGTGGAGGTTTGGAGGTGAATTACGAGCAGATGCTGACTCGCGGGAGCAATTTGATTTAACACAGAAACGTTTTCTTTGACTTTTCAGGTAGATATTATCGTAGTTTGGAATCTAATTTGAAGACATTAATTCATTTCACCATGCAATAATATAATCGAGCAAAAGCAAAACACAATGGCACTGTGGGTGGTACAGTGGCACAGGGATTAGAGCTCTCAACTCACAGCAAGAAGGTCATGTGCTCGAGCCCTGTTGATGGCAAAGGCATTCCTGGGTGATTTCTACCGTGAGCTTAAATGGGATTCGTCTGGATACGACAGTTTCCTCTGACGGTCCAAAAACATATCCATGAGGTTAAATGGATGTTTCAGTTTGCCCTATGGTGGTCTGGCGAGCTGTTCAAGGTATTTCCCACCATCTCCCAGCGATGTCAAAGATGCTTTTATTTATATCGCCTGACTAGTTAAGATTAATAATCCGTTTAACAAGTTCATGTTCCGTTTTACTGTTTGGTGTCATTTCAGTTTGCGAATGTTTGTCTGCCTATCTGATATGGACTGCGACAATCTCCACGAGTACATTCTCCACGTGGTTCATTATCATCATTGTCATCTTGCAGCCGACTTGGTCTTCCATAGCACTTCCTAGATCTGTCAGGTGACCAAGAGCATTGGTAAGGCCTACCCTGTAAGACTGCTTTAAAATTTGCTCCTCCCTGGCATGAGAGCAGTGCTGTGGAACCTACACTCAATGCTGACTCAAGTGGGTACTCAGTCACAATAGAGTGCTGTAGATTTGATCCAAGGTTGGATGGGACCTACATAACAGGCTTTGAAAACTACGGTAAAGTAAATTAGTATTAGAGCCAACAAGGTATTTATGAAGGAGTGCAGGAAGAGTTCAGGTCTCAGAGACATACATTAGGATTGGTTCAATGGTACACTTGTAATGGTTTCGTCTCAACAGATTTGGCAGGCCAGAGTGCCAAATGTTGTCCATTTTATTACACGCCTTCGAAGCTAGACATGCACATTTGGCTAATTGGATATTCCAAATCGCCCCAGGTGTAATCGGGAGCCCAGCCATCTCTCTGGTGAGGCTTGTGAATAAACACTGTTGGACTTTTGTCCATTTCTTATTACATTCATACAAATGTTAGATTAATCCAACACAACACATGGCTTCTGTATGTATTCTACATTCTTCACAAGCACAGGTTTTCACATTGTCTTCTGAACCATGCATAGCACAATTTATTGCCTCCACTGAGTTTGGTGAAACTATTGTAAATGCCAATATGTTGTTTGTTTGTTTGTTTGCAAACAAAATCCTGACCAGACCTATGCACAAATTTTCACCAAACTTGGTGGGGACACTACCCTTTTGGAATTCCATGAATGAGTTGATTTTGGAATTTCTGTGTCGAAGGTGAAAGTCAGAGCAAGGTCACAAACCTTTGGAGATAGAGCACTTATAACTTGGAGAACAGTCTTGAGCCCCTCCTTGAACCGCCACCTTATCGTGGTGGAGGGGTTTGCGTGTCCTAATGATCCTAGGGGAGTGGCAGTGGTGGTCTAGTGGTTAGGGCGCAGGATCGCTGATCCTAAGGTTGAGGGTTCGAGTCCCCACAAGGTTGTCACTGTCCCCCCAGTGCAGGGAACTGGGTTATCAAAGGCAGGCCATGTCTCTCACTGTCTATGGTGAGAAGCATGTAAAAGAACCATTGCTGACTTTCTTAAAGAGTATGCTGTAAAGCCGTCAACGTGTTTCTATGACATGGAGAGGGATGGGCTCAGCCAGGCCAAATCAGCCCAAGTCTCACCATGAAGGCGCCCCAACGACATCCTCGGATGTTAAGGGATAAGTGAAGTGAATGATCCTAGGAGCTATGTTGTCGGGGGCATTATGCCCCTGGTAGGGTCACCTAAGGCGAACAGGTCCTAGCTGAAGGATCAGATGAAGCGTGGTTAAAAAGACCTATATGAAGAAAGAAGACGCAAGGACACATTTTCCCTTGCCAAGACTCGGGTCACCGGGGCCCTCCTCTGAGTGGCAGCCGAAGGCATGTGTTCTGTCGGACCGATCCTTGGCTACTGACTCTGACTCTTGGGACATGGAATGTCACCACTCTGGTGGGGAAGGAGCCTGAGCTGGTGCTTGAGGTGGAGAGATACCTACTAGATATAGTAAGACTCACCTTAATGCATAGCTTGGGCCTTTGGAACCACCCATCTCGAGAGGGACTGAACCCTATTCCATTCTGGAGTTGCTCATGTGGAGAGGCGGTGAGCCAATGTGGGCATCCTTGTTGCCCCCTGTCTTGGTTCCCACACATTGTGGTTCTCCCCAGTCGACAAAAGGGCAGCTTCATTCCGCATTCGGGTGGGGGGATGGGTCCTGACTGTTGTCTGAGTTTATGCACCAAATGACAGTTCAGAGTACCCACCCTTCTTGGAGTCCTTGGGGGAGGGGGGGTGTTGGAACGCTCCCCCGAGGGACTCACTCGTCCTGAGAGACTTCAACGCCCATGTGATCAGTAGGTACGGCCTCGCTATTCTTAACTCGAATGGTGTTTCGTTGTTGGTCTTCTGTGCTCATCACAGATTGTCTATCACAAAATCCATATTTGAACATAAGGGTGTCCATTAGTGCACTTGGCACAAGGACACCCTAGGTTACAGTTCGATGATCAACTTTGTAGTCGTGTCACCAGCCTTAAAGCTGCACGTTCGGGACACTCGGTGAAGAGGGAAGCTGAGCTGTCAACCGATCACCACCTGTTGGTGAGCTAGCTCCGATGGCAGGAGAGGCTGCCCTCCAGACCTGGGAGGCCCAAGCGTGTTGTTAGGGTCACCACCTCCGAGTCGGAGGCCGAGGCCATGGTCATGAGCTTTGGGTAATGGCCGAAAAAACAAGATTACTGATACAAGTGGCTGAAATGAGCTTCCTTTGCCGGATGTCGAGGCTCTCCTTTAGAGATAAGGTGAGCAGCTCAGCCATCCTGGGGGAGCTCAGAGATGAACCACTTCTCCTCTTGCCTCCTGAACTCCTCCCTGGTGTTGTGTTTCGGGCATGTCCATCCGGGAAGAGACCCTGGGGTCAACCTTGAACACGCTGGAGGGATTATATGTGTCTCAGCTGGTCTAGGAACGCCGGGTTGTTTTTCCCCGAAAGAGCTGGAGGAAGTGGCTGGGGAGAGGGACGTCTGGATCTCATTGCTTAGGCTGCTGTCCCTGCACCCCGACCACGTATTAAGTGGAAGAAGAAGATGATGATGATGATGATGATGATGATGATGATGATGATGATGATGATGGACATGTTGTTGTTCTGGAATAGTGATAGGAAACCAAAGAAGAAATTTCCAATCAGAGAATTACCTTTGACCTTGTGTGACCTTTCAAGGAAAAATCCCTAGCATTTTCATGAATCTTTTAAACGAGAGAGGGGTTTTTACCCCATTAATTATGCCACACTCGTGTCTAATAGAATATATTGTAAGACAAGCACATGGGTGATTAAAACCAGTACTCATATTGGGGTCTATCTGTTACATTATCCATGCTGCGTTCGTGGTGGAGGTTCTTTGCAGACTGTTAGTGCACCTTTAGTTTATGGCTGAAAAAAATAAAAAAAATCAAATCAAAGAACATTTTCAGTACAAATATAGAAATGGTTCTCTTTTGTTCTTGAGCTGTGTTCAGTGCTTTATGTCTGCTACATTATTTTCTAAATGTCAATTGCCTCTCTCTCTCGCACGCTCTCACTCTCGCTCTCTCTCTCTCTCTCTCTTTGTAAAGTCATTTTCCACTGCTAGAGATAAAGTAGTAAAACATTTACCAAGTATGAGAGATCACACCACAACACTAAGGTGAGGTTGACTTCATCACGGCTGTGGATTTATTAAATGTGTAACGATCCCCTCTGCTCGCTAAATCACTGATGGCTGGGCTGATACAAGCTTCGATAATAATGGCAGAGGAAATGACAGAACCATTTTGTGTGTGTGTGTGTGTGTGTGTGTGTGTGTGTGTGTGAGAGAGAGAGAAAGATGAGCCACAATGTGAAATTACTATATGTGTGTGTGTGTGTGTGTGCGTGTGTGTGTGTGTGTGTGTGTGCACGGGCTTGCGTGTGTGTCTGTGTACATGTGTGTGTGCTTATGCGTGTGTGTTTGTGTGTGTATGTGTGTGAATTTGTGTGTGTTTGTGTGCGTGCTTGTTTGTTTGTGTGTGTGTGTGTGTGTGTGTGTGTGTGTGTGTGTGTGTGTGTGTGTGTGTGTGTGTGTGTGTGTGTGTGTGTGTGCACGTGTTTGTGTGTGTGTGCGTGTTTGTTTGTGTGTGTGCGTGTTTGTGTGTCTGTATGCGTATGTTTGTGTTTGTGTGTGTAAATTTGTGTGTGTTTGTGTGGGTGCTTGTTTGTTTGTGTGTGTGTGTCTGTGTGTGTGTGTGTGTGTGTGTGTGTGTGTGTGTGTGTTTGTGTGTGCGTGCTTGTTTGTGTGTGTGTGTGTGTGTTTGTGTCTGTGTGTGTGTGTGTGTGTGTGTGTGTGTGTGTGTGTGCGTGCTTACATGTGTGTCTCTGTGCATATGAGTGTGTGTGTGTTTGTGTGTGTGTGTTTGTGTGTGCGTGTGTGCTTGCATGTGTGTGTTTGTGTGTGTTTTTGTGTGTGTGCTTGTTTGTATGAGAAAGACGAGCCACAGTGTGAAACACAGAATGCTGTGTGTAAACGAGAATGTTTTCCACTTCCTCTCTAAATGAAGAAGCGTGAGTTCGGGGTATCTCCACAACCTGAAGAGCTGATCAAACAGGAAGTTGACATCTTGGGAAAACTGTAATGTTGACGTGATGATGTTGATGCCGCTACTCTCTTCCCCTGATTAAAGGATCCAGTTATGCATAAATTTATAGACCTGGAGAGGCATCTGGACAAATTTACTAAGTGGTTACATTTCTGCATGCCCAGTTTCAGAGAAGCCGTCTGAGATGGAGCAGATGTTTATCACTGTGTAATCACTCACATCTGAAATCACACTGTGGCTTTATAATCTGATTTTGGTGTTGGTGGGGAAATAAAGCCATGAATGCTTTCCCTGGCAATGGCTCAGTTTTTAGTTTAGGTTCTCCCTGTGTCTCTTCACTGTCCATCTGTCCTGCTTGTGTCTTTTATTAACTCTTTATTCTGCAAACTTCTAAAAACAGCACGACGTGTTATATAAGGACAACAGAATTGAAAGAAAAAATAGCCAAAATAAAAAAATAATTAATTTAAACAAGTAATTGTACATCCGACAATAAAGGGGGCGGGACCTTTGTACTGCAATTTCATTGGAGGTATGGCCTCTGTCTATATTTGTCAGTCAGAGTGAAAGGGGAGTGGCCTTGTTGCCTGTTAGGTGTGTCCGATGTAGCTGTCAGGCTTTATGAGGTAGGCGTGGTGTCTGTACTGTCATTATCAGTATAGTGGGTGTGGCCACTTTATCTGTCTGATTAATCAATGAAACATGACCTTCCATGTCTAACCCGTCTGTAAAGCCTCATCCTCACTTAGACTGAATGACTTTGATGTAGAAGGCGGTAGATGATTCGTAGCCTTGTGGGGGGGGGGGGGGGGATTAAGTGCTCTGAACACTTTCATGGGTGTTCATGAAAGCCACTGATCTTCTTTAAAACCCGGGAGGGCATGACTTCCATTCACTGAACGTTTGGTTGTGGTGAAATTTACAGTGTGTCAAATGCTACAGGTCAATGGTTTCAACATGGCCTACTGAATGTTACCATGGATATCTGTGGAGGTAAAAATACACGTGCAACAGTAACTGCTATGTATCATCATGATTATTGCTGGTAGATATCATACATGCGATGTGTGCACCCCCAGTGCAGCTAACTGGGTTATCAAAGGCTTTCCATGTCTCTCACTGTCTGTGGTGTGAGGTTCATGTAAAAGAACCATTACTGACTTTCGACAAGAGTAGCTACAAAGCCATCAGCGTGTTTCCGCCCTGCGATGACCTGGCGAGCTGTCCAGGGTGTCCTCTGCCCTCACCTGGAGTCGGCTGGGATGGGTACCAGCCTCCCCACGACTCTAATTAGGATTAAATGGTTACAGAAAATGAATGAATGAGTGAATGATGCATGTATTTCTGATGTTCATGTTTCTCAAGTAACTGTCCACATTTTTGTGACAGACCGCCCTCAAAATCTGTCGGAATATTAATGGAATTGCTAACGTGATCCCCAGTTGACACTACATGCTCACGTATCAACTGGGAATGTGAGCTTTACACAAAATCTCGCTGAAATTTTCCATCGTTCATTCAGACTCCCTACTGCATATCCATTACACTGGCTCCAGGCGAAAGATGGGGTACACCCTGAACAGGTCACAGGTCAGTCAAAAGGCTAACAGAGAGAAATCAGCAACACACACGTCCACATCTGCAAAGCGGCTAAATGGCGTGTCAAGTTGACCTAATCTACATATCTTTGGGCTGTAGGAGGAAATCCGGACACTCTGAGGAAACTCACTCAATCTTAACCGGACTAAATTCTTGTCAGCTATCATTCTCTTAGGTGGACCGCGTGGAGTCAAGCATGGCAAGAAACCTAATGTAAAAGAATGAGCTAATCAACAGTCATGGTGCGTCATCAGGAAAAACACAACCGCGATTAAACTTTAACGAAGACCACAGATCAGACACTAAAACCCGGTTTAAAGATTGAATAGGCTTTAATGTGGGGGTATCGCCAACAGGTAGCAGCTACTAAAATGCTCTCACGATTTTCCCATTTGCCTAGATGTTTAATCTTACTAGAGTCACCATGAGGCTGGAGCCTATTTCAGCCAACACTGAATACGGTTCGCTGGACCATCACATGACCAACACACATAACCATTCCCATTCATGCTCATATTCAGACAAAGTAAAAATATGGAACCGCCAATTAGACTATTCTGCATGTCTTTTGACTGTGAGAGGAAACCAGAGTTCCTGGAGGAAATCTATGTGTAGAACAAACTGAAGCCAACAACTCATACACAGACCTTCTCGCTGTGAGGCAGAGATGCTCTCATTACAACAGCAAAATTTTATACCACATACAAATTACAGTGGTACCTCACCTTACGATAGTCCCAGCAAACTAAAAATCCAAGTTTCGAAAAACATGTTCTAAAATTTTTTGTCTCTGTCTCCGAAACAAGTTCTCCTTACGAAACGCACCAAACGCACCATTCAAACATTCAAACAATGCACGAGCTGCTCTCCCAAGCTGCTCTCCCATTGACTATCTTCCAACATCCCGTCCCGCTGGCCTCTCATTAGCTAGGAGGGATGACGCGGCTCCCTCCCATTGCCTATCTCCAAGCATCCTGCCCCATTGGCCTCTCATTGGCTAGGAGGGACGACGCAGCTCTCTTCCATTGGCTATTATGGAGCTGCAGCTCCCTTAATGCTTTTCATGTAAAGGACAGAGTTACTGTTGTTTCATGAGTTTTTTGAGTCGTTGCAACTTTATTTTTTGACTCAGGCTTTTAACCTTCCATAAACATTTGTACGATTATAACTCTACTAAGAAGGCATGGGCCACACACGCGCACACACACACACACACACACACACACACACACACACACACACACACACACACACACACACACACACACACACACATGTGATTTCCGGTGCGAGTGAAAAGAAGAAGCGGGCTCGTGGCATGCGGTTGAGTGATATCGCAAAGGGATATGGCCGAACCCGTCTACCATCGGTATGATATTGAAGCAGAATGAGGTCTTAAAAGTAATACTTTTATAATCTTTAAAGGGTTTAGGGGTAGTATTGAGGGCCTTGGAACGAATCACATGTTTTACATGTAAAATGCGGTTCAAGTTATGAAAAATCCAGGTTAAGAAAAAGGCTCTGGAATGGATTAATTTCGTAAAGTGAGGTACCACTGTAATTAAAACCTAAAAGTGAGCTGAAACAATACCAAAGCCCAGCTCTACATCTGCTCTCAGAGTCCACCTGCTTCTGGTATAATGTAAAAAAGTAAGAGATAAACCATAAAAATCTAACTTCAGTGTGTGTGTGGGGGGGGGGGGGTCCTTATTTTTCCATGTAGTATATTCTACAATAATTATTTAGCTCAGGCTCAGACGATGTCACTGAGTGTACTAGACTACTCAATGATAGTCAGTTTTCCTACGAGCTCATAATTATTAATTATACAGTTTGAGACAGAATCAGACACGCAGACATTTTATTTTTAGCGTTTTTTTTTTGTTTTGTTTTGTTTTGTTTTTTTAGGATTGAAGGAACCTGTCACCTTGGTTAAGATATACTAAGATGACATTGGCATGGTGCAATAGAAGTCGTGCATGAATCACGCATCGGCTTATTGCTTAAGACTCACATACCACACATAACAGTCTCAGTTACTCCATTTCCTGTCTCGAGCTGTCTTCCTACCTACACACCTCCGAGTTCCATTCATTAATCAAGAAGTCCTTCACTTCCTGTCTCCTATTCTCTTACAGCTCATTTCATGGATCATAGATCTGCTGCAAGCCTCTGCACAGCCCCGAACCTGAGAAAGAGTAAATTTCAAAAAGGAAAAGCCAGATTTGTATCCTGTCTCTATATGTCCTGCTGGGTTTTTTTTTCTCTTCTTCTTCCCATCCATAGACAGCTCAGACTGTGTAATCCATGTCTCAGAAATCATTCTGACACAAGCGCAGGCCGCCTGCAACAAGCACGTTGATGCAATGCTGCTTTAGTATAACGAAACGCCGAAGTCGAAGCTGAATCACTCTTCACGAGGTGCGTATCGTATCTTGAGAGTCATTCATGGAGTTTGCGCAAAATACGTCTCACACACTTGGAAACAATCCAAGGCTGTACTATAAAGTGGTGTTTAAAAAAAAAAAAAAACTGACGCGAAGGCCATCGCAAGATAAATGAAATGCTCTACGGCTAGTGGGAGTTCTACTTACCCCACAACATTGTGTAAATTGTGTTAGTTGTGTGCAACATCCAGTAAAATGAAAAGGGAATATGAGAGGCTTTGGGGTTTCTTGTTGCTAGTAGGCATCCAAAAAAACAAGCTGCACTGCCAAATAATTACCCAATACACAATGCTGATATTTAGTGATGCAATATTTTCTAGGCAAAAGAACACTTAGTAAAGACTTAGACTAATACCTTCAGTGTTTTCGTGCGGCTAAAATACTTCAATTTATTACAGAAATATTCAGCAGCCAGTCCGCGAGTTAAAAGTGTGCAACTGAAAGACAATATAAAAGTCACAATCAATTTCACTGACCGACACTGAATATACATGAAAGGTATAATGTGAAGCTAAACTACAACATTAACCTTCCATTACATTATTATATTCGTGCTATATTAACTGGTAGAGTCACGCTAGATTGTAGTCAAGCCTGGATACCAATCTAATCAGTTATTACGAGATAAAAATGTACACTTGATTGTACATCAACAAGACATGAACTAGCAAAGCCAAAAAAAAAAAAAAAACGGTGCTTTAATTGTATGGTTTTTTTTTTTAATATTGTGTTAGCATACATTGAGATAATTAGCTTGCTAATCGCTTTGCTTTGTATAATGAGCAGTTTAGCACAGAAACGGGATTCGATTATAGCTAAAAGGAGTATAAAAACAAGCCAAATGGTTATGCAGTGTATTACCCTGATGCTTAATGATCCAGTGGTTAAGGTAAAGTCTGTTGGGTGTTTACACCCGAGCCATAGTGGCTCATCAGTCGGTGCTTATCCCTGGTTTCCGTAGCGTGAAGTGACCAGGAGTTCAACTCCTCCTGGATGGGATGCTAGTCCATCGCAGGTTACCTTCCCAGTATATTTCACTGGTACCCATTTATACTGCTGGGTGAACAAAGGCACACTTGTGGTTGAGACCTTGCCCAGGGGTCTTAGCACAGTGAAGGTCTTGGTGGGATTTGAACACACAACCTCCCGATCATGAGCGGTTCACCCTAACCACTATGCCACCGGCCCCACCAACCAGTGGTTGCTGGGATTTAAATAGACAATAGATCCGGGATTATATCTTGATCATGGCTGTGATGGCTGAGTGGTTAAAATGTTGGATTCAAAATCCAATGCGTTTTCCCCACACAGATTTGAATCCTGCTTGCAGTGGTCCAGGTGTGCACATGCACCCTGTTGTCTTGGGACTTCTTCTTTGGCGTGGTCTAATGCTTTTTTTTTTTTTTTTTGGTTAATTGCGACCGAGATCCTCACACAACCATCGAAATCTGCGAAATAGGAACACCCCCCCACACACACACACACCCACTGACGTATACATACATGTATATGTGTATATAATATCAGTAAATACATATTCAATGCTATAAATGCTAATAATAACAATTAAACATTCAAAAATAACATAATATAAATAAAATATAAATACACACATACAGATGGAACTGCATGAGAGGAAGAACACACATACATACATACACACGCGCACGCACACACAGATGCAACAATGTAAGTACAGACGCTCCCCAGCTTACAAACGAGTTAGGTTCCGGCCGGTGAGATGAATTTGTTTGTAAGTCGTTACAGGGCATTCTTTAGAGGAAAACGTATGTTTAAACCGTATATACGTGACATATATAAGTTTGTACTGTATACAATCTCTCTCTCTCTCTCTCTCTCTCTCTCGCTATATATATATTTATATATATATATATATATATATATATATACATATATATCATCTGTACATATCATTATGAGATGAGGGTTCTTCGGACCAGCATCCCCTGGACTTTACAGCGTCGCATGGATGGTCCGAGAGATTTTTGAAAAAGGTAAATAATTTTCTTTTACTTTTAACACATATTTCATACAAAATTGGTGTACTTTTATCATTTTTAAAGGGTTTATGGGGTAGTATTGGGAGCCTTAGTGGAGCCGGTGGTGTAGTGGTTAGAGTGTTGGGCTCATGATCGGGAGGTTGTGAGTTCAAATCCCACTGAGACCCTCACTGTGCTAAGACCCCTGGACAAGGTCTCAACCACAAGTGTGCTTCTGTTCACCCAGCAGTATAAATGGGTACCAGTAAAAATATACTGGGAAGGTAACCTGCGATGGACTAGCGTCCCATCCAGAAGCAGTTCAACTCCTGATTGCTTCACGCTACGGAAACCAGGGATAAGCACCGGCCTGATGAGACTCTAGGCTCGGGTATAAAAACCCAAACAGTTAATCAATCAAAAAATTGGTAGCCTTGGAACGAATCACGTGTTTTACACGTGAAATGCGGTTCAGTTTACGAAAAATGCAGTGTACGAAAAAGGCGCTGGAACGGATTAATTTCGTAAAGTGAAGTACCACTGTATATCCCATAGCAGGAAATGAAATACTATACAATTACACTTTGCTCCATGAAAAGCTAGCAGTCTAGAAAAAGATGTGAAATGTTCACCCCACACCACTCCTCAGTGTGAAGTAAAAGGGTGGCCACCTTTAAATTTTGGGGGTGGATTGTGTGAAAGTTAGAAAAGCGAGGTAAAAAATATTTGTTTGACTTTTCCAGGTGGTTATTAATATTATGCCAGTTGTGTCATTAGCATGAGGACAAGTCACTTAATCCTAGTGTTATTTTCGTAGGGACACATCATAGGCCGACACAGGGGAAAAGCGGGGTACACCTTCAACTGCTCACTAAACCATCCCAGCCGACAGATACACAACCGTTTGCATTCACATCTATACCACAGTTAATCTGGTGCAGCTAATTTGTACATGTCATTGTACTGTCAAAAGAGACCAGAGTACCCAAAGAAACCGAAGCAGGAATGGCTTAAAGATGTAAAACTCCACACAGAAATGCCCTTGTCAAGTTCGGGACATGAACCCAGGACGTTCTTGTGTGAAGCAGACATGCTAACCGCCAAAAAATACCTCGATATTTAAAAAAATAAAAACTCAGATCATCAGCCTTCACGTTTGTTTAGTCTTGTCTTGGTGTTGTTTTTTATTATTAGCACCATTGCTAGTTTTGAGATAGCAGCATATAAGCTAGTTTTGTAGATTCCCGCCCAAATAAAAATAGAACAGAAATTCAAGACGAACCAAATATCACATTTTTGTTCTTTAACTCTTTGTAGATTATGATGAATGATGCTCCTTTACACCCGGAGAAGACGTTCGGTTTGGTTCAGTAAAACCTCCCCTGCCCCCCTTTACAAGATTTAATTGTTTCCCGCCGTTCTGATTGTCATAACAAGAGTCACTTAGAGCCTTTCTGATTATAAACACAGTGAGTACTAACAAGATTTAGGACCGATTACATAAGCACAGTGTGTTCAGTAATGCTGTAAAACCTCTTTACGGTCACGTCAGCTGAACTACGTGACCAGCACTCACGTCCGTCACTGCAAATAATACATCACGGGCCATGAGGTCAGAAAGCTCCTAATCAACCGCTCGGCCCGTCCTGAGGGACTGAAGAGAGAAAAGGATTTGCAAAACAGATGGGGGGTGTTTGAAGGATGGGGGGTTAGGATGGAGGGGGCACTGCAGGCAGACTTTTGGGGTCAAAATACAGGGGCTCATGGGATATGTGACGAATCCTGCAATTTGCATAAAAATACAGGCAATCTTTAGACTGGCAGTGGTGTGTGTGTGTGTGTGTGTGTGTGTGTGTGTGTGTGTGTGTGTGCGGGGGGGGGGGTGCATGGGGGGGAGGGGTAAGTGGCTTTTTTTACCAGATTTAAACATTGAGCTTGATTTCCAAGGCTGTCCACGGCAAGCTATTATTTGCACATCATGATGTATTCGATACAAATCTCCTCGACTTCTGCGTTACCCATATACATTTGTGCGGTGATAAAAATAATTTCTGATGATCAGCATAAAGTGTCTCTCCAACAGGATATGCCCTTTCTGTGCACATATCTATGCACAGCATATACAATATGCACAACAAATAACACGTAAACACCATGCACACCTGTAACAGTAAAACACGTTTTTGTTTTTCTTTCATAATAACTTCCTGTGTAAAACAATTCACACATGACATCCATGTGGCTTCATCCCACGAGCTCTGATTTAAAAACAGCTTTACGTTTAACTCGTTTCAAGAGCCTGTAACGTGTAATGGCCGCCTGTGGAACTGACTATTCGTGTTTCCTTTCTGAAAATATTTGGTGGGGTCATGTTCGGATATCTCCTGCACTGATCAACATTTTGATTTACTGTATTGATTATACTGTATTTCCTTATTAGGGTCCCAGGGAGGCTGGCGCCCATCCCAGTCCACTCCGGGCTTGGACAGAGTACATCCTGGACAGCTCGCCAGGACATCGCAGGGCAGAAACATGCTGACTTCTATGCAGCTACTCTTATCGAAAGTCAGCAATGATTCTTTTACATAAACCTCTCACCACAGACAGCGAGAGACACAGTCGGCCTTTGATAACCCAGTTAGCTGCACTGGGGGGACTGTATATGTTGATTCTTTCATTTTCCAAACTTATTAGGGTCATGGGGAGGCGGTGCTGCTGATTTTGGCCCAGATGTTTTTTGCCCAGGTGTTTTTGGCCCAAATTGTAGGGACATGTTTTTCACCCAACTTTTTTTTATATATAATTTTTTAGGGTTAGGGTTAGGGTTTAGGGTTAGGGTTTAGGGTTAGGGGTTAGGATTAGGGGTTATGATTAAGGTTAGGGTTTAGGCTGAGGGTTAGGGTTAGGGTTTAGTCTTAGTGTTAGGGGTTAGGGTTAGGTTTTAGGGGTTAGGGTTCGGATTATAGTTAGGTTAGGATTAAGGGTTAGGGTTAGGATTAGGGGTTATGATTAAGGTTAGGGTTTAGGCTTAGGGTTAGGGGTCAGTTGGTAGGGGTTAGTGTTAGGGGTTTGGGTTAAGGTTAGGGTTTAGGCTTAAAGTTAAGGGTTAGGGTTAGGGGTTAGGGTTAGAGTTAGGGGTTAGGGGTTAGGGTTCGGGTTATGGTTAGGGGTTATGGTTAGGGTTAGGGTTTAGGTTTAGGGTTAGGGGTTAGGGTTAGGATTAGACTTAGGGGTTAGGGTTAGGATTAAAGTTAGGTTAGGGTTTGGGGTTATGGTTAGGTTAGGGTTTAGGTTTAGGGTTAGGGTTAGGTTAGGTTAGGATTAGACTTACGGGTTAGGGTTAGGATTAAAGTTAGGGGTTAGGGTTAGGGGTTAGGTTAGAGTTCGGGGTTCAGGTTTCGGGTTCAAGTTAGGGTTAGGGTTAGGATTAGACTTAGAGGTTAGGGGTTTGGGTTCGGATTATGGTTAGGGGTTAGAATTAAGGATTAGGGGTTAGGGTTCGGGGTTAGGGGTTAGGGGTTAGGGTCCGGGTTATGGTTCGGGATTAGGGGCGAAAACCATCTCGGCGAAAAACACCTGGGTGAAAACCATGGAAATCTGGGGAAGCTGATACCTTTTTCCTACTCCACTGGGTGAGGGCAAGGTAGACCCTGAACAGCTTCTCAGATCATCACCAACCATGGAAAGAATAAGCAACACCTCCTGTGTGATATTCGATGACCCCCCCCACACACACACACACACACCTTTGTGAACTGCTGTGTATGTGTATTCAAGGGCCGTCTCACCCAGTCGGAGGGAAGCGATCTCCACTCATTTGTCGGAATAACCTCACAGATGCTCCTCATTAGCTGGTGATTGCTGTGAATGAAGAAGTAGAGTGTATGCCATACCTCCCTCCAGTGAGAGCTCGGCCAATTAGCTTCTCTGGATTCTCGGTTATGGATAAATTCAAATCTGCGATCTCCAAGTTGATGGAATTCTTCTTAATCAGATCAGTGTTTGCAGTGATGGAAAGTTTTCGAGCCTAAATTTTGAAAAAATGGTGGATGACACTTACTATAAGATGGCAAGGTGGTGTCGTGGGTGCCATGTCTGTATCACGGGATGAAAATCCTGGGTTTGAGTCTCAGGCTTGGTGAGGGCATTTCGGTGTGGTGTTTGCAGAGGGGGGATAGTGAGTATATTGGTAGTAGGATGCTGAGGTTGGAACTACCAGGCAGAAGGCCCAGAGGAAGACCAAAGAGAAGATTTATGGATGTGGTGAAGGCGGACATGAAGGTCGTTGGAGTAAGAGTAGAAGATGCAGAGGACAGGGTGAAATGGAGGCAGATCATTTGCTGTGGCGACCCCTGAAGGGAACAGCTGAAAGGAAAAAGAAGAAGAAGAAGAAGAAGAAGAAGAAGTTTGCATGTCCTCCTTGTGCTTCCTTCAGGTACTCCAGTAAACTTTTACACTCAAACGACACCCTGTATGAAATCTTACGTAGCATACAACTTTCAAGCTGGATTACATATTAAATGGACACTTTTATTTTCCTATGTTCATGTTTTAAATCAAGCCCCATTAGTACATCACTGAGTTTCACCTTAGCTTTTAATAATCATAACGTTTGTGGATATTGATTTGGACTTTTTCCGGCATTATTGTGTCTATCGGTGATTTGACTAAAGGAAAAGCTGGGCTCCCGGTTGGTGCCACAACAAGGTGCACGAGTGCCAACTTAGAGATCGCAAGTTTGATTGAAGCTTGATGTCGCAGCCATCCACAACCTGGAGTCTCTGGGAGCTAATTGGCTGAGCTGTCATTAGAGGGAGGGGTGGCATATGCTCTCCTGTCACTCACACTTATCATCAGCCAATCCATGTGTGTCTGTGAGCTCATTTGTACAAAAGGGGTGGATAGCGTTTTCTATCTGAGTGTGTTCATCCACAACCAAATGCGTATGCACAGCGGCTCATAAAGAGCGGAGTGAAACACGGCTTGTCACGGAGAAGGACACCCTGGTTGGTGGTATGTGATGGGGAGGCAACACTTGATGGGTGGGAATTGGATACGACTAAATTTAGGGGAGAAAAAAAACTGGTGGGTGATTTAAATAAAGACTTTATAGTATATATTTATATGTCCAAATCAGTGCAAAGTACATATTTAGAAGCACACACGCCCTGTCCCGAGCTCTGTTATGAAGAGGGAGTTGGTCTGAAATGACCTCTTTTTTTTTTCCCCACCCACTTTTAAAGTTTTTATCCATCTACTGTGAAATGTACACCCAATATTGTCTAAAATTAGCATTTCTTTTTTTTTTTCTGGGTGATGGAAGGAACCCAGCCGGAGAACCCATAGAGCAGCGGTCACCAACCTTTTTGAAACTGAGAGCTACTTCTTGGGTACCAATTAATGCGAAGGGATACCAGGTCGATCCACACCTCTGAAATTACAAATTTGCTCAATTTACCTTTAATTATGTTTTTATTAATAATTAATGATATTCATCTATGTGAAAATATTGATGTGATTTAAAAATATATTCAAAAAAATTAGATGTAGCTCAACGGAAAGTGGCGCTATGGAGCCGCGGGCCTGTCCTAAAAATAGCAGTGAACAGGTCCGCGGGCAACTCATATTGTCCTTGCGGGCTACCTAGTGCCCATGGGCACCACGTTGGTGATCCCTACCATCGAGAATTACAATTTTGACACAGACAGAAACCTGAGCCCAGAATCAGGGGGACTCTGGGACGGACACTACTTTATCTGTGGCACGACCATGATGCGCTTGTTCCAGCCGAAGTTGATGCTAATTTTGACTTAATGGCAAATATTCCTCATTTGGGTGAGGGCCAGTTGAGAGGTTGGCTCATGTATCTGTATTTCCGATCCTGAGAACGCTATCTAACCACTTCCACACTCATATATGATTATGATTGACTAGTGTCGCTGTAATTGATAGCAGGGAGTCTACAACTCCTCCCTGTCCAGCAGTGTGCCAAGTTTTACACTCCGTATGGCGTCATCAGGATTCAATCTCCGAATCATGACAGGACAAGCACCTTTTGGTTGCACCACTCCGGAGCCCTTGGGTTACTTCAGTATTATTTTCCATTACATCACACACACACACACACACACACACACACACACACACACACACACTGAGAGCACTGAGGTAACTCCTTACATATTATTGCACCTTTTAGTCATGAACGTGTGTGTGTGTGTGTGTGTGTGTGTGTGTGTGTGTGTGTGTGTGTGTGTGTGTGTGTGTTTAAATTACTTTATTCTGTATTTAGAAACACTACACACACCTGACAAAGTTATCCTGAGACTGAAAGAAGCAGGATGTCATTTTTTTTTATGATTTTAAAACACAACTTCCTCCCAGACTGCACAACTCCTCAGCCTTTTGTGTCACCACCGGCTAAAATAGCTTCAATTCTAACGATCTTCTCACAAAACGTCTCGGCAGGAAACACTTTAGCAAGATTCGCCGACTGATTTAGCATCTGTAATCAGTACCTTAAATTGGTATATGACTGAACATACACCTAATAATAACTCTTCCATTGTCATTGCTGGAGGATGACAGCATCGCCATGGCAACGCAGTTCATGGCCTGCTAATTATTGTTTGCAGTTGTATCCGACTCTGATGTTTAGCCTTTGTTTTCATTTCATCGCAGGAATTCTTGACATGCTGGTTTGTAATGCGAACACAATTTCTGCACAGAGTAATTAAAGCTGCTTTTATTTATTTATTTATTTGTTTATTTATTTCATGAAAAGTGTCTTGATGTACATCTAATCTGAAAACCCGCAACAGCCCTGAAGTGAAATTGGGAGGAAAAAATTCAGTTTTGCACTTTATTACTATTATTATTATTATTATTATCATTATTATTATTATTATGCAGCCGTGGGGGGGGGGGCACAAACCAGTGTCTCTCCCTCACGCCGTTCCCAAGCCCGGATAAATGCAGAGGGTTGCGTCAGGAAGGGCAACCGGCATAAAACAAATGCCAAATAAACTATGCGAATCACAAGAAAGAATGACATACCGGATCGGTCGAGGCCCGGGTTAACAACGACCGCCATCAGTGCCGTCAACCAACAGGGTGCTGATGGAAATTGGACTACTGTTGGTCGAAGACGTCGAAGAAGGAGAGGCGGGAGGCGTGTCCGTTGCCAGAGAGATAAGAGGAAAGGCATGAGTCTAGGACTGAAAGTAGGGACTTTGAATGTTGGAACTATGACATGAAAAGGTAGAGAGCTGGCTGACATGATGCAGAGGAGGAAGGTGGACATACTGTGTGTTCAGGAGACCAGGTGGAAAGGTCGCAAGGCTAGAAGCTTAGGAGCAGGGTTTAAGCTATTTTATCACGGTGTGGATGGGAAGAGAAATGGAGTCGGAGTCATCTTGAAGGAGGAGTTTGTCAGGAATGTTCTAGAAGTGAAAAGAGTGTCAGACAGAGTGATGAGTCTCAAGTTAGAAATTGAAGGCGTGATGGTCAATGTTGTTAGTGCTTATGCCCCACAGGCAGGATGTGAGCGAGAAGAGAAGGAGAGATTCTGGAGGGAGTTAGATGAAGTGATGCAGAGTACCCCCAGAGGTGAAAGAGTGGTCATTGGGGCAGACTTCAATGGACATGTTGGGGCAGGAAACAGAGGGGACGAGGAAGTGATGGGTAGGTTTGGTATGCAGGACAGGAACTCAGAAGGACAGATGTTGGTAGATTTTGCAAAAAGGATGGAAATGGCTGTGGTGAATACTTTCTTCCAGAAGAGAGAGGAGCATAGGGTGACTTATAAAAGTGGAGGTAGGAGCACACAGGTAGACTACATCTTGTGCAGGCGATGTAATTTAAAGGAAGTCAGTGACTGCAAAGTAGTAGCGGGTGAGAGTGTTGCCAAACAGCATCGGATGGTGGTGTGCAGGATGATGCTGATGGTGAGGAAGGTGAAGAAGGCAAAGGCAGAGCAGAAGACAAAGTGGTGGAAGTTGAAAAAGGAAGAGTGTCGGGTTGTCTTCAAGGAGGAGTTGAAACAGGCTTTGGGTGGTCAGGAAGTGCTTCCAGATGACTGGACAACTACAGCTAATGTGATCAGGGAGACACGTAGGACAATACTTGGTGTGTCATCTGGAAGGAAAGTAGATAAGGAGACTTGGTGGTGGAATGAGGAAGTGCAGGAGTGTGTACAAAGGAAGAGATTAGCTAAGAAGAAGTGGGACATTGAGAAAACCGAAGAGAGTAAACAGGAGTACAGGGAGACACAGCGTAAGGCAAAGGTAGCAGTGTCAAAGGCTAAACAGAGCGCGTTTGATGACTTGTATGCTCGGTTGGAAAGTAAGGAGGGAGAAACTGATTTATACAGGTTGGCACAGCAGAGAAATAGAGATGGGAAGGACGTGCAGCAAGTTAGATTGATAAAGGACAGAGAGGGAAATGTATTGACTGATGACAGAAGTGTTCTGGGAAGATGGAAAGAGTACTTTGAAGAGCTGATGAATGAGGAAAATGAGAGAGAAAAAAGAGTAGAAGAGGTGACTGTTGAGGACCAGGAAGTAGCAAAGATTAGTAAGGGTGAAGTGAGGAGGGCATTGAAGAGGATGAAGAATGGAAAGGCAGTTGGTCCTGATGACATACCAGTGGAGGTATGGAAGTGTCTAGGAGAGGTAGCAGTAGATTTTCTGACAAGAACATTTAACAAGGTCTTAGAGAGTGAGAGGATGCCAGAGGAATGGAGGAGAAGTGTGATGGTGCCAATTTTTAAGAACAAGGGAGACGTGCAGA
>CM045731.1:68721416-68728916 GCA_024760905.1 Plotosus lineatus | reverse complement strand
CCGATCCTCCCATAGTAGGATAAAGGGGTTCAGACACCACTGAATGCCTAGTGTGTTGTTATATTTTGAGGAGCTAATCAGTGGTAGCTTGCCAGCCAGGCAGGAACCATGAAGGTTTTGTCATGTCTCCACGTCTACATCCAATTACGAGAAATGGACGTCAATCCCTGAAGCTTGAATGATGCTCATACAGGGATTGTCATGGCTGTGATCACAATGATCTACCATATGGTTCGCCAGGCCACATACAGACTCACTCACACCTACGGGCAATTTGGAACGGCCAATTAACCTACTGTGCATGTTTTTGGACCTTGGGAGGAAACCGGAGTACCCAAAGGAAACCCACACAAACACAGGGAGAACATGCAAACTCCACACAGAAACACCCAGGCTGGGAATCGAACCCAGGCCTTCTTGCTGTGAGGCGGACGTGCTAACCACTACGCCACCGTACCACCTATAGGTTCTGTCATACGTTATGCTTTACATCAAAGAAAGTCCTACAGAGGTCCTTAATGGTCATGGTGGAGACTTTATTTTCAATCTGGCTTCACGATCTCTTGCAAGAGCTTTGTGTCCTTACTCTAATCCGAACCCAATGAAAGTCGCACTTTCAGGAGGATCTGTAAACACTGGGCTCCAGAGGGTGGCATATGCTATGGATGTTTCTGTTGCCATGTCTGCTGTAATAAAAGATATAAAGATGAAGGGGAATGAAAACCAATTGCAGTGTATGTTACTGTTGCTATATAGACTGTAAAAGATCCTCCTGTCAAAGAAAATTGAGCTGTCTGATCGAGTCCATCTGGACGAGTTCTTCACGCACACACACACACACACACACACACACACACACACACACACACACATTCTGCATCATCAGGGCTGTGTTACTGGGTTACACTCTGCTCCGCTCTACTCCATCCCTTTACCCTACCTCAGTGGTAATGGCCTTGCCATGGTGATTAGCTGTAAATGGTTTTGAGGTGAGGCACAGTGACATAATGAAGTTCCACACACCATATTGTACTTCTGCTTTTGTGGGGACATTCATTGACATAAAGGCATTACACCCACACACACACACACACACACACACACACACACACACACACACACACACACACTCGCGCGCGTGCCAGTTGTGAACTATAGCAACCCTTTTGTCCATATTGTTTAGGATTATTAATATTATTCTAATCACAGGACAGTGTTGAAAGGTTCTAACATTGTAGAAATAATAAAATGTTTCACATATGATGACTTGTTGACTGAGAAAAGTGGTGCATGCGTGTATATTCAAGCCCTTTGCTATGAAGTTCCAATATCTAGTGCTACCAATTACCTTCAGAAGCCATATAATTAATTAACCAAGGTCACATGATCTGAGTATAAGGTCCCAGAGTCAGCAACACCACTAATCAACAGGCACCACCAACCGAGGAACACCACGAAGAACGTGCCTCATTACTTTGTTTGATATTTCTGAATTATGTGGTATACTATATTAGGCAATATTTTGCATATTTCAAACCGTGCATAGGTGCTCGGGTAAGACGGATCGAATTAATGAAATAAAATGTAAATTGTTCAGAACTAAAATGGACTTGCTTGTGGAAATGGAGGTGATGTTAAATAGATTAATTAGCTGTATCGTGGCGTAATGGTTAGACTATCTGCCTCACACCAACAAGGTCCTGGGTTCAAATCCTGAGCTCAGCGGGGGTTCCGTGCGCATGTTCTACCTGTGCCCGCTAAGCTTTCTCTGGGTACTCCGGTTTCCTCCCACATTACAAAGACAGGCTAATTGGTGGTTCTAAATTGTTCCTAGGTGAGAGAGTGAAGGAGTGTGTGATAGATAGATGACTTGTTCAGGAGTGCCCAGTTTTGCCAGAGATAGGCTCCAGAATCCCTGCAACCCTAATAAGATTAAGTGATTTGGTGAATGAGTGATTATACTACATTGTAAAATAAGATCCAGTCAAGCCGTAGACAAGAGCTTATGTCCAAATCCCATAACATGAGGAGTTCACCCATTAGTCCATTCCCAGTATTTTTTACTGGTACTCATTTATATAGACAGAGGCACACGTGTGGTTAAGACATTACCCCCTTAGCACAGTGGGGATCTAACTGGGATTTGAACTCAGTACCACAAGGTTATGAGGCCAGCAGACTAACTACTACACTACCGGCC
This sequence comes from Plotosus lineatus, assembly GCA_024760905.1. Classification (NCBI taxonomy): domain Eukaryota; kingdom Metazoa; phylum Chordata; class Actinopteri; order Siluriformes; family Plotosidae; genus Plotosus; species Plotosus lineatus. The sequence continues at coordinate 68,726,716 of CM045731.1, read as the reverse complement.
CTAATGTTTCAAATAAAGTTTGAGTATACAGTGGAACCTCACCTTACGAAATTAATCCATTCCAGAGCCTTTTTCTTAACCTGGATTTTTCGTAAATTGAACCGCATTTTACATGTAAAACGTGTGATTCGTTCTAAGACCCCCAATACTACCCCCTAAACCATTTAAAAATTATAAAAGTATACCTTTTAAGGCCTCCTTCTGCTTCAATATTGTACCGATGGAAGACCGGTTTGGCCATATTCTTTTGCGATGTCACTCAACAGCATGCCACGAGCCTGCTTCTTCTTTTCACTTGCACCAGAAATCACACGCACGCACGCACACGCGCATGCGCGCGCGCGTGTGTGTGTGTGTGTGTGTGTGTGTGTGTGTGTGTGTGTGTGTGTATACGTGTTGACCATGTCTTCTTAGCAGAGTTATAATCTTAAAAATGTTTATGGAAGGTTAAAAGCTTGAGTCAAAAAATAAAGCAATGAGCACACTCAAAAAACTCATGAAACAACAGTAACTCTGCCTTTACACGAAAAGCATTATGAGAGATGCAGCTCCATAATAGCCAATGGGAGGGAGCTGCGTCATCCCTCCTCGCCAGTGCGAGGCCAGCGGGGCAGGATGTTGGGAGATAGCTAATGGAAGCGAGCTAAGTCATCCCTCCTAGCCAATGGGAGGCCAACGGGGTGGGATGTTTGAAGACAGTCAGTGGGAGAGCAGCTTGTGCATTGTTTTAATGTTTGAATGGCGCATTTGAATGTTTGAATGATGCATTTGGCGCGTTTCGTAAGGAGAACTTGTTTCGTATACAGAGACAAAAGATTTTGGAAAATGTTTTTCGTAACCTGGAGTTTTCATTTGCTGGGACTATTGTAAGGTGAGGTACCACTGTATATGGTTTATTTGGTGCATTCTGTTTGTTGTAAGTTTATTTAAAGCGCACAGGCAGGCTGCAGGTTTTCATGAAGGGAATTATTAGTTTAATCCTGTGTGATTTATCTTCAAATGCATATTTGTGTATCACGGCATCAACATCCTGGAATCCGTAATGAGAGCTGATGAAAAGACAAGCTCGGACAGAATCTAGTCTGTAGGGAGCCACCAACCAGGCCGACACCTGAGGCACTAATCCCCTGTTTTACTCTTATTAACGTATTCGAGTGTCAGGATGAAATCTGACCTGCCCCAAGCAAGCGACCAGTTCGTGTTGCACGCACTGAAGTGCCTTCGCTCTCGCTTTCTCTTTTAGCCTGACCCTGCGCTTTGCTTATTCAGTTAGTTCAAGTACAATCAAGCCTTTTCACTTGCAAATCAGGCTGGTGCAGGGACAGAGCAGACGAGCTGAGCTCATTTAGTAAAAGAAAAACCTCACTGTAGAGACAGAAAACAGCCTATTAAAAAAGACATATGTAGCTAAATTCCAAGGTCCCATGGGATATGCAAAAAGGCGCAGACCTCCCGCAAGAATTCGCTCCTTTTTTTTTTTAATGCAAATCACACAGCAGCACTGATAAGCTGTGGAGAAGAGGGGTGGGGGGGAGTGATAGGTATTCCAGTCTGTACGTGAATGGCCCTGTTCTGTATGAGGGTGATAAAGTATTCTTCACAGACACCACACTCAATTGACCTGCTATTAATAATACTGGAGGATTAATTAAAATGGCCGCTTGAGGACAACAGCTGAATATAAACGTCTTTTTAAATGGCCAGGGCTGAAAAGAAGAGCCACTCACATGTCTTACTGTCAGCCAGAGAGCAAACGTTGGTCACGCTACCTTTACGCTACATCAAAAAAATGGCTTCCCTGCACCTGATGCTACTTCACTTCGAGTTAAGTAGAGCGTTAAGTGGGAGGTTCATCGCACACAGGCCGTGAATCGTACGAGTCAGATGATCTCGTTGAACTGGACTGAATTCTGGATTGGTCAGGTTGAAGCTTGCAGATCGTTAATCCATCGGAGATCAGATTTCCTCCATGAATTATTATTATTATTATAATTATAGCTTTAAAAATACTCAACATTCTAACCGGCGAAATATCCACTACAACTTAAAATGTAATTACTAAATAAAATATTTCAAAATTCTGATAGAATTAGTCTTATGATATGACAACCAGGGTGGCACGGTGGTGAAGTGGTTAACATGTTATCCTTACATCGAAAAGGTTCAAGTCCCAGGCTCAGACGTTTCTGTGTGGAGTTTGCATGTTCTCTCGATGCTTGTGTTGGTTTCTTCTGGGTACCCTGACTTCCTCGCATAGTCCCGACATGCACATGAGGCCAATTGGCTGTTCCAAATGTGAGTGTGTGTGTGTGTGTGTGTGTGTGTGTGTTGTGTGTGTTGTGTGTGTTGTGTGATAGCGATGGCCCGATGAGCTGTTGAGGGTGTACCCACCTTCACCCAGTGTTACCTGAGATATAGGCTCCAGCCTCCCTGCAACCCTAATAGGATTAAGGAGTTTGGCAAATGAGTGCTTGAGAGTAACTGACAGAGTAACTGAGTTTCATTATATGGAAATGAAAGTACACACAATCTGATTGGCTGTTGAGTGGTCCAGAATTGACTTGGTCTGGAATTTCCTTGTACTGACCTCATGCTCAATTAATTTTTAATTAAGTGATATAAATTTGAGCACAGTATAGAACACTTAATTTAATAATTTAGAAAAAAGTTGTTTTTCTCAAATCCTGTAAAAGGGGTATTTCATATTTTGTGGGGTTTTTTTATCGATGGTGTGAGGACATGTTTTTGTTTTAGTTTCTCATCTCTGTTACCTGATCACGTTCAGCTCTATGAATGAATACTCATTCAGACACTCACTTACTGAACCGATTACGCCTGCTGGAGTATTGAAGAAACTGGAGCCTATCTCAGCCAACACTGAGAACACACCCTGAACAGCTCATCAGACCATCATGGGGCCAACACACAACCATTCACACATCCACACCTCGGAGCAATTTTGAACAGTCAATTGGCCGAATGTGTATTTCTTTGAACTGTTGGAGGAAACTGGGAGAACCAGAGGAAACCCCACGCAAGTACAGGGACAACATGTAAACTTCACACAGAAGCACCCAAGCCTGGGACTCAAACCTGAGACCTTCTTTCTGTGAGGCAGAAATGCTAACCACTATGCCACCATTCTGGCCTGACCCACCAATGCCGTATCATATAGTAGGACATCCGGTGTTCTGACTGATGGGACCTTCTTCCTTGTGTCTGACTTGATCCAGCGAAACTTTGCCGGCAGCACGAGGACTGACTTGCTATTTCATTCTCCAACCTAATGGACAGAGCGTGTAGAAAAACAGTCATAGAATCGAATAGTGTGTGTTGGGCGTGTCCTCCATAATGTAATTTGCCAACGGGGTTTCGCAAGATCGGGTCACGAATTACAAACTGGAGGAATCCATGCTAAGAACTTGTGCTAGCTCACGACTTTTTGCTGTGCTTTTTACACTGAACAGCAAAATGCAGCCGTTCTCAGCAAAAAGAAAAGAAAACAAATGAGCTACTGTTTTGTTAACTGGTTAAATGTGTGTTTCCTCAAAAAAATGAGTCAAAGTTGCAAAGGCTAAATGCCCCCCCAATCACAGAATCACCCAGATATAGGGATTTCCTCGTAGCCCTGTTCCAGATATTCATCAGTCGCTTTTGTTCTCTCTCCCCCTCGATCAGACCACCCAGCATGCCGTCCATCAGCGTGCTCTCCAGCTGTGGCCTGGCCATGGCCCATTTGTGTTACTGTGTTTCCATGTGGCTGAAGTCTTTCTCCTCACTCTCTCTCCTCCACAATGGCACAAATGCACTGGCCTTTGTGCCTGGTGCAGGTGTCCGGGGCATGAAAGGAGCCCAGGCTGAGCACTCCATTCAACCAGACACCCACCTGTGGCAGACGCCAGGCCCACATGACTCACCAGGACAGCCTGTGTTACAAAGAGCAGAAGCTTCATTACTGATGACTGCGTGGGTGGAATTCATTCATTAAACTCACATACGCGCATACTAACGCTCAGAACAGCTGGGGGTCTGCATCTGGCTAAGCATACCACGTGATCAAAGAAAGTACAGTAGCCTGTGTGTGTGTGTGTGTGTGTGTGTGTGTGTGTGTGTGTGTGTGTGTGTGTGTGTAAAAATATTGAAATGTTTTTTCAACACTTAATTCGATTGCATAATTTTGTTCCTGACTGAACAAAAGGCTTTATGTGACAAACAAAGGGTGTAGAGTGGGGTGTGTCCCAATGAAAACAGCAGCCTGCAGCAGTCTAAACATATAAAGAGTTATTTTAAAGAGTTTAAAATAATAATAAAAGTTCAGGTCCTATGATCAGAGCGTGTTGTTTCTAGGTGACTTGGGCACGTTTGAAGGCAGGAAAACCGGAACACGGCGTGGATACAAAACTCGTGACTTTTTTTTTTTTTTTTTTTTTTTTTTGAACATCACACACTGAGCGGCGGCTCATACCTTTCCCAGTGTGCTCACATGACTTTGCACAAATCAGCAGTGCAGACTGATGGAATATAACTGATGCGTAAAAGCTTGGTTAACTTATAGACTTCAGATCTCATGAAGTTTCGTGTAATGATTAAATATCTCCGAGATCTTTGACTTTGTGATAAAATGTACGCTGGCCAGGCAAAAAAAAAAAAAAAAGTCATACACTCTATAATGTTTTCATGCAATGCATTTATCCTTGATCCCAGCATGTAATATGCTCCAGTTGGTCCAGTCGAGGCTCAGCAACATTAATGTTGCAATAAAATGAAGCAGCTGATGAACTGAATGTACTGCATGACCAGGTTACAACATCAATGTACTTTTTCTTCCCTGATGGCACGGATATAAAATATGGGGACTCAAATAATAAAAGAGTGTTTCAGAGAGCATGAGAAAATAATTATTTTCACATGTGCATTGTCCCGCCACACAGTCCTGACCATTGAATCCTATTGAAGGTACAGTATTTGGGATGTGCTGGAGAAGACTTTATGGAGTGGTTCAGTTTTTCCCTCGTCCATCCCAGACGTTGGTGAGAAATGAACGTGACACGAAAAGATAAAGTCTGTTGGGCTTTTTACACCCGAGCCACAGTGTCTCATCAGACTGGTGCTTATTTCCAGTTTCCATAGCGTGAAGCAACCAGGAGTTCAACTACTCCTGGATGGGACGCTAGTCCATCACAGGTTACTTTCCCGGTATATATGTGTATATATATCTATAGACGCTCCCCAACTTACGTTTTAGTTCGGTTCCGGGAGGCTGAACGTAAGGTAAAAAAAAACTGTAAGTTGTTACTGTA
>CM045731.1:68701416-68706416 GCA_024760905.1 Plotosus lineatus | reverse complement strand
CTTATTAAACCGTGTGCACGAGGAACAAATCGTGCAGCTTTATGCACTTAAGAAGTGCATGCACTGAGCATGGAGCTGTGTGTGTGTGTGTGTGTGTGCGCGTGCGTGCTGTATCGGTAAACCCGTGATGCGTGGCACTCGGCAGGCGCTCGCGCTTTATACGCGGTTTTGTTCCATTTTCGCTTGAAATGTGATTCATACATCATCATAGTGTTCGCGTGTAAAAGTTCCTCGTGCTGCAGGTCCGAGTCCCGGTACGACGTCATGCTCGTGCAAACCCATTCTGGAGGAGGTGGTGGAGGTGGAGGTGGTGGTGCCTCCTCGGTTCGATCCAAAAGATCTGGGTTCTAGCTTTTGTGCAGAACCTGGAAACATTCCCTCAGTGCAACATCCCACAGCAGGATTCCTGCTGATTGTGTTTTGTTTTTGTTTATCAAACCTTTCCGTTCCTTTCATGTTCCTCCAATTCATGATTTCCACTTAACGGCAGTTTTTCACGAAGCTTTTTTTTTTGAAAGATCCTTCCATGGAAAGAGATCTTTTTCTTGTTGGTGTGCAGGAAAAACCTTTTTGTTGTTGGTGGAAGAATCCGTTTCAGGACGTGGTACGTGCGGCGGTTGCAGATGTTGTGATGCTCCTGGAAAGGAACCGTGTGTGGTGGTTAGCATGTCTGCATCACAGCACCCCCCCCCCCCCCAAAAAAAACAAACAAAAAAAAAAAAACAAAAAAAAGGTCATGGGTTTGAGTTCCGGGCTCATTTCTATAGCGAGTTTGCATGTGTGGGTTTCCTCTGGGTACTACGGTTTCCTTCTATAGTCCAAAAACATATATACAGTACAACAAACAGTCAACTGACTGTTTCAGACGGAATCGTGGGTGTAAGAGGAACTGTGTGTTTCGGCTCTGTGATTGACTGGCAAGCTGTTCAGGGTGCACCCGTCTTCACCCGGAGTCAGCTGAGATAGGCTCCAGAATCCCTGCCACCTGAGTAGGATTAAATTAAATCGTGCAGTGAATTACCCCCCATCCCCCCTCCCCCCCAGTCAGAGATTAGCAGTTCCTCCAGGAGTGATGGTATGACTAATAGAATCGCGGGGATCCTGTGGCAACATCACGCACGATATTCAACCTCAGTCTTTTAAACGTTGCTCCATATCCTGAGTGATGAAGACAACCGAGGTTTTTAATTAACTTTGTTCTTTGAACACTTTCATCACCGCGCATTCTCATTGGCTCGTTTGCGCTCACACGGCTGGTGCACTCCAAACCAGCAACAGGTTCGTGAGCAAAAAGCAGAATGCGACACACTGTTTACTCTGAATTCAGACGAGAATTATGGTGATGCTCCATGTGGTTTGTATTTTAAGTCGCTCTGCCGCATTTCATCATTTAATTCTTATAGACTACACACACACACACACACATACACACATCACAATGCGAACACACCTGAGCCAGGTAATCAAGGCTCCCAGAAGGTTCAGGTGTGTCAGAAACTTAAATCCCGGGCAAATCTGGCTTGAATCCCAGAGGGCTGAATGGAGAACATCTGTCTCAAAGCAATAAGATGGTGAACCTGCAGTTTGAGTTGAGGGGGGGGGTGAGGAATGGAATGAGGGGAGGAATGGAGGTCACCAAGGGAAAGAACGAGGTTGATGGTGTGAAACGCCCCACATTTTCACAAAACAAAGACACCCCATCTTTACAGTCATCATCTCATCGTTTCTTTAAATTGCACTTCTTTTGCGAGGTATCAGATCATATATAATGCTAATCGTGTAGCGCTGAACACGTTTAGCGTTCATTCCTGAATGTTTCCCAGAAACGTTATTTGCTTTTAAACAAAGATGGCGATCAGAAAAATCTGAACCGAATGACTGGGTCATTCTGATTAACAAGCAAATTACTGTCAGGACGTTAGAAAGGGTTCTGTTGCATGATTTTTAAATTTTTTTATTTTTTGCTAACCGGCTAATTTCCAACATGAACAGAGACTAAAACTGCTTTTACACTTACGCCATAAGTTACCACAGCACAACAAATAATAATTTGTCCCGGCACAGTATGCACAACTTTCAATGCTTTTAAGTGGTGCGGGTTGTTCTGGTTGCAACTTGCTGTCTGAACATAATCAGTGTGAAGTTGAAGGGTTTACACGAGCGCGTTAGCATAAACCTGTATTGCCAGCAGCAGCAGACAGTTGGCTGTTCTTTAGTGATTTGTGTCGTCACCTCTCTCTCCCTTGGTAACGTTATTATAACATTCAGAAACAACGCCGTGCATTTTGTTTATTTATTGGTTCTTATTTCTGGTGCCCCCCCCCAAACCAAAGTTAAGTTTGTTTATATATATATATATATATATATATATATATATATATATATATATATAAATAAAATATACGTACAGTGGTACCTCACCTTACGAAATTAATCAGTTCCAGAAGTGGTTTCGTAACCTGATATTTTTCGTAAGTTGAGTAGCATTTTACATGTAAAAGGCCTGATTTGTTCCAAGGCCCCCCAATACCACCCCCTAAACCCTTTAAAAATTATAAAAGTATACCTTTTAAGGCCTCCTTCTGCTTCAATACCGTACTGATGGTAGACGGGTTTTGGCCATATTCCTTTGCGATATCACTCAACCGCATGCCACGAGCCCGCTTCTTCTTTTCACTCGCACCAGCAATCACTTTCATCGGGAATCCCGGTGAAATTCGTAACGTGAACACTGTGCGTGTATTGACCATGTCTTCTTAGCAGAGTTATAATCTTACATATGTTTATGAAAGGTTAAAAGCCTGAGCCAAAAAATAAAGTTGCAATGAGCACACTCGAAAAACTCACAAAACAACAGTAACTCTGTCCTTTACGCATGATGAACAATGGGTCGAAGGCACACGAAAAGCATCATGGGTCTTCTGGAGATGCAACTCCATATTAGCCAATGGGAGGCCAGCGGGGCGGGGTGTTGGGACATATGCAATGGGATAGCAACTCCTGCTTTGTTTGAAGTTTTGAGATGGCACGTTTCGTAACGTGAATTTTTTTCGTATCCAGAGACGGAAATTTTAGGTAAATGCATTTCGTAAGTTGGATTTTTCGTTTGTTGGTACTTTCATAAGGTGAGGTACCAATTTTTTATTTATATATATATATATATAAGGCAAAAGCATAACTTGCATCCATGACAGATGTTAGTCTTGCAGATCTATCAAATGTATGTTTTTCTTTCACGTCGAAGCTGACTCGTATGCTCATAATAAAATTACAAAGCTTGGAGCAGCCTGTGAGATGATGGGTTTGGGAATGAAAGGTCATTGGTTCGATTCCCTAACCGGCAGGAAAACTGTGTGAAGGCCCCTCCCCTTCCTTCACTCTGATCTTCACTTTCACAGCTGAAGTGAACGTAGCAAGGCACCCAACCAACTGCTGTCTTGGAGCCGGGGTGTTGCTCCCGCAGCTCCAAATTTACGTGTGTGTGTGGGCGCATGCACTCCCTTTGGGTGTACTCAATGCAGAGCCGAATGACTCTTGTGGGATTAATGGTCTGGTCTGGTACCTTCCGAGTCGTAAGACGACTTGGCGACCTGCCATGAAGGATAACACCTTGATTATCATCTTCATGGAGGTTTTCTTGGCAAGGATAGAAATTGTCTAGAATGATGCGTATCCGGGCGTTAGCCGTTGATTAACTAGCGAAACTTGACTAGCTTTAAAAGTAAGTTAGTGTTTTACCAACTGTGATGTGATACAGCCTCTCTTAAAACCCCACAGATGCCCTTCTGCTTCGGCACGATTGTCTTGTAAGGGCTATTTTGAGGTGTTGATGTGGTGTCGTAGCAATCCTGTCAGTGTGTAGAACGTGGCTGTGGCAGACGGAGGTGTGTGAGATGTGTTGAGGCTGTTGGAGGAGGAGGAAGAGGAGGTGTCCCACGGGCCTGGCGCTCACTGCACAACTCCTCGCCCTCCTAATTTAACCTCCCCTTAATTAGCGCACGACAATTATACATGCTCGGCTTCACCGTATCCCGTGGAACATGGGTGTGAGGGTGTTGTCCCTCCTCCACCGGCACGGCGGCACGCATTATTAAAATTCATGTGTGGGGAAAAGCAGCAGAGAGAAGAGCCTGAAAATAGATGATAATAAAAGCAAACGCAATTAGGCGGCCTGGATTGATGGACATGAGCGCTAAAAGGAGAAGTGCAAGGAAGTGCTGCGCTTATGCTTCCTTCAGCTCTTGGGCCTGCAATGATGGCTGCCACACACACACAGACACACACACACACACACACACACACACACAGACACACACACAGAGACAGACACACACACACACACACACACACACAGAGACAGACACACACACACACACACAGAGACAGACACACACACACACACACACAGAGACAGACACACACACACACACACACACAGAGACAGACAGACACACACACACACACACAGAGACAGACACACACACACACACACACACAGAGACAGACACACACACACACACACACACAGAGACAGACAGACACACACACACACACACACACACACAGAGACAGACAGACACACACACACACACACACAGAGACAGACAGACACACACACAGAGACAGACAGACAGACAGACAGACACACACAGAGACAGACAGACACACACAGAGACAGACAGACACGCACACAGAGACAGACAGACACGCACACAGAGACAGACAGACACGCACACAGAGACAGACAGACACGCACACAGAGACAGACAGACACGCACACAGAGACAGACAGACACGCACACAGAGACAGACAGACACGCACGCAGACAGACAGACACGCACGCAGACAGGCACGCACGCACGCAGACAGGCACGCACGCACGCAGACAGGCACGCACGCAGACAGACGGACACGCACGCAGACAGACGGACACGCACGCAGACAGACGGACACGCACGCAGACAGACGGACACGCACGCAGACAGACGGACACGCACGC
>CM045731.1:68676416-68693916 GCA_024760905.1 Plotosus lineatus | reverse complement strand
AGCGAGCGAGCGTGAGCCGAGAGCGAGCGAGCGAGAGCGCTGCGAGCCGAGAGAGCGAGCGCGTGAGCCGAGAGCGAGCGAGCGCGTGAGCCGAGAGCGAGCGAGCGAGAGCCGAGAGCGAGCGAGCGAGCGCGCGCGTGAGCCGAGAGCGAGCGCGCGCGCGCGTGAGCCGAGAGCGAGCGAGCGCGCGCGTGAGCCGAGAGCGAGCGAGAGCGCGTGAGCCGAGAGCGAGCGAGCGCGCGCGTGAGCCGAGAGCGAGCGAGCGCGCGCGTGAGCCGAGAGCGAGCGCGCGCGTGAGCCGAGAGCGAGCGAGAGCGCGCGAGCCGAGCGCGCGCGTGAGCCGAGCCGCCAGCCAGCGAGCCGTGAGCGAGCGAGCGCGAGCGAGCGGCGAGCGTGAGCCGAGAGCGAGCGAGGCTGCCGCGTGAGCCGAGCTAGCGAGCGTGAGAGCCGCGTGAGCGAGCCGAGAGCCGAGCGAGCGAGAGCGCGAGAGCCGAGAGCGAGCCGAGCGCGCGCGTGAGCCGAGAGCGCGCGCGTGAGCCGAGAGCGAGCGAGAGCGCGCGAGCCGAGAGCGCCGAGAGCGAGAGCGAGGATGTGTATGTGAGGGCGAGAGAGCCTCTCCTAATCTCTCTTCATCTACTTTATTCTCAGTTCTCTCTCTGCATATATTATATATTTTGTGTGTGCGCCCAGTATAAGAATGCGATTGTTGTCCGAGTCACAAGGTTATTTATTTATTTTTTGTGTGCTTCTTGCCAGACACCAGTTTTGTTGCATAAGGTGTGTGCGTGCGTGCATGGCCTAACCAAGGCAGACTGCAGATTTAGATGGAGGTTGACAGGAAGCTGTGTTTGGATATCTGGCGTTGTGTGTGTACGTGATTTGTTTTGTCTCTTCACCGGCGCTGTCCCACTCAATTTCACTTTACCATCAGTGTTCAGCTCTTTGTACGTTTTAGATTTTCGACAGTCAAAACACTCCACTTGTCTGAGGAAATATGGGTTTCACAATCAGGGTATACTTTTTGGGTTCACAGTGGCTCAGAGCAGAAAACTTCCAGTTTTTGTGGTTTCTTGTTACCAGTCATCACCCTACGGATTATTTCGTGTGAAATATCAGTGCTACACGTCTAATGGCGGTCTATTGCAGTAATAACAGCATCAGTGACGATCATTGAGATTTCCAGAGAAGACACTTTCTGACGGACATGCTTATCAAGCTGATGTGGAACTCGGCACACTGAGAGAATTTCACATCCAATCCCAGGCAAGCTGTATAGTACAGTACTGTGCTTCTTTTGAAACGGCAATTAATATCTGAAGAAGAAGCACTTCTGTCCTTTACATGTAATGTCTACTTTCCGGAGAAGACGGTTTTGATACACCAAGGATCCTGATAAAGTCACTTGGATTATAAAGAGAGCTTACAAGTAGCAGAGCATCTTTCTTTTTCGTCCAAAAGTAAGAGAGTTCGTAATTAAGAGCGCAATTCAACCGACAGCAATTTAAAATGATCAAAAAGAGAAAAGCTGATATTTTTGTTACAGTGGCGAGAATCGAATTATGTACTCGGTTAAAATTTGAGCAATCTTTAACGCTAATAAAGCTAATTTATTGGAATTGGGAAAATTTCACCGGTGTGGCTGCGACTCCTCTTCTTCTGCACAGCAATAACAAGGGGCAGTCATAAAGTGTGCAAGTGCATACTTAAAAGTGTCCCTTGTATAACTCGAAAAAGACAACCCTTATCACGAAACAGCCCATATCCTCAAAGATGTTTTATTTGAAGTACAGACGCTCCCCGACTTACGTTCATCCGTTTTACGTTTTTTTAATTTTACCCCCCCCCAAAAAAAAAAGTCAAATTTTGAGTTTAGACGTACCTACATAGCACGTGACGTCATGACGCTGCATTCAGTGTTCACAAACTACAGACTGTGTGTATGTGTGTATGTGTGTATATATATATATATATATATATGTATATGTATATGTGTATATATATATATATATATATGTATATGTGTATATATATATATATATATATATATATATGTGTGTATGTGTGTGTGTATATATATCAGTTATATAGTGTTAAGTACATGTGTTAAGACGTCATCTCTGTGTTTACACTGTTTTGTGGACTTTTGTAACCCTAAGCAAATCTGATTGGTCGGAAGTGTAAGCCTACTATCATGGGTGCAAGTCTCATACACAGAGATGAATGAACTATCTGCTCAGATCGGCACAATGTTTATATTTATTATCTTTTAGCAGAATCCTAAGAGTGTATACTTATTTTTATATTAATATTCATTAGGATTTGTACTTGTTCTTTGTATGCATCTCTTAAATAAAGTTTACTTATTTACACAAAAGAACGAACTCTCTGCTTTGCTGGGATTCACATGGCAGGCTGTGTTCTAAACGAGTTCCACGGCACCCTTGTGCACTTGAAAGACCGGAAGTCCGTATAACCCACAGCAAGTATGACTGAGTAAGAGCTCAGTATTGAGCGCCTCACATATTGTAAGCTTCATGTGAAGTGACTCAATATAAATAAGTGGCTTATTTTAAGTTAATGCTGATATATATTTGATATTATTTTACAATGTTATGTTTATAATAATTGATTTATGGGTGTTTTATGAGATACGGTAATGGTATTTATGGATGTATAGTACAGTATGAGTGTCATACGTCACACGTCATGCGTTACTGTAACAACTTACGTTCACTTACAACTCACGTTCGGCCGTCCGGAACCAATTAAAAACGTAAGTCGGGAGCGTCTGTACAGGGATCCCTTACTACTTTGTGCTTCAATTCATGTGGCTTCAGTCCATTGCGTTTTTTTTTTTTTTTTTTTTTTTTTTTTTTGAATATTCATCGAATTAAAAAATAAAGAAATTAAGGAAGAATGGGGGGAAAAGTTAAAGAAAATGCCACAAAAACAAGGCCAATTATGCAAAAAAAAAAAAAAAATCCCCCATCAAAACTACTTACATTGTTGTGAGGTGCGCATCTGAGTGCATACATGCGCATCTGCGTGCACGCGCGAGCATCTGTATGTGTGTGTATTTATATTTTATTTACATCTTATCATTATTTTTGAATGTTTAATAGTTATTATAAGCATTTATCGCATTGAATATGTATTTATTGATATTATATACACATATACATGTACGTATACATCAGTCGGCGGGGGAGATACTACTTCACGGATTTCTGTGGTCGCGTGGTCATCTCGTTCCCAATTAACCACGGAAAGTGAGGGATCCCTGTAAAGAATCTTTTTCTGCTGCTTGATTGAAATAATTTTTAATTCACAATCTTCTTCCTTTGTGTACTATATGGGTGAATGCAATAGAGGATGTTACAGGCGGTATGAGAGGAAAATGAAGGCCAAGAGCATACAAGAGTTTTTCGACTGCTTGAGGTGTGTGTGTGTGTGTGTGTGTGTGTGTGTGAGTGGAACCATCAGACGTGCTCAGGGGGCCTCTCTGTGGTCAGCCTGGCCTGTGTGCTTCTGTCAACTGTCAGTTTTCTGCTGCGGTTGCATCCCTTTCTAACTGCTAGTCTTATCGCACTGTCCATTTGCCTTGCAACATGCAACAAAGACACACACACACACACACACACACTCTCACACGCTGTGGTTAAGTCTGTCTAACCTTGTAACACAGAACTGGTTACAATAGTATTTGCTTCACTATATTCAATGTGTCGTCCTTGTGTACTTTAAGTCCTTGAACCTGAAATTAATAATTTCCAGCTAGTTCTTTATCTCCTCACTGATATTCTAGAACAGAAAAAAAAAAAAATCCGTCGAACACTCTGCCGAGATCATTTTACAGCCCTAACCTCCTTTTGGCTCGCAGCAATCCTGCCTGATTGTGCTACATCATACCGTATTACGGTGCATTAGCTGCAGGATGAGAACAATCACGCGGCCTGTGTGCGCCAGGCCGAGCGTCCTCGTCTCTTCAGCTTTACAGCTTATGAATCTGCAGAGGCTGTGTATCTATAATGGCTTGTCTCGATATTACGTAATGCGTACAGTGAAAATGGAATAGTATATTATATATTAAAGTCCAGACTAGAAAAGTGGAAAAGCCAAGACGGTTTTGGCATCGATGCTGAAGAAATTAATCAGTTATTTCGGTTTCAGATCATGATTCAGGCAATCTAAATATTGATTTGATATTTCAGCTTTGCTGTATGTAGCTAGTGGAGATACATTTCATATGTAATGTAAAATAAATTTTTGTTTCCGTGACGTTTGGGACCTTTTGGGGGGGGGTCGTAAGATGCCTGGTTTATTTCTATACAGGAATCCCTCACTTTCCGTAGTTAATAGGGAGCGAGGACCCCCCCCTTCCTCTGCGATCGTCGATTTCCGCAGAATAGGATCGACCCCTCCACCCCCCGACTGACGTATACGTACATGTATGTGTGTATATAATATCAATGAATACATATTCAATGCTATAAATGCTTATAATAACAAGTAAACATTCAAAAATAATGCATAGGATGTAAATAAAATGATTACAGACGTGCACGCACACACTCAGATACGCATCTCATAAAAATTTAAATAGTTTTTTTTTTTTTTGCAGAATTAGCCTTGTTTTGCAGCGTTTTCCTTCACCTTTTACCTACTTTTTTCTTAATTTCCTTATCTTTTTATTTTTTAATAAATATTTTTGAAAAACTCGCGATGCACCGAAGCCGCAGAAACTGAAGCACGAACTAGCGACGGATCACTGTAGTATTGTAAAAATCACTTTACTCAAGGATTTTATTTGTTCTTGTAATCCTTATAGTTTATAATCACGTCATTCTAAATTGTATTCATAATATGAAAAGCTCGACACCTTGATCATGACCCTGTGTGAATTACGCTGAAACTTATTACATATCTGCTTCCTAAATAAATTAATACTTGTACAGAAACTATTTACTTAAATTATTTTTTATCAATTAAAAAAAATTCACTGCTATTGCTAACGTACTCGATCACAGTGGTCTGTTTACAATTGTACATTACAAAGAAATAAGACAGTACATAGTTATGTATATAATAATAATAATAAAAAAAAAACATTCCAAAAGGCACTGGGATTGCCCCCCCCCCCAAGAATTATTGCCGTATTACAAAGTAAAGCCTCCAAAATAAAAATAAAACAGCTAAAGCACAGTGTTTAACTCTTTATACAGTGTACAGGCACAAATACTGTGAAAATCAGCTGAAAGCTATGCTAGGTAAATGTTGATGTTTCACTCGGATTTGTAGCGAGATAAAAATTTAAAGACTTGTTACAAAAGCTAAGTAAGCCGAGTCAGGCTAATCATGTAGCTACGACAGATGATTTAACTGTTAGAGTATATGGGCATAAATACAGTGGTACCTCAATTTACGAAATTAATCCATTCTGGAAGTGGTTCGTAACTTGTTTTTTTTTTCGTAAATTGAAACGCATTTTACATGTAAAACGTGTGATTTGTTCCAAGGCCCCCAATACTACCCCTAAACCCTTTAAAAATTATAAAAGCATACCTTTTAAGGCCTCCTTCTGCTTCAGTATTGTACCTATGGTAGAATATTCCTTTGCGATATCACTCGGCTGCATGCTACGAGCCCGCTTCTTCCTTTTACTCGCACCGGGAATCACACGCGCGCGCGTGTGTTGACCATGTCTTCTTAGCAGAGTTATAATCTTACAAATGTTTATGCAAGGTTAAAAGCCTGAGCCAAAAAATAAAGTTGCAATGAGCACACGCAGAAAACTCATGAAACAACAGTAACTTTGTCCTTTATACGAAAAGCATTATGGGAGATGCAGCTCCATTATAGCCAATGGGAGGGAGCTGCGTCATCCCTCCTAGCCAATGGGAGGCCAGCGGGGCGGGATGTTGGGAGGCAGCCAATGGAAGGGAGCTGCGTCATCCCTCCTAGCCAATGGGAGGCCAGCAGGGCGGGATATTGGGAGATCAACATGGGAGAGCATGTTGGGAGAGCAACTTGGGCATTGTTTGAATTTTTGAGGTGGCGCTTTCGTAACGTGAATTTCTTGTGTCTCCAGATACAAACATTTTAGGGAAAATTTTTTTTCGTAACCTGGATTTTTCGTTTGCTGGGGATTTCGTAAGTTGAGGTTCCATTGTACAATGAAAGTGAGCCAAAAGCATTGGGGATGGTAATATTACCTTCAGAATTATGACTAAATTAAAAAAAGTAAAGACTTGGCATGATCCATGAGTATTTTCTAGCAGTGTCTCTAGTTAAAATATGTAGCCTTTAAAGCCCCCCCCCCCACCGAAAATATAAAGGAACAAATACAGTGAACGTGAGCCAAAAGCATTATGGGTGTTGATGTAATAAAATACAATAGAAAGGATTTGAAGCTAATCAGGCTTTTAACTCGCTAAGACTGTGCTCAACTGTTTTATGGATAATATAATGGTAAATGCAGTGATAACCAGAGTTGTAAAGGAAATCAGTATTTCTCTTTGTGTTGGTAAATTCTTTGCAAAATATTCCCTACGACTTTTTAATGAGCTGCAGTCACAGTTAGCATTTGGCGCAAACTGAACCTCCATGTGGGATCTGCCATGTTTATAGTTACTGGTACGAGGTATGGTTCTCAGACGTTGCTGCAGACACGTGGTTTTATCAGTAGTGCATTTTAACACCAGACCCCCCCCCCCCACACACACACACATACCGCACACGCTATTTTATCGTCCTCCATACATGTCCCTTTTGCTCAATGTCATTACGGTGATCTGAAAGGCTCTAACAGCTTCTGTAATATTAGTTATTTCAGCTGTGTTGCCTTTTTTTCTCGTCACTTGGCACCTTTTGAAAAGAGGCGTTTGAATTTTACCTAATGTGCTGTTTTTACTGGAGGCAGTCGACAGCCGTTTGTGTCTCACTTCTGTTGCCTTTCAAGGCCTCGTTTGACGAGTAGCACTCAAGGTCTTCAGCTTCGGCGTAGCATTCCTCATGTTTTCAGTGGCGGAGGAAGTTATTTTAATTTAGAGTCAAGTCATTTTCCTGAAACCAATTTGAGGCTCATTTTTTCGAAATCCTTATGCAAATATGGCAATGAAACACGGCCGTTAATGTCAACTCGCACTTGTTTTACTGACTCTCTGCTCTCCTGCTTATGACTGATAGGTTAGTGCAGCCTGGAGCCTTTAAGAGCTTTTCAGGGCTTTTAAAGCTTTTTGCAGTTTGACTTTCAGAGTCTGCCTGCTGCATATTTGTGGCCTCGTCATTTTGACAGCACGACTCGACGCTAACTGCCTGCACCTTTTGAAGCTTGACTAATTCCTAGGCCATGAAGAGGAGCGTAAAGACTCCTTCCATCCATCTTATTTCTCCTCCTTGTGTCTTGTTAAGTGTTTTTGTGAACCTGAGAAAGGCTGAGTGGTTGTATATGCCTGTGAGCAGATGTGAGAGGTTTAACAGTCAGTTCAGCCATGCATGGCTGTGTAGACACATCCTGTAACACGAGAGCCCCAACACTTCAGTCAGGATAATTGATTATCGCTGAGTGCTCCATTTAGGACAAAGCCTAACTGCACCTGTATTGTCATGTGGAAACTACCGAACTCGCCAGCATGCGCTTTACACACGAATGAAAATACATTGCAACCTGGAGAGGACCAAGATCTAATCCAGAGTTGTTCTCCTAAAACTTCTGAAGATTTTTAGCTGATAGCAATGTCTCTCTCTAATGCTCAACCGTTATGAGGTCATCATGACAAAGAAGAAAGCAACATGAAACGGCGAAGTTAAATTTCATGTTCAGGTTTCAACTGCAGCTTTACCCAAAATAGAAATAATTTTTTTAAAGATAAAATTGTTGTAGTTAGGTTTTGTTCTCCCATTGGCTTATACAGAGTAACCCCCCCCCCCCCCCCAAAAAAAAAGGCTGATTACACTTTTCATGTGACGAGTGCAAAAGAAAAGTGTTTCCGTTTTAACTTCAGTCTGAAAAAACCCAATGTATTTTTACAGTATATGTGGATTAAATTAAATTTCTAATTTTGTTGGTGAAGGGGTGCATTTTCCTATCCCGTTTTCCAGTTTGTATTTTAATACATTAATCTGTTTAATGGAAACGCAGCTATTACAATGATGAGCTTGAAGTGAGGAATAACCACATCATTTCATATTCAGTCATTTCCATGAAGCCAGATTACTCCATTCCTTTAAAATATGTGACCGTCTATCAGCTCGATCAGCTAACCTCAGCTAAATAATTAGCATAAATGTATACAAGTGGTTGGAATGAGTAATCTTCTGCAGTAGCTAGAGTTCCCACCCCTCAGGTATGCTTCCCTTATCACACCCAGTCACCACCATTCAGGGACGATGAGGCCAGGCCTTCTTGAGGCATGTTATACCAGTTGACCCCTAACCCCGTCACCCCTACTTCTGACTTGATGCATGTATACACTTGATTGTGTATTCAGGAGCAGTGTAACACACTATTGTTATCGGCGGTAAGTACCATCCACATCCTGGTGTTCATAAGTTTAGAGATGCTTATGATTGGTGATGGACCGTGAGGAGGACGGGAAGTGTGAGAATGTCATTCCTCACTCTCTGAGAACTCTGCCAGTTAGTTCCCATGAGCTCCCGGCCACGGATGGCTGTATACAGCACTGTGGATTCGTACTCATGATCTCGAGGATGATGGTCCAGCTCATTTGTAAGACTGGGGTCAACTACAGCAAGTATTGATCTCCTATGAAGTACAGTGGTACCTCATCGTACGAAAGACCCAACAAACGAAAAATCCAAGTTACGAAACGCATTTCGACTAAAATGTCCGTATCGGGATACGAAAAAAATTCACGTTCCGAAACAACCCCCCCCCCCACCCCACCCCATCTCAAAAATTCAAACACTGCACGAGTTGCTCTCCCATTGGCTATCTCCCAACACCCCACCCCGCTGGTATCCCATTGGCTAGAAGGGAGCTGCATCTCCATAATACCCATGATGCTTTTCGTATGCCTTCGACCCACTGTTCGTCACGGAGTTCTAACATGCGTAAAGGACAGAATTACTGTTGTTTCGTGAGTTTTTTGAGTGTGCTCATTGCAACTTTATTTTTTTGGCTCAGGCTTTTAACCTTGCATAAACATTTGTAAGATTATAACTCTGCTAAGAACACATGGTCAACACATGGGCACACAGACACACACACACACACACACACACACACACACACGCGTGTGTGTGTGTGATTCCCGGTGAAAGTGATTCCCGGTGCGAGGGAAATGAAGCGGGCTCGTGGCATGCTGTTGAGTGATACCGGAAAGGAATATAGCCAAACCCGTCTACCATCGGTACGATATTGAAGCAGAAGGAGGTCTTAAAAGGTATGCTTTTATAATTTTTAAAGGGTAGTATTTTGGGCCTTGGAATGAATCACGTGTTTTACATGTAAAATGCTACTCAACTTACGAAAAAATCAGGTTACGAAACCACTTCTGGGACGGATTAATTTCGTAAG
The DNA here is from genome assembly GCA_024760905.1 of Plotosus lineatus. Taxonomy (NCBI): domain Eukaryota; kingdom Metazoa; phylum Chordata; class Actinopteri; order Siluriformes; family Plotosidae; genus Plotosus; species Plotosus lineatus. The sequence continues at coordinate 68,684,378 of CM045731.1, read as the reverse complement.
GTGAGGTACCACTGTAATTTATGATGAGTTAGTCCTCATGTGGGCCACCTGTTGATGGGATTTGTTTTAACCTGAAGTTGTAATAATTCCTTCATATCGTATCTTGCTCTTTATTATTTTTTTCTATGTTCTCTAAACTCTCTATTGGTATAAATGTAGTCTTTGTGGGGGTTTTTGGTGAGGAAGCGCAGGAAGATCATCATTGTCGGAGAAAATACATCTTGGTATTTTGCTGTCTTCTAAATGGAACCCATGAATAGTGACTATATCTGTGTCGGTTGATCAACATTATGCGCTTTTCTTGACCCTTGCATCCTTGTGCAGTGATTGAAACTCCCATTTGATTATCCAAATCGGTTCTGAGCAGAAACTGCCATCTCCTTCAGTCTGTCACTTTTTGTGACTTGTATGCTCATCTCAAGTGTTTCCTTGACCGCATGGATAATCTGTTCTCCTTGTCCCGTAGCTCACCGGAAACAGTGGTTTATTGATCATAAGAACAAAACGATGGTGTAAAAGAGATGCGAACTGCTTTTGATTTATATGCAAGCACAGGACAATCTCCCTGACCCCATACACTGTTTGATGGCGTGCCACTGAATTTAAGATGGCTGTCTGTTAACACCTCGCCCTGCTGAAGGGGCCTCCCTTTGTTGCCTCCAAAGTGATGGGAGGAGTGAGAGGGTAAAGCAGTATGAACCCTGCAGGGACGAGTCCAGCATTGAGCTTTTTGTTTATTTATTTATTTTTGTGATTGGAAGTCTTTTTAAAACACGTAGTAGGACATGGTGAATGGGAATTAGGTCAAAAGAGACGTCTCATTCAATACTCTGTTGCTATCTTTTTCTACACGTACATCTATAGCTTGGGGGAGGGTGGAAGCATGCTTGTGCTGTCTGGGCCTCTCAGTTTATTTCCTTCCTGCAAGAGGTTGTGGGACATCAAGCCACTGCTGCCCTACCAGGCTTGAGGCCCAGATCTGTCTGCTTAACCACAAGCCTCTACCTCAAATGGTATGCTGTCTGCATTTTTGGCACTATATGAGGACAGGAAGAAGAGCAAGCTAGAAAGAGCCAGTGTGTATGCAGCAGGAAAGAGCGTGATGCCGAATTCCAGTGAAAGGATGAATATGATGGAGAATGTGAAAGAGACTGCAAAGCATGCTGCTCCTGTCGGGTGGTAGCGACAAGGAGAGTGGGTGGTGCCAAGGGGCAGGCTGGTCCATTCTCTCCCCACCTGCCCCTTGTCTGAAGCCTCTGATTGGCTGCCAGTGCAGTGGAAAAAAAAAATGAACCACTATGTTTTTGTTGGGTGAGCAGCTTGTACATGCCTGGTGCTCTCGGCTGCTTTTTCCTGCAGAGTCAAAAAAAGCTGAAAGCCTTTTGTTCAAAATGCTACCAGAGCAGAATAATGACTTGAAATCTGGACTGGGAGAAACAGTATAATTTCTGGAACAGTACTGGGATTTTTGTAGCCTGTCTTACATTAACATAAGGCTTGATTATAAACATTACCAAATAGTACCCGGAAAACATTTAATAAATATTCTGACCGGGAGCTAAAAGTCGTCGTCATCTTTTTTTCCCCTTTTTGTTTTTCTTTCTTTTTATGATTGGGATGGAGGCAATCATAGTATGTACTCTCGCCTCAGAACAAATAGTTCCTGGGTTTGATCCCTGTGGTTGGCAAGGGCGTTTCTATTTAAAAAGAAATTTAGTCGGAAGAAACCCACACGAACGCAGAGGGAACATGCAAATTCCAAACATGTGCAACTCAGAATAACTGGCTGGTTGAAATTGTCCCTAGATGTGAAAGGATGGTTGCGCTTGAACAGGTTCTGCATGTGACTACCCTCTCAGGTAAAAATGTACACTACCACAGAAACCACCCAGTGCATTATGGGTGAAGGGATGAACCAATAAATCAAATGACAATATGAAGTTACGTTTTTAAGTCAGTTTCTCCATATAAAGTTTTACAGGGATCCCCCACTTTCCGCAGTTAATTGGGACCGAGATCCCCCCGTGACCGCCGAATTCCGTGAGGTAGGCTTGACTCCCCACCTCAACTGATGTATACGTACATGTATATGTGTATATAATACCAATGAATACATATTCAACGGTATAAATGTTTATAATAAACATGCATTATGTTTGAATAAGAGGTAAATAACGTATAAATACACACACATACAGACGCGCGCGCACAGAAACGCACCTCACATAAAAATGTAAGTAGTTTTGATGGGGGAGGTTTTGGGTTGCTTTTTGTTTTTGTTTGGGTTTTTTTTTTTTTTTTTTGCATAATTGGCCTTGTTTTTCCGGCATTTTCCTTAACTTTTTCTCCTATTCTTCCTTAATTTCCTTATTTTTTAATTTAATGAACATTTAAAAAAAAAAAAAAAAACGCTGCATGAATTGAAGCGTGAAGTAGCAAGGAATCCCTGTACAGTGGTAACTCACTTTACGAAAGTCTCACCAAACGAAAAATTCAGGTTACGAAATGCACTTTCCTAAAATTTTTGTCTCTGGATACAAAACAAGTTCACGTTATGAAAGCGCCATCTTAAAAAAATCAAACGCGCCATTCAAACGTTAAAACGCGCCGTTCACACATTCAAACAATGCACCAGCTTCTCTCCCATCAATGACGTTCAAACATCCTGCCCCGCTAGCCTCCCATTGGCTAGGAGGGATGATGCAGCTCCCTCTTATTGGCTATCTCCCAACATCCCGCCGTGCTGGCCTCCCAATTGGCTAGGAGGGATGACGCAGCTCCCTCCCATTGGCTATTATGGAGCTGCATCTACCATAATGCTTTTTGTGTAAAGGACAGAGTTACAGTCATCCCTTGAATATCGCGGATAATGCAGGCCAGACCTGGCTACGATATTCGAAAAACCGCAAAGTAGGAACGCCCCGCCCCCACCCACCCCCCATTTCTACCATGTTGTCTCATTTCTATATGTTTTCGCGTCTATACAATACCAAGAAGTGTATATTAAACGTTAGTTATATGCATATGTAAATACTGGTAATGTATTAATATTTAAATAGAATTTATATATAAATACTTAAAGTACTGTACTCACCTGACAATAGCGCTTCTCCGCATAGCAGGAAGTTCACAAAACCACAAAAAATCCCGCAGGAATGTGCAAGGCAACAGCGTCACGCGTCTAAGCAAATCAGCTTGCGAGATTGAGTTGAGTGGGCGGTCCCTGCCTGAACTGGGGGGGGGGGGGGTACCTCGTTTGGAAACAATGGACGCAGACTGCCTTGGGCCCCTGCCTTCCGTTTGCTTACATATGAGTTTCAGCACGAATTTGGATTTTTTTTTTTAATGAATATTTTTTTATTTTTTATTAAAATACTGCGATGTACCAAGATTGCGATGCTCAAATCGCCAAGTGGCAAATGGCAAATAGATGACTGTACTGTTGTTTTATGCTTTATTTCTTGACTCAGGCTTTTAACCTTCCATAAACATATGTAAGATTATAACTCCGCTAAGAAGACATGGTCAACATATGCGTGTATACACACACACACACACACACACACACACACACACACACACACACGTGTGATTTCCGGTGCGAGTGTAAAGCGGAAGCGGACTCCTGATATCGCAAAGGAATATGGCCAAACCCGTCTACCATCGGTATGATATTGAAGCAGAAGGAGGCCTTAAAAGGTATACTTTTGTAATTTTTAAAGGGTTTAGGGGGTAGGTTTGACAGCCTTGGAACGAGTCACACGTTTTACATGTAAAATGCGGTTCAATTCACGAAAAATCCAGGTTACGAAAAAGGCTCTGGAATGGATTCATTTCATAAGGTTACCACTGTATTTGTGAATGAGATTTATTTCAAATTTTATCTATTCTTTTTTTTTTTTTTAATTGAACCCCCCCCCCCCACCACACACACACACACAAGTACGGTGTGTTCTTGTGGCTAATCAGCCTGAATCTGCAAGTCCTTAAATATGCATACATGTCATTTTTCTTAAAACAACAACAAAAAAATTAGTGCTTGGGTTTTTTCTAAATGTGAATGACATGCAGTAAATTCATCCCTCCTTAAAAGTATATCTGCGGTTATCAGGAATTTCAACAATTTGAAAATGAAATCTTCTGGTCACCGGTGCAGAACCACATCTGCCACAACCCGTAATGCAAAACTGCAACATGCTCATGCTCGACATGATTGCCTTTCGTTCCAAAGTTTGCTCATAGCTAAACAGATTTGTTATGGTTTATGTCACAATTGAATCATTGCTCATTTTATTAGTCAGTGCTGTTGTAGTCGTGTAGTTTGTCCTGTCTTTAACTGATAGCCCACGGTGAGGCCACAGCTTTGCAATTCAGTGCATACAGTGTGCGCTGTTTGGCGTGTTGGTGTGAACTCACTTGAGAAATGAACCTGAAGAGCTGCTGTGAGAATTCACAGTATTGCTGCCCCTGTTTTTTCCCCTCCCTCTGTTTTTCTTTTCTGTTTACTGTCACTGCTTCCTCTGAAGTGTGAGTGGTGAGTCACTTTCTTGTTTTGGCCACAATCTTTTCATCTGATTTTGTCGAGTTAAGACTGCTGTTCCAGACGGTCTGCTAAAGCCTTTTAAAATCTTTAGAATCGCTTTCATTAGCCAGTGGAAACTTGAAAGCGAAAACATCTGTCACTATATTTTCTGTCCATCATGACTCGCAAGGTTCTGTTGCCTTGCTGATTGTCGCAAACCTGACCCATGCCCCCCTCCCCCTCCCCCCCCCCCACCATCTTTCAGGAGAGGTGGTATGAAACCTGATTCTCAGGTAGGAGTGATTAATGCTGTGTGAAGCACAATCAAATGCATCATAGTGCCTGGAGCAAATTCCCCATCTAATAAGAAACCAAAAAGCAAGAAAGATTGAGAAGTCATGCTGTTTGTGTCGTCGTCATTTAAAAAAAATTCCGATCAGATACATACCCTGTTGATTAAATTGGGGAGGTACATTGAGACAGTCACCATACTTCAGTGTATCTGGGGGAAATGGGGTTTCCCTCTGTACACCCCATTAACATCTTCCTCTTTTGACAGGAATGTCAAATGTCACAGACGAACCCATCTGACAGCGGTTTCATTTTGACTAAGTGGGGACTCGGCTTAAATACCAGCAGGTCAAGTGCTGGGTGAAGGATTCAAGAAAACCAGAGCTCTGTTTTGGCATAACACAAGTGCATCAAGGCCTTTCTTTACCTCTTTGGATTGAGTGTGTTGTTCGGTGCTATTATGCTTTTAGGACTTTCAGAGAAGTGCTTTATGTGCTCTGTTATTGAATTCGAACCACCTTACGGCTGTTTGTTGTTCTGCAGCACCTCTGCAACTTAAAAATAATTCATGTTCACTGTCTAATGCTGTCTGTTGGCAGTAATGTGAAGAGACGAACAGAAGAAAGTGTGGGTGGTGGTTGACTGTTTGCACAATTTAACTAAGCTACTCATGGAACTTTTTTTTTTTTTTTTTTTTTTTTTGCATTTCTGATGGTTGTGGCGAGGCTTTGACTGATATGACTTCTGCATGCAGTTGCACTTGTTTCGGTGGAATATCCTCCCTGCTCTCCAGTTTACGCAAAACAGTTTCCAGCCAAACTGGAAGTGTTTTACATGATTCAGAAGGAGCTCTTGAAATAGATATGGTTATTTTTGGTCTTGCTTGATCTTTTGCCTCAGTAGTGGAATCTACTGCAGCGGAATTATGTCTGTTTCTGGGTCTTGATCACTCTTGACTGTTTTTAATAACTATTTATTTATTTATTTATTTATTTTTAAAGAAAAATTTATGTAGTGGTGTTCTGCCAAATGGCCAAGCCAGAAATGATGTTATCAGCCTCCATCCTGTTCAGGGACTCTGCAGGATGTTGATTGTCTTCCCCATTGCTCGAATCTCTCTCTCTCTCTCTCTCTCTCTCTCTCTCTCTCTCTCTCTCCCACCCACAATCCCCCACCCCAGTTCTGCATTCAGCTCCCTCCCACTTGGTGGGTCCAGAGGTTCAGTCAGCGGTGACTCTGCCACCCTTTCCATTGGCCTTTTTTCAGTTTCCTTGTCCCTGCATAATGGGAGGGATTGAGCTCGGGTCACGTGTGTGTAACTTGCGTGGACAATGGTAACACTGTAGCTCTGCTTCCCAGAAGAGGCGCCTATAGTTCCTCCTGCCGGATCAGAGCAGAGATTTCGGGTGGGAAGCCCGACTGATCCATATCCCATTTCGCTCCAGACTTAATGGCACTCTGTGTGTGGCGAAAGGGCCTGGTCGTCTGGACTAGTTTCTCAAGTTTTGACTCAAAAAGGTGATGGATCCTTATTCTTCTGTTGGTCTAAGCCTTTTGCCCATAGTCTAAAAGTTTAGAATGTGTTCCAAGGATTCAGTGTGCATTTTTGAATTTTGGACAGAGTCGAGGTCCTCCTTCAAACCCCTGATCTTCACCACACCCCGGCCGGCTTGTGGAAGCAATCTGTGGCGATGGGGGTGGGGGTGGGGTGGGGGGGGAAGCCACTGGGGGGAGAAACAGAGAACATTTTTGAATACAGTGAATCTGAGGAGGAGGAAGCCAGCCTCGAGTATAAATACTCCCTTTGAGAGCTGTGTTTGGAGGCACACCATGTGACGACTACCACATCTTGACGTTCCAAATCCCAGACAGAGATCAATGGATATGCTCTAAAGAACGGATGTTTGGGCCAGGCTTCCGCTGGGCGCAGACACTGGTGGTTAACCTGTCTCTAATCCCTCTGACCTCCTGCCAAGCAGGAAGGACACATTCCCCTTCCATTTTCTCTATCCCCCTACTTTCCTCTGGGCTTGTTTTATCTGGCTAGTAAATCTGTCTACTTGGGATGAGTTGAGAGGGTATGATGGAAGCTTTGAGGGTGCGTTACTGGATAATAAAAGTAATTAATGGACCAAAAGGCCAATAGCTGCATTGTAAAGAGCTGTAGTAATGGCCACACATGACCGTATATACAGCATAAGCAATGATGTGTTGTTCGCATCATAGAGGTCAGCTTCTCCAAATGAGAGTAATGTTGAGAACACGTGAGAACATTGCAGACTGGTGGGCAAACGGATGTCGTTCCATAAAATGTGAACATGTCCAGTATGGGGTGGTGCACTTCATCCATTCGTTGACCTTAAGGGTCAACACTTTACTGCGCAATAAAATCCAAATTGACTCTACAATCTGCATTATCCGATACATAGATGGTGTTTACACCTGGTAACCAATCATGGGCATCTCCCAGGTCTTGCATGTCTAAGATGATTGATAGAGCTTTCCTCTGAGGGTATTACACAACCCTATGATGCAGCATGTGCGGCAGTCTGAAAAGATGCACTTGGATGACTTGACGGATCTCATAGGAAACATGTTATACTTCAGCTTCAATGATTGATGGCTGGCGTATCAAGGGGTAGGTGAAAATTGGTGGATGGCCAAATTGTTGGGAAATGAAGCAGGGAAGGATGTCTCTTCGTGGAATTCTATGTGATCCACCTTTTTTGTTTGTTTGTTTTCCCATCTGAATGTTGTAGGGTTGTTTTCTGGTTTCTTGTGGCCCAGACTTCACAATGTAAGTCAGCAGCTAGGCTTAGGAATCTCTGGTATGAACATTGCCTGGATACAGCTGACAGTTTGCACATTATCTTATGAATCCTTCAAAATGTGTGTTTTTTTTTTTTTTTTTTTCTCTCTTCTGATGTAGTTGTCTTTGTTCTTGCATGTCAAGCAAATACGACCAAAAAAAACCTTCTCTCTCTCTCTCTCCGTGGCATTCTCTTCATTCCCCTGCTGTGAGATTCAGATAGATAATTAAACTTGAATGTAGATAAAATTGCAACCATTATCCAGCTGCTTGACTGCTGCATCACCCGCAGGATGCCGACACCACCTTAGCCGAGTGAGTGACACAAATGTCATGTCTG
>CM045731.1:68638916-68673916 GCA_024760905.1 Plotosus lineatus | reverse complement strand
TGCCGCCACAGAAAAATAAACCTGGAATTGGTTTCTGGTGACTCATTCTAAGCTAAAGCCCACATTAGCCGACTGCAACTGATTCCATAAAAGCAAACGGCATTTGAAATTAATGTATTTTGTGAACAAAAAATATTTTGTGTGTGTGTCTATGTATGTATGTGGATACAGTAGGCCCTCACCCATTCGTGGTTCACCGGTCGCGGCCCCACATACTCGCGAATTAGCGAGACTCTCTATGTACCTGCTTGAGTTTCTTCCTGGCACCCCCCCCCCCCCCCCCCACACACACACACACACACACACACACAGTCCAAAAAATATACAGTAGGCTGATTGACTGTTCCAAATTGCTCCTAAGTGTGAGAGAGAGTGTGAATAGTTGTGCCATTGTTGGTCTTGCGATGGCCTGCCGAGCTGTCCAGGGTGTACTCTGCACTCGCTCAGAGGCAGCTGAAATGCAAATTAAAATGCACAAGCCACGAGCAGAAGCTTTGTTATACATATAACCCACGTTCACAATCTTGTAACTGTCATTGAAATGAATATAAATAAATAATTCCGAGACTGTATCAGCCGTGTACTCGGTGCTTAATGCCCGGGAAGCTTTTTGAAATGCCAAGAAACTAGAGAAAGAAATCAGTCAGACTGTGCTCGCGCTCCCTAAGTGCGCTTATCCTCCAAATCCAGACAGAGATTAAGCAGCTTTCAGCTTGACGAAACCTGTGATGATGGAAATGTTTCAGATATGCACCGTTCAGTGTGCGCTGCTCTGCGAGGAAGGTTTTTCTCCTCAGTCCAAAAATAATAATCAGTCCGTAATTTTCCAATAACAGTCTGAAGGGTTGTATTTCTTTTATAACGCAGCAATTTGTCAATGCGAGCAATTTTTAAATATTATGAAGTTAATACGCAGAGAAACGCCAACGCTTGTCAAGCTTCAGTGAAGCCATGAAACATTTTTCTTGTCTCGAAACACTATTTATCTTCGACATTGTAAACTCGTTCCATAAAGGTTAAGTCAGTGGTTTTTAATGGAAATTACCACCAAATCAAGTTCGTTGTGATTGTCACGCCGCAACCAATTCGAACCAAGAATTCCGCAGTTTAAAGTGTCGCGATGAGTGTCCGTAATAAATCAGCAACAATGATTGTGTTTAAAATGTACACGAGGATACTTTGTAGGTGATGAAATGAGGATGGTGGGGGGGTGGGGGGCAGCAACTTTAATCCCTACGAGAATAGCGGACACGGTCTGGGGGTGCACCACGTACTACACATTTCACACCTTTTTAGCGTTCTTGCATTTACGTGGAGACGTTCGTCCAGAGCAGGGATCACCAACGTGGTGCCCGTGGGCACCAGGTAGCCCGCAAGGACACTATAAGTTGCCCGCGGACCTGTTCACTGCTAGTTTTAGGACAGGCCCACAGCTCCATAGCGCCACTCTCCATTGAGCTGCATCTAATTTTTTTGAATATATTTTAAATCAAATCAATATCTTCACATAGATAAATATCATTAATTATTAATGATAACATATAATTAAAGGTAAATTGAGCAAATTTGTAATTTCAGAGGTGTGTTTTGACCTGGTAGCCCTTCGCATTAATTGGTACCCAAGAAGTAGCTCTCGGTTTCAAAAAGGTCGGTGACCCCTGGTCCAGAGCGACCTCCATTTTTGTCCAGCACTGGCCGGCCACTTGATAGTAATAGGCCTTGATCAAAGCCCTTAATCCTCAACTGCTCAGTTGTGTAGGGTTAAGGGCTTTGATCAAGGGTCCAGCACTGGCCACTTGGTAGTAATAGGACTCGGAACCCCCACCACCACCACCACCCAGCCTTGTGATCAGTAACCCCATAGCCTTATCTTCTTCTGGATGTTTTTCATTTTCGACCCCTCTTCCTGCCAATAAAGTTCAGTGATTCATTTGCATTGATTCATCTTGTCATCTTTGAAGATCTCGAGCTCAAGCCTGAAGTACACTTCCACCCAAAATCTCCAACCTTCAATGGCGCGGCGGGTTCGTACTAGTCAAAAAATCCGAGCGTGAAATTAAAGAAGCCCGTACGAATGGCGGTTAACAGTGCGAGTGAGAACAGAGAATAAATAGGGTTATTATGCACTTGATAGATATTATAACAATCCAATTAAATCAGGAGAGCCGATATGGGTAATTTCCTGGCTTCAGCACCCTCCCATAATAACGCAGGTGAAAAGTGCTACGGGAAAGGAGTGTTTGAGTGCCATTAAAAGCGTTTATCCGATGACTGATGTCTGAGCAAATGCTGTGTTAAAGCGTAGAAGCTGCTTTTTTTCCCTTTTTTTTTTAATATTAACTTAAGTGTCTGTGTGTGCGTGTGTGCGCGCACATGCGTTTGCCTTGCATCATGAACAATAATAAAAAATGTATGTTCACATTAGCAGCAAATTCAGTTTCTAAGGTTAGCATTACACATACTTGTATCAAATCACAGCCACACCCCTGCTCTAACTTCACAACTTGAGTACTTTAAGACCACACACACACACACACACACACACACACACACACACACACACATACACGGTGTACTCCACAGAGTTGGAAATGTATGCGAGAGTTTCTAATGCACTGGCTTGAGCGCCAGTCCCCTCAGAGGACGTCTCTGCCTCCATTAGGCGCTTGCTGGCTTTTAGGGAGCTAGAAAGCGAGTAAGCAAGCACTTGTTTTGTGAGTCCTGAGTGGGTCGTGTGTGTGTGTGTGTCTGTGTGTGTGTGTGTGCGCGCGTGTTTGTCAGGGAGCAGTGATGAGTGCGGTCATGGTTGCCCGCTGAAGGTCAGACACTTGCTGAAACATTCGGAGGCCATGGGTGACTTTATGTGAACGACAGTGTGCGTTCGGGTTCAGGGGATGTTGTCGGGTTAAATAGTGCCGCGTGTTTGTGTCACCAGTTTAAAAAAAAAAAAAAAAAAAAAAAAACTTCCTGAAGCTGGAAGCCCAACAGGAAACTGAGGCACTTGTATAATTAAATGGATAAACAGAATGAAAACACGTTCTTATCAATTTTTAAAAGCATAAACAGTAAGAGATTTGGGCGCGTGCTGTTGTAAGAAAGCCTTCGGTGCTGATGATTGTATGAGCATGTTCATTACTTCAGATCGTTGGAACAAAAAGACTCGTTTCCTCATCAAGCGCAATTAATCAAACATCAGAAATAAAATTTTCAGCGAATCGCTACGTTATGCTAGGCTAACAAACACCACTGTAAATGTGACCGACAGCACCAAGGGATGTAAACACATGTAGCGGCCTGTTATTCAATCATTTGTGCAGCTGCACCTCAAATGCTCGATAAAGTGTTCAAATGCTATGTGTGTGTATATATTGGTGTTTACGACCACACGTAATCGCCATGACATTGTTTGCCAACATCAAGATTTCTTTCTATCCAGTGTCGGGTTAATTTTTCATTCGCATCACAAATTGATGAAAACTGAACCACTCTAGGTCGCCTGGTGTGTAGGCTACTGGATGACTGATCCCATGGCTGGTGGTTCAAGCCCCACTATCACCAGGTTGTCACTGCCCCCACCCCACCCCCACCCCCATGCTGCTAACTGGGTTACCAAAGGCTGGCCATGTCTCTCTCTGTCTATGGTGTGAGGTTCATGTAAAAGAACCATTGCTGACTTTCGTAAGGAGTAGCTGCATAGCCGTCAGCGTGTTTCTGCCCTGTGATGGCCTGGTGAACCATCCAGGGTGTACTCTGCCCTCGCTTGCCTCCCCACGATTAGGATCAAGCGGTTACAGAAAATGAATGACTGGTCAATCAGAGTGTTTTATATTCACTGCGTAAGCCATTTTGTGTATCGTCTTCTGATGCTCCTTCAGATTTGTGAAAATAATAAGCTAAGCATTTAAAGCTGGGACTTTGCATCAAGCTAGCCTCAGTTCCCGAGCATGAATAAATGCTTGAGGGGGGGAAAAAAAAAAAAAAATTGCTGTGTAGTCGGACTGAAGGCCGACAATCAGGACGCAGGGTGAGTGATGATATTTTTAAGTGACCACACTGTTTATTATCACAATTTAATGTACAACTGATTATAAGCACTTGCAGAGTACACAGAATGGTGTGTGTGTGTGTGTGTGTGTGTGTGTGTGTGCGCGCGCGCGCGCGTGTGCTGTCGCTAAAACAAAAGTGGGTGTGTGTCCAGGCGTGATATTGAAACATAAAATGAAGCCTTCCATGAAACCATTATAGCGGACAGGCAATTTAGTGCTTATGGTGTGTGTGTGTGTGTGTGTGTGTGTGTGTGTGTGTGTGTGTGTGTGTGGGAGGGGGAATTAGATTTGTTACTGACCCTCTGCTTATTTATTTGTCTCTCGAACTCTTTCTCTACTGAAGCGCTGTGGTTAAAGTGGCAGATCGAGTCTGTGCTGTTGAGTTACACTTGACCGAACGTGACTTTGCACTTTAATCAGCCTCCGTCACTGCAGTGTGTGTGTGTGTGTGTGTGTGTGTGTGAGTAGGGGGAGAGGGGTGGGGATTGAGTCAGCTAGTAACTGTGAAACGGTCTGTGGCGGATTATCAGATGCAACCTTATGAGCTTCAGGGAGGCTCTTTAGTCCCGCCCCTTTATTATTAACATTGATTTGTGTGTGTGTGTGTGTGTGTGTGTGTGTGTGTGTGTGTGTGTGTGTGAGAGAGAGAGAGAGAGAGTAAGTGGCAGAGACCACGAGAGAACCTGTTGAGTGGTGGGTCAGATGATTAATTACTTCAGTAATTAGGTACAGTGTGCAGTCATTTTAATTATTTTCATTGAGGCCCGAATTTGAAAGGACCTGTTCTTTTTGTGCCCATTTTTTTCCCAGCATGCCTTGCCTGTCCCTGTTTTCACCTGTTTCCCTTTCAGATGCACTCCTCAACCCACCTCACATAATAGACTGTTAACTTAGTCCATGGACATTTCATTCTCTCTCTCTCTCTCTCTCTCTCTCTCTCTCTCTCTCTCTCTCTCTGTGTGTGTGTGTGTGTGTGCGGCCATCTCATGTGGTTTGCATTGCACTTCCAAGTTGTGTTGTCATGACATTAGGATCTGATCAATCAGCCCAGGATTGCACACCACATCGTTCCAATAGCAGCGTGTATGCTAATGTTTTCTGGGTCGCCTGCAGGGCCCGTCCACTTAACCAGCGTCCTCAGCATAATCGCGAGTTCATATTAGTTTCGGGAACAACAGTATGAATGAACACTTCGAACCTCTTTGAAACTGACCAGATGGAGCATATAGATGAATAATAAACAGGTGATCGTAAATCATTTTGTGTGCTTTAAAGTGTTGGTGGTGTTGGGTAGTTATGGTGTTTGTGGTGGTGGTTGTTCGTGGTGGTAGTCATGATGGTGGTGGTAGTCTTCGTGTTGCTGATGGTAGTTATGGCTTTAGTCAAGGTTGGTAGTGGTTGTGATGATGGGATGGGTTGTGATATTGGTGTATTGGTGTTGCTGGTGGTAGTCATTGTGGTGTTGAAGGTGATGGTGTTAATGCTCGTGTCTAAAGTACCTGGCCAAAAGGTGTTTGCTTTGATACTGATATTTTGGCGTTCTGCTCATGTGGCGAGTCGAGTCAAAACACACCAGGCACCATGTTTTTCTTTTCTTACCCAAAACCTCAGTAAGAAATCTCTCTTCTTTATTTATTTATTTATTTTAACTCCAGAGCCAAAACCAAGCTTTTGCCTGATATAACTTTATACAGTGGCACCTTACGATAGTCCCAGCAAACGAAAAATCCAGGTTACGAAAAACAATTTCCAATTTTTTTTTCTCTGTATATGAAATGTTGTTCTTACAAAACAAGCCAAATGTGCCATTCAAACAATGCACGAGCTGCTTTCCCATTGGCTATTTTCCAACATCCCGCCCTGCTGGCCTCCAATTGGCTAGGAGAGATGACGCAGCTCCCTATCATTGGCTATTATAGAGCTGCATTTCCCAGAATGCTTTTCTTGTACAGGACAGTTACTGTTTTTTGACTCAGGCTTTTAACCTTTCATAAACATTTGTAAGATTATAACTCTGCTAAAAAGACATGGTCAACACACACACACACACACACACACACACACACACACACGTGCGTGTGATTTCCGGTGTGAGTGAAAAGCGGAAGCGGGTTCGTGATATCGCAAAGGAATATGGCCAAACCTGTGTACCATCGGTACGATATTGAAGCAGAAGGAGATCTTAAAAATTATACTTTTATAATTTTTCACACTTACGAAAAATCCTGGTTCAGAAAAAGGCTCTGGAACAGATAAAATTCGTAAGGTGAGGTACCACTGTATATAAATTGTCCCCAACATTATTTTGAAGGCCAATCTGCTTCACAGGGGCAGTCGTGGCCTGGTGGTAAATGGCGCTCGATCACTGATCCTACGGTTGGGGGTTCAAGTCCCAGTCTCCACAAGATTGTCACTGTCCCCCACAGTGCAGCGAACTGGGTTATCAAAGGCCGGCCTTGTCTCTCACTGTCTCTGGTGAGAGGTTCATGTAAAAGAACCATTGCTGACTTTTGTAAAGAGGAGCTGCAAAACTGTCAGCGTGTTTCTGCCCCTTGCTATGGGGTGTGTCAGGAAGGGCATGTGACATGAAAAACCTATCCCAAATCAAACCTGCGAATCATTAATATGACGACTCCATGAAGATGGACCCCTGAAGGGAACAGGCAAAAGGAAAAGATGATGATTCTACGATTTTGTTTCCCATCAGGCATTTTTGCCAGACAGACGCATTCGATACTACCTTAAAAGCACAGAATGCTCTCTGCATCCTGTCAATGGTAAAAATCAATACGAGCACATTTTCCGAATAGAAATGATGTAGATATAATCGTATGTGTGTGTGTGTGTGTGAGTATAAAATTATATATATATATAATATCACATGGTCACTTGATGCGTATGATGACTTTATAAATGCCAGGTGTGAAACGATGTACTGTGCTTACGGCATGTCTGATCACAGGGTACTTGTATGAATATCAGGTGAGAAAGAGGACTCTTTCTCTCTCTCTCTCTCTCTCTCTCTCTCTCTCTATACCAGTCTCACTCTGTCATGCTGTCTCCTTTCTTTTTCTCTTGCATTCGCTCTCTTTCGCTCTCACACACAGTCTCTCATTTTGGCTCTTAGTATCTTGTGCTTTCTCTCATTCTTGCTTTCTGTGTGTCCGCCTGTCTCTCCCGGTGCTCTCCCCTCTTTCTCTCCCTGTCCGAGATCCTGAACTAGAGATAAGTGGGACTTTAAAGCCTGTTTAATAGGGAGGATATGGTTGAAATGACCAGAGTAAAAAGATGACCGGAGGCAGCACTCCCAGTCTGGAGGGGTCGTTTAGTTGGCGCCAGGCCTGAATCCTCCGTCTCTCTTGCTCTCTCTCTGTGTCTCTGTCGCGCGCCCTCTCTCTTGCTCTCTCTGTCTCTCTCTTTTGTATATTGCAGTTCTGATAAGCATGTCCTTATTTTACCCTTTATTGCTTTAGCTGTACCACTCACATGCTTTGAGTGTTTAAACAGTGTTGTAAAAAGCACAATGCTGTGTGTGTGTGTGTGTGTGTGTGTGTCTCACTCTCTCTCACACACACACACACACACACACACACACACACACACACACACACACACACACACACACACACAGTGTTTAGTCAGCAGACATAGCAGCCTGGTCTTTTTCTCTCTGTCTCAAGGAGCTCTGTGTGTGTGTGTGTGTGTGTGTGTGTGTGTGTGTGTGTGTGTGTGTGTGTGTGTGCGCGGGCGCGCTATGCACTGCAAACTCATTAGACCTTATCTCATGGCCTGGCTGAATGGATGAATGTTATTCTAAACCCCCCACACGCACGCGCGCACACACACACACACACACACACACACACACACACACCCTTCTGTGCCACATCAGCAGCGCTTGGCACCGGACACCTTACTTTAATTGCACACAGGAAATGGAATGATATGTCCCTCATGACTGCTAAAGCACTGAGCATTGTGGGAAACTGAAGTTTGTTTGAAGTGTAAGATCAGGATACGATGTGCATGTCAGAGCGAATGCTTTGAGTTATCATTCCGGTTATTGTGGAAGGCCTCAGGTTTGCTCTGAACGGAGGAGTGTCTATGGGTTGATGAATAAAGCAGCGCTTTTAGCATGTTGTTTTTATTCATTTGAATATTGTGATGAGATGGTACTTTTTTTTTTTTTTTTAAGTGATTCGTAAATATGATTTTACATCCCTAGCCGCGGATAAACGAGTGCTCTCTTCTATCCGACAGCAGCTCTCTGGACTGTAAATCCGAGTAATGGACGTTGACGAGCTTCTGCTCTCCCTTTTGCGATGAAATTGAACGCAGCACTCGAATTGATTTCACATTTTCAGGCATCTTTGTGTGTTTATTTGCTATTTATAGCTGCGGGTGAAGAGTCAAGTCGTGGTGAATGGAAGTGGAAGGCTGTCTCACACTTAAAACATAAATAAAAATCTTCCACTCTACTGCTTTTCTCAGCATCACGTGACACCATGACGCGTCTGGGTGTGTATGTTCATTCATTCAATTTCCGAACCGCGTAATCATAATTTGCGTCACCGGGAGGCTGGCGCCCATCTCAATCGACTCTGGGAGAGGATGGGGTACACTCTGGACAGCTTGCCAGGCCATCGCAGGGCCAACACTCAAACAACCATTCACACCTATGGGAGATTTGGAACAGCCAGTTAACCTACTGTGCATGTTTTTGGACTGTGGGAGGAAACTAGTACCCAGAGGAAATCCCATGCAAGTGCAAGGAGAACATGCAAACTCTGCAAAGAAAAACCCAGGATGGGAATCGAACACAGGCCTTCTTGCTCTGCGGCAGTCGTGCTAACCATGACATCGCCTTGCTGCTATGCGCGCGCGTGTGTGTGTGTGTGTGTGTGTGCGCGCGCGCGTGTGTTTCATATATATATATATATATATCTTGGTTTGGTAGTATTTGGGTCTTTATATGTTTCCCAGGAGTCTATATACCAGATGATTGACGCGTTAATACATTTATTGTGTAATTAAAATTCGCCATCTGCACATGACTTGTTCTGTAGTCACCTCATTGAATTAATACAGAGGGTTATTGTGAGGCTCCTGACCGACACATCCGATTAAAGGGACATTTTATGATTCTTTACAAATTATGTTCTCTTTCTGGAGAGTGTGTAAAAATGGGAGGATTGGTTTAAAAGACGGATAAAGAGTGTTGCACCATGGGACAGGAAACAGCCATAAACGTCTCTGTAGACTTATTAGAGAGCAGATGGAGGTAGTGTGTGTGTGTGTGTGTGTGTGTGTGTGTGTGTGTGTGTGTGTGTGTGTGTGCGTTGGCTGTCCACTGCTCAGCAGCAGCCGAGTTGTGAGAAATATTAACAAAGACCTGTTTAAGGCAGCTCTGTATCTGCCAGGTCTAATGTCACCATTCACGCACCCTTCATTTGGAATATTTATTTCACGTTTCGGAACAAAACCTGCATGCTTCACCACCCGTTCCCAGTCTGAATGTCCCTCCATGGACGTTGTCTCTCCATGTGACTCATCAGTCTGTTTTTCCATGTACATTGTCTGACTGTTTCTCCTTGGACATTGTCTTTATCTGTCCGCGGGCAGTGTCTCCTCTGTCCGTCAATCGGTATCTCCATGGACGGAATCTGTCTCTGCATGAACATGGTCTTCCTCTTATTCCATGCTATCTATCTCTGTCTGTCTATCTGGAAATATTAAGTGTTTTCTCCTGTGTGTGATATCCTGTGAACACGCAGCTCATTTCAGACGGAGACTTGAATGATCTTACGGTCCTGCGGTAGACCTGCCGCACCGTGACGTCACACTTGAAGAAGAAGATGAAACCGTTTTGTGATGTTTATCCTATATGGAATAGACCACTATGTGGAGTGTGGTTATAGCAGTAATTAACAGCGGGGTGGTGGTGTGTTGGTGAACCTCCCGTCGGCTCTGTGGTCTGAGCTGCTGTTAAAAATGAATAAAATATTTCAGGCCAATTAGATTAAATGATTCACATTCAGTGTTTTTGTTCAGGTTTTTTTTTTTTTTTTTTTTTTTGATTTTATCAGGGTAGAGATGTTGAACTGAGTGAGAGATGGTGTGTGAGGTTTCTGATGCATTCAGACATTTAACAATGCTTAGAATGTTAATAGATGGAATGTAGTCTTTGACCTAGTTGGACTGTTCCATTCTGCTTTAATGGACCTGGCATTATGTAATTCAGGGTGTGTGTGTGTGTGTGTGTGTGTGTGTGAGGTTAATAACTCGTCATGGTTGAACTCTACTCAGAGGGAGCATATTTTGGACTATTGGACTGTTTTCTCAAGGCTCATTCATGTATCCATATGTGTAGTAAAACTCTTTATGATGTGTTTACCTATTTTGAATTTGGCAGTACGACGGTGTAGTGATTTAGAGAGAAGGTCTTGTTTGCTGCGAGGAAATTTCCGGGTGGAGTTTGTATTTTCTCCATCTGCTTGCGTGGGTTTCCTCGGGGCACACTGGTTTCCTTTCACAGTCTGAAGACATGGATGTTGGGTTTAAGTGGCTGTTCCTGGTTGCCCCTTGGTGTGACTGGGAATGCTTGTGTCGGTGTTGACCCTGCAATAGCCTGGCAAGCTGTTCAGGGTGTGCCCCGCCTCATCTCGGCTTAGTCGGCTGATATAGGCACCGGCCTCTCCACAGCCCTTGAGTGAGCAGTCGGGTATACCGTTTGTGGGGTCTGTAGTTTTGAATTCGTTTGCTTTGTCTCTGTCGTGGAACGGATCATCTAGCAGGAGTTCTTGGATGTGCTAACGAGTGTGTACAAGTTCCTGGAAGCCTGTGAGATAAGAGGTTCAGGCATTGTGGTTGAACAGGTTTTGGAAATGTTGGTTCAACAGGTATAACCTACTGAAATGCAGATTAGGTCGTAAACCATTAAGTGACCTTGAAGGCAAATTGTATTTAAATGTTTTTTATCGGGATGTACATGAGCACACGCGCGCGCGCGTGTGTGTGTGTGGGGGGGGGGGGGGGGGTGGAGGGCTCATAGGCTCGGATAATCGCATCTTCTTCAACTCGTTTGTCCTCGATGCGTTCAAACTCACTCACTGACTCATTTCCTGAACCGCTTAATCCTACTGAGGATTGCAGGGAGGCTGGAGCCTATCTCAGCCGACACTCGGTGAAGGCAGGATACACCCTGACCAGCTCACCAAGATGTACACAACCATTCACACTCACACCAAGGTATAGTTTGGAACAGCCCATTTAGTCTAATGTGCATGGTTTTGGGCCCGGGTATCGAACTTAGGACCTTTTTGCTGTGAGGCAGGTGTGCTCACCACCAAGCCACCATGCCACATTGTTGTTGAATTCGTACTTGCGTATAGTGCAGACAGCGTGAACACGAGGGAGTATAATTTTGGAAATATTGATACCTAGCATAAGCTGGCAAATTACTACCTTCGCCGGTATCCTTGCATACAGATAATGTTAATGTGCAGCGCAACACTAAAAACTCTGCACTTGCCATGTTGCGCCGAAAAATAATGAAATCAAATTAAGTCATAAAATATTGACTTTTTTTTCTTCGAAAATGAACCTAATTTGTAGATATTACTTAGATCTAGCTGTGACTATATTGAGGCAAGACGTGGCTAGCTGGTCGTATTGATCGAGAATGTCATGTACAATGTGTACAAGATGCTTTAGTCATAGGAAGGTAATTCTTGGCATTTGGTGGTAAAGGGCGCTGGATCGCTCATCCTAAGGTTGGGGGTTCGAGTCCCACTCTCCACAAGGTTGTCACTGCCAACCCCCCCCCAACCCCCCAACCCCCTACAGCTTACTGGGTTATCAAAGAATCTTGCTAATTGCTACAGCTGTGCATTTCTCACACCGGACCCCAATCACATAATTTTGTACTGTATGTAAACAATGTAAAGGTGTAGTGATAATAATAATAATAATAATAATAATAATAATAAATACTAGTCAGTAATGTTCAGAGTAAAAACATTTACCTCAGATGTGTTGTTTTAAAAACCGTCCAAATGAATAAAATTACAGAATGTTAGCATGAAGCGCGAAAGCTGTTCTGCCATATTGAGAAACAGCAAAACTGTGAAGTTTTGTTTTGACTAGGAAAGTGTTATGACATGTAATGGTTCACTTGTCTGGTGAATGCACAGCTCTGTCCAAGCTACACACATCCAACAACTTGTCATTTCTTTCTTTCCTTTATTTTCTTTTTTTCTTTTATATTCGAAACATGCTAAACATTTCGTTGTGTTTAAAACAAGCTAATTGTACGCTTTGGCATCGTAGCTGAGGTTGACATGTTCTTCTTGTTCACGCTTTGCCTGGGTGTGTTTGAGTGTTCTTTATGTCAGGAATTTTGGAAATGATGAATCTTTTAGGATTGTGTGTGTGTGTGTGTGTGTGTGTGTGTGTGTGTGTGTGTGTGAGAGAGCTATATGCTAACTCAAAATGACTTGGGGATGTTTTGGCTCCAGTTTTCTGTAGTGCCTCCCAGGATCCAAATAAAAGTCTAAAATATGGTGTTGTGTGTTCGATCCTCTCAGGCCGGTCGTGCTGGAGCAGTACAGCTGCTCAAACACACACTGTGGAGCACTTTAAAGCTCTGGCTGGCCTTCAGGGTACCGTGTGTTTTCTGGCCTCCGCGTGCTGACACACATACACACATACCACTTCTGGCTTGTCCCAAGATCTGCACTTCGACAGCTGTGTGTCTCGCTGTGTGTTCTGGACGAGGCTGAACACTATCATGTTACGGGTCGGGTTATTTTTCTGGCTTGGTAGTGCTGAAGGTTTTTGCGGAGCCTGTTGCGAGCTCAGTGTGTTCGCTTGGCAGATGATGTCCCAAAAGCACTTTATGTCATTTACTGTGTCAGTTCAGACTGGAATTAAGGTGGTGTAAAAATAAATAAATAAATAAATAAAATATATTTTCTAAACTGCTTAATCCTAATTGGGGTAGTGGGGAAGCTGGCGCCCATCTTGCCTGACTCTAGACGAGAGCGGGGTACACTCTGGACGTCTCGCCAGGCCTTTACAGGGCCAACACTCACACAATTCATACTCACATTCACACTTAGGGGTGATTTGGAACAGCCAAATAACATACTGTGCATGTTTTTGGACTGGGGGAGGAAACCGGAGTACTCGAAGGAAACCCACTCAAGCTCGGGGAGAACGTGCAAAGTTCACACAAACACCCGAGCTGGAATTTGAACCCAGGACCTTCTTGCTGTCAGGTGGATGTGCTAACCCACTACACCATATACCGTATTCGATGTGATAAGCGCCCAGCGGCTTAAAAAAATTGGAGTGGGTGGACGCTTATTAAAATGAATTCCAGCGGAGTGGAACGGTAAGTGCTTATCAGCATCGACGTGGAAAACAAATAATAACAGAACAATAAAAGAGTTTTGCTGGTATCGGTGTTATTCATTTTGTGGTGTCAACAAAACTACAGTGGTACCTCACTTGACGAAATTAATCCGTAACATGCATTTTTTTCGTAAATTGAACCGCATTTTACATGTAAAATGCGTGACTCGTTCCAAAGCCCCCTATACTACCCCTAAACCCTTTAAAAATTATAAAAGCATACCTTTTAAGACCTCCTTCTGCTTCAATATCATATCGATGGTAGACGGGTTTGGCCATATTCCTTTGCGATATCACTTGAGCCTGCTTCTTCTTCTCACTCGCACCGGAAATCGTGTGTGTGTGTGTGTGTGTGTGTGTGTGTGTGGACCATGTCTTCTTAACAGAGTTTATAATCTTACAAATGTTTACGGAAGGTTAAAAGCCAGAGTCAAGAAATAAAGCATAAAACAACATTCTCATTCACTTCAAACTTTCTGCTGTTGGATTACCATTTTCTGCTGCATATTTCACTACTTGTGATTTGTAATCTGCAGAATAGGATTTTCTTTTTGGGGGAATTTGTTCAGTGGTATAGGATGAGCAGGTACTGGTCCCCAAGCCTAGAGTGCCCTCTTGCGGTTGGGAGTGTAAAAATAAGTCATGCGATATTATGTTTTTTGTTATTATGACGGACAGAATTATATGTAATAATTTCATATACAAGTCGCCCCTTCAGCCAAAGTATGATTTGTTGTCCGGAAAATACGGTATATTGTTGTATATAATATTACAGAAGAAATTTGGCGTAGTTTTGGAGCTAATTTGATTTAAGCGTGTTTTTTATTTATTTATTTATTTATTTTTTTTTTTTAAGTCGTTTCCCCTGCAAACAATTAACGACATAAGCCAAGGTATATATGTGTGTGTGTGTGTGTGTGTGTGTGTGTGTGTGTGTGTGTGTGTGTGTGTATTGTCGCCTGTGGTGAGTGTCTGAAATGGTTTGAAAATGAATCTTATAGATTACCACATGGTTCATCCTATGGCAGCCATGATTCGCATTTTCGTCAGCTGCTTGCTCTTGTAGCTTGCCTTAACATGACCTGTGCTGCCTCTGCCAGGCTCAGGCTCTCTCTCTCTCTCTCTCACACACACACACACACACACACACACACACACAATGAGATTTGCCTTGTAAATTATATCCAAAGCTTGTGTGTCTCTGCTACCAGTTCTGCTGTTGCATATTCACTTCTGCTCTGAATTTATAGTCGAAGTGAGGAGTGTGTGTGTGCGCGCGTGCGAAGAGGGACAAAGAGCTAAAGATGAAGACAGAGGGACAGAGTTGGAGAGAACGAGCTCAGCAAACACGGCACATTAAACAGACGTTGATTGATCCCTCATATGATTGTTTGTTTTGTGGCCGCCGGCGGTGATGGATGGTGCTTTCAGTGTGTACGACAGTGTGAGAAAGGCATTCTGGTGTTTATTGCTTCCGCCTCAGGACATGAAAAGGCGTGGTGTATTCAGACCTTTATTTACACAATATTCCCTAAACTTTTTTTTTTTTTCTTCTCAAAGATCAAGTGCTCTGAAGTGTGGATTGTAATGGGCTTCTTTCCCTTTTTGCCAAGTGTTTTGTGTAGTAGACATGCTAATCCAGGTTTTTACGGTACTGTTGTAGGAATGTACCTTTTTAAATATGAACAGAAGTTTTTGTTTTATAAAATTATAAAACAACAAAAAAAAATGTGCCAAAAATATTGAGTTTTTCCTGTAAGTTCTCATCAGATTGGGGTTTTTGCTTTGCTTGCTCTTATTATTTACTGATTAAATGTAACCCCCCCCCAAAAAAAAAAACAAAAAAAAACAAACAAACATGCACAGGATATATGAAATGATAATAAATTCTTCTAATAATATCCCTACGAGCATTTCTGCCATGTTATTTTCCGATCTGAAAACAGAAACCATTCATTTTGTGTGTTTTTCTGAAGGAAATGATTTCTGTATTCCCTGTACTCCAGAATATACGGTACTTCAACATATGCTGAATATGTTAATCAACTGCTTTATATTTTAATTCTTCCCTAAATGCAGAATTCACACAGTAGTGACTCAGCTCGGCATTGTGTGACAATAAGGTGAGGTCAAAGGTCAGCTAGGCCGGAAAAGCTGTTTTGGGCCCTTGAGGAAAGAGAAACAAAACGAAAAGATAAACTGAGGGATGAGATCCATCACATTGCCACTCGCCCTCTTCCTTTCTGTACAGAGACCTGAACTGGGCTTCATTCTTTTTTTTTTTTTTTTTTTTTTTTTTTTTTGGTGTGTGTGTGTGCTTTGAGAAAATCTGTGGTGCGAGATTTTGATTGATTGGTGTATATGCATGTGTGAGGGAGAAATGCTAGACGAATGGCAGGAATGTACTTTATGCCGCAGAGGGGTTTCAGTACTCCATTTAAATGCTGTTTCTTTTTTACAGTGGTTGTTCCTCTCATCATTTTTATTTTCCCCGCCTGCATTTAAATTAAATTTTGACATCTTGCACTGCTGATGTGTTGCGGTCTAGTCCGGTTCAAGTTTTGGTAACCTCTAAATTCTTGGATCTATTTTACTGTTGGTGTGTGTGTGTGTGTGTGTGTGTGTGTGTGTGTAAGCATTTTCTGAATCACTTGATCTTAATTCGGGTCGCGGGAAGGTTTGTGCCCGTCTCAGCCGACTCTGGGCAGGGGCAGAGTACACCCTGGATAGCTCACCAGGCCATCATAGGGCTGTGTGTTTAACAAAGTCATGTTTGGATTGTCATGAAGTTTCTACCAGAAGTGGGTGGAGCTTTGGGTATGGAAGAGTCCATTAAAATCAGGAGATATTCCAGCTTCGGGATTCTTCAATGTTGTGAGAGAGGATTGGTATTCCGAGTGCTCTTGTTTTTATTTGCCCCGTTAGTAAATGTTCTCAACAATGTGTCCGGACATGTTCTTTCTTTTAAACTTTGGGGAAAATACCTTTTGTGACTAACCGGTATATTTATGATTTTTTTTTTTTTTTTTTTTTGAGCATCGCTGGGCCTGTTAGCGGCGTATTATCCTCTATAGGGACCTGAACTTCTGAAAAATAATCTGATCTCGGTTTGACATCATTTGGGTTCGGTGCTTGACTGTAAAATTGTAAGAAATGTTTGTCCCTTGGTACACCAGTGTTGGAAATGAAATGTCTTCTGTCACTAGCGTGGACCTGAGGTCGGTACGCGTCATGTCAAGTGCTTGTAGGGTGCCAGTTGGAGCTGGTGGTAATTACAAAGATGTCCGGCTCGAGGTGTGATGGCTTGTTGGCAACACGCGTGTGTAGGGTTCAAGAGCACGATCTGTCCTGGTGCAATACTTGGCTGTGTCTCAAATGGCTTCAGAATGAGAGGGAGCGAGAGGAGCAGAGCTAGGTGTGGAATTATTCGGTGCGCTATATGATATGATCGTTCTGCTCACCGGATATTTCTACATTCCTGAAGCTCACTTAGCCACCAGGAGAGCTTTGAAATAGCGCTGCTGCTCTTTGGAAACACGAGCCAGTTGAGATGTGTTTGGGTATACTCGCTATGGTGTGCTCTGGTGGGCTCCTGCTGTGTAGGATGAAGACCTTGGGGCACAAACAGACCCGCGATAGTTGTATCTTCAAAGTGGACTTGGGAATGTCTGGAATTCCAAATGAAGGAGCTGGAATCTGTAGCCAAGGATGGTGGGATCACGGATGAGCTCGACATCTAGATAAAGTGGAAGCACAACGAAGCAAGTAGAAGTGGTAGATATAAAGCTGTGTGGTTGGGATGTCCCTAGAGTTCTACTGCCCCATGTCTGTGACATCAGAGTGTTTTGGTCAGTCAGGGGACAGAGCGACATGGTGTCTGAACCTCAGTGGAGCACAGCATCACATTAAACATCTCATAATAACTGTGTAATATGAAATAGCATATGATAGTTTTAGCATTCGCATCATGTCTTTCCAGGAGTTCTAGAATGATGGGGTTGCCTTCAAGGCGTGTTCAAGTCTGTCTGGAGTTTGTTAGTGTTGGACATCTCAGCCTTTGCTGTATTTCTCTTTCTATTGTCCAAGTAACCTTTCTCTTAACCCGAGCTCACTTCGTCATCCGTACTTTAACAGGATCATCTGTGACTGAATGCTGTGCTATGCTAATTAGCTTGAAACGAATTTTCTGACGTCAACCCCCCCACCCACACCCCACCCGCCCAGGAGGGGTGAAAGCAGCCCGATAAAGCTCTGCATGTGTCCTCTACAGTGACGGGGATGGACGGATAACCTTTTGGGCCTCCCTTTTATTTTAAAAGTCCAACCTTTCAGGATGGATGGAGGCGATAGGGGATTCGGTGATCCCAGTGGGATTCTTTCGCCCCCCATTCTATCCGTCTTTCTTTTCTTTGGCGAAATCGGCACCACTTTGTCATGTAAAAGGCGCTTTTCTTTAGCCGAGGTTGAACGGGTGGGGTGAGGGGACGGGGGTCTGAAGAGAAGGGTAAATCCAGTGCGTTCTTCATAATCAGTCTTGATCGACAGGTCCGCTGAATGCTGAGGCGCTAAGCTCATCCTGCCAAAATGACTGGTGAGGGAGGCCTTTGACCTCTCTGGCCACCACCTGCTTGCCCTGGTCTAAATGGGTGAAACCGGCAGAGTGGGGTTTAGCTTGAGTTTTGGAACTTTTTTTTTTTTTTTTTTGGAAGTTTGAGATTGCAGCAGGTCCAACAGGGTGCCGCGCACTTTATTTATTTATTTATTTATTTATTTATTTATTTAAATTTTGGCTTGGCAGAGGTGTATTCTCAGAGTACCTTTGCTACACTGTTGTAAAGAGGCATGGTGCGGGCGTTCGTTTAATTCTTGCATTTATATTAATGCACTAGCTGTAATTCTTTGTTTCCATAGTAACCGCTTAAATGGGGAGTTGTACTGTTGATGCAACACGTTTCTGTATTTGGAAACGGTTTACAAATATGTCGCTCTATTCGAAAAAGCTCGACTTTGTGCTTTCTTCAAGGAGTGAGTTTTTATGTAAAGTTTATGGGAGGAGTCTCCAGTGTCAGCACTTTAGAACAGGAAGTCTTCAGGGACGTGTATGTGTGTGAATTGGCATACGTGCGTGTCCTGGCCCACATATGCTCCTAATGACCGTTGGTGCCCTTAATACTGACCCATATGGATCTGCAAGAATAAGTGTGTGTGTGTGTGTGTGTGTGTGTGTGTGTGTGTGTGTGTGTGTGTGTGTGAGAGTGAGAGAGAGAGATATAACGCTACATCTTTGGACAGATGTAGACCACAGGAGCTTCACTGAAACTCTCGCTCACCATCCTGAACCATAAAGTGTCAAGCCACAAGGAGAGAATTTAATTATCTTGTCTGTCAGGGATACACACACACACACACACACACACGCGCACGCACGCAAACGTGATCTCACACACTCGCATGCTCGCGCACACATTAATAACTGCTTTTTAACAGGTTAACCAAAGCTGAGCGTATCTCATTCCCCGCTGCTGACTGCATGCCAAATCATAAGCAGCACTTGAGCGTTTCATGTACAGGTCATTCAGTGATCCTCCACCAACGGCTGTGATATACTCACACTGTTATGTGAAGGAGCGCTGATCAGGGCCAGAATAACCTTCTCATTAGCATTTAACCGGAGGAGATGATGTGTGTGTGATGATTCCGGGTAAATATTAGTAAGGCTAATCGAGTAATTAGTACATAAGTGGAAGGATATTTGAATGGGATCATCGTGGAGGTGGGTGGGGTGAGGGGTGGGGGTGGGGGTTGTGTGTATACTAACTGCAATGCTAGCGATGCCGTGAACACTTGAGGGGTTTGTTTGTTTATTTTTTTTTTTGTCCTGTTGCCTTTAACATGGTACTCAAAGATGTGAAGTTCCTCGCTCGAGGGTCATTTTGACTCGGGTATAGGAAAGAATTGTCAGAATTTCCAACCTCCAACTAGGAAAATGCAAAGAAAACACTCCTCAGTTTCTTCTTGTTTTTTTTTTTCCCCCCCAGTTGAAGTTTAAAACTTTTTTTTTTCTTCTGCCTATTTCCAGTGTTGTGCTTTTGTTTGTTTGTTGTGGAATATTCTTCTTGTATCAAATGCTTCGCCTGCATCTGCTAAAGGGAGTCCCGTCCCCCCCCCGTCCCCCCGCCATATACACCAGGAAATACGGTAATTGCCACCTCGCCCTCTTCTCCGATGCCCGGGGCATGAAGCCCAGCCGTGTCACAGTCCTCTTTGTTGTGTGATTGGCACGCGGGGCCGGTATGACGCGGAGTGCCAGGGCTCGTGGTTAATGATGCAGGTGAGTGAGCACGAAGCGAAAAGCTCGTTACTGCACTGACAGTTAAAGAAGCTCTCAAGCTGCCAAGGTGTCCGGCTCCAGCTGATGTATATTTATGAAGCTTGTTAGAGACTGTGTGTGGGGGGTGGGGGGGTGGGGGTGAGAAGGATGAGGGAAGCGAAAGAGAGACGAGGAGACAGAAATACAGACAGACAGATGAGGGAAGCAGTCTGGTGGGCTGATTCTCTGAAACTTATCCGTGTTTTCTTCCGAAGGCCAAAAACGCCGTCTGGTTTCTCTGACTCGGTTTTCATTTTGTCTAACGCTTTTATTTCTTCTTCCATTATCCCTCTTTAAGTCTCGCATAAAACAGCCTTTCTGTGTCATGTTACACTGCCAGTTTTGCTTCGCCGTCACTCAGCATCAGGGTGAGACGAATGTGGCTGTGTGCGTGTGTGTGCGTGTGTGTGTGTGACCACAGCAGTAGCGTTCAGTCTGCACCGTGGGCTGTGTGTGTTTGGAGACCAGCTGTTGGATCGCTCTGGCCAGCACATGAGTCAGGAGTGTGGCCTGGCATAAACACCCTTCAGTGTGTAGCAGTGCCAGCCGTCAGGAGTGCATCCCGGGACACCAGGGGTTTGTTTGCCCTTGTGCAGCAGTGTCTTCTCAGAACAGTGCCCCCCCCCCCCCTCTCTCTCTCTCTCTCTCGCGCGCGCGTATACACACACACACACACACACACACACACACCCACTGTTACGCAACGACACTCCGGGACCCTTGAACATCAATTCACACAATTTCATGCTTGCTTTCATTCCCAGTTCAGGAGAACTTTGTTTAATAGGAATGATTTCGGTTCAATTCTATTTACTTTAGATTAATTGAATTCAGGAAGATTGAGTTGAGAGCAATTTGGTTGAGTGATGTAAGTTCAGTTTCCATTCAGAAGGTATTTGAATTCTGTTCAGTATGTCCTTTCAGTCATTAATTTTCGGAACCGCTTAATCCTAATTAGGGTCGCGGGGAGGCTGGTGCCCATCCCAGCCGACTCTACGTGAGGGCAGAGTACACCCTGGACAGCTCGCCAGGCCATCACAGGGAAGAAACACGCTGACAGCTATGCAGCTACTCTTGTCAAAAGTCAGCAATGGCTCTTTTACATGAACCTCTCACCATAGACAGTGAGAGACATGGCCGGCCTATGATAACCCAGGTAATAATGGGGCTTGAACCACCGACCTTCAGTGACCAGCAATCCAGTACCCCACCACTAGGCCCCCTTTATTATTTCAGTTACTTTCAGAAATTAGTTCAACTCCATTCAGCGTTCAGTTTTTTTTTTTTTTTTGGTTTGTTTGTTTGTTTGTGCTTTTGTTTGTTTTTTAAATGTATTTTAAATTGCATTTTTAGTTCAGTTATTCAATTCAATTGAGTTGAATTAATTCTAGTTCAATTAAAATTAGTTAAGTACTCTAGTTGAGGTCAACAAATTTTCAGTAATTCATTTGAATTGATTCTCGTGACTCGGCCGAGTTTCGTTTGTTTGTTTGTTTGTTTGTTGGGATATTTGGTAATTAAGTTAAATGTGTAATTTCATAAAATTAGTTTCTGATCAGAAGTTCAGTACTTAATCACCATGCAGTAATTCCATCTGTATGTAAACCAGATTATTTATTTATTTATTTGTCTATTTATTTATAGAGTCTTCGCACTCTAGAGTTTTAAATCGTAGAAAGCCATTCGCTGGATTCTTCAAGCAGCATTTTTATTAAATGGTAAATCATGTTTGTTTGTTTTTGTTTTTTTTTTGTTTTTTTTTAAATAGCAGAGACAAAACCCGAGTCCATCCCTATATCAGACAAATCCTTTTCTTTTGTGACGGTAAGCTCAGTGCATCTCACATACAGCGAGCGTCATGAGGGGCGTCCAGTACTCGGATGGTGAACCCCTAGGTGTGTGTGTGTGTGTGTGTGTGTGTTTTTACGTGAAGTGCGAGGCCTGTCGTGCTGCTCTGCGCTCCCGTGAGGCTCGACGCCTCCATGAATAATAATCTGTGCTCCAGCGAGAGGCAGCACAGCCTGCCGCGCCATTCCTCAGCAATTCATTTCAATGAAGCACAATGCCAGATTGATTTATTGCTGAAAGTGCAGAGGGGAGAGTGAGTGAGAGAGTGAGTGAATGAGGGAGAGAGGGAGAGAGAGGAGTGGGACAGAACTGTTCTCATTGTATCACACCAGACTACTGTAGATAGATATAGAGAGCTTCTCAACTTGACAGATTTTCTCATCTGACCCATGCTGTTTTCAGCTTCCTCTCCCTCCATCTCTTTTTCTCTCGTGATCCTCCCACACGCTCTCGTCTTCCTGTCTCTTGAATCCTAAACGAAGGCTTTGCTCAGCATTCGTCAGGCCACGTGGATTTCCGTTATGCGTGGTGGGTGTGAGAGTCGGTGCAGCTGTCTGACTGTAATGAAGTCAGCGAGGCCATGATGCAGGAAGAAGAGCAGCGTGCGGTTCCTCATTCAGTTTGTGCTATTTATACAGAAGAGTTCGGGGGGCTCCTGGGTTCCGCGTTATCGTAAGCTATTCGTGTAATTTTCTCGACTTGGTGTCTAAAATAGGACTCGCACCATCTGGACTCCCCAAAAAACAAAACCAACAACAACAAAACAAAAACAAATTTTGAACAATTCTGACGTTTCAATGAATTTCTTTGTGACGCTGTATTATCTTAAAGAAATCGGAGCTGCACTCGGATCGAACATTTCCGCCTTTTGCAGCATGTTAAGTTCATTCATCATGAATTATTTGGAGGCGTGGCAGTATCAGATCACTGTCCCTTTGGTGTTGTATCTCTTTTTATGACAGAAATCACCTGCAATGCCAATGTTAAAAAATAAATAAAGCATTGACCGGATTTTTTTTATTTTTATGGCTTGTATGACATCTGTATGCACCGTACAGTCATCCCTTGAATAGCGCGGATAATGTAGACCAGACCTGGCCGCGATATTCGAAAAACCGTGAAGTAGGAACGCCCCTCTCATTTCTACCATGTCGTCTCATTTCTATATGTTTTCGCGTCTGTAAAATATCAAGAAGTGTATATTAAATGTTACGGTTATACGCATATGTAAATACTGTAATGTATTCATATTTAAATAGAATTTATATATGAATACTTTAAGTACTGTACTCACCTCTGACAATAGCTCTTCTCCGCGGTGCAGGACGTTCACAAACTCTAAGATCACAAAAAAGCCCGCGGGAATGTGTGAGGCAACAGCGTCACACGTCTAAGCCAATCAGCTTACGAGATTGAGTTGAGTGGGTGGGAGGCAACAGCGTCACGCGTCTAAGCCAATCAGCTTGCGAGATTAAGTTGAGTGGGTGGTCCCTGCCTGAACTGGGGAGGAGGGGCACTTCAGTCCGTCGTTTGTAATCAATGGACACAGCCTGACTTGGGTCCCTGCCTTCTGCTTGCTTACATGCGAGTTTCAGCGCGAATTTTAAATTTTTTTATGAATATTTGTTTTATTTTATTTTTTATTAAAATTCCACGATGTACCAAGACTGCAAAGTTCAAATCACGAAGTGGCAAGGGATGACTGTATATATCTGTGCGTGCTCCTATGTCTCATGTTTATTTCAGGTGTTGGCCAACCAGAAAACTGCTTTTTTTTTTTTTTGGTAATGTTTACAGTGTACCTGTAATGAAAGTGATACCTGCTATTTAAAGCAATCACGTACGACATCATCCGTCCATTGCCAATTTTATAGTGCCTGCGATAATTACAGCTCTAGGTGTGCTCAGACATGTTGCCTTTCTGATTGGCTGTTCCAGCCTGGTAGTGACTCCCAACGTGTTGCATTGGCTGGGCTACATCACGGACCCTTCCATCATAAAGCGTTATCACTAAGTACTGAACAACAAGCACGGAAGAAAACATTTATTTTGTTTGTTCCTAAACCAATTAACGGCGGGAAAACCAAGTTGGCAGAACATTAACCGCACTAGGTATTTTGGATTCATCTGTCAGCGTTCTCGTCCTCAGAGTTACTAGAATGTGACGTCTTGCTGTGTCCATGAGAGACTTCAACCTCAACCTGCCCAATTACAAAACAATTACTCAAACACCCCCCCAAAAAAAAAAAATTCCAACCCAAAGCCCCCCAGCAAAACCACTTACATTTTTATGTGAGCCGCGCATCTGTGCGCGCATCTGTATGTGTTTTTATATTATTTACATCTTGTGCATTATTTTTGAATGTTTAATTGTTATTCTAAGCATTTATAGCATTGAATATCTATATATTGATATTATATACACATATACATGTACGTATACGTCAGTCAGTGGGGTCGATCCTACTTGGCGGAAATCAGTGGTCGCGGGGGGGTCCCGGTCCCCATCAACCGCGGAAAGTGAGGGATCCCTGTATTGCTAGGATAGTGGCGTAGAAATTAGCATTTCCGTGTATGTGTTCTGACTTGCTGTTCCGGGTTTACCCCACCTTTGCCAGGTTTCGGCTGAGATAGGCCCCAGTTTCTCACCACTTTAACAGGATCAAGCAGTCTTCCAGATCCGTAGCAAGGATTGTTTTTGAAAAACAAATGACCTTTTTCAATGATCATGATAAATTTATTTGTTTGGAAAGTAAGCAGTCCCAAAAAGAATTCCTGCACTTTTAAATATGGCCTGGATAGAAAACGAGTCACTGTTTGACCAATCATATTTGAGAAGACGGTCGTATAGACATTTAAATTTGTCTGAGGTGTCTGGTCCTGGTGCTTAAGGTCGCCAAGTCTGACTTGTACGGTGTTCTGGTTGAGGTGAAGCCGGGGATATTGGCACAACGTTACATTCAGGCGAAGACAAATGGCTGGCGATTATCCCTCCTGGCCACGTAGAACTGCACACGCTTCACTTAAACTAGAGTCGTGTTAGAAATCTAATCTACATCCTGACATTTGAATTTGCTTCCGGGATGTTCCAGAATCCTGCTGTCGCCTTTGTTTAAACGCTTAAATGCCACGCAGGAAGAGTAGTGTACTAACCGGGTGTGTCAGCAGCATGTCCGCTTTAATACGTGGGACTCCCACGTGGAAACCGTGCTTGTGCACCCACGCTTCTCCTAGTCCAAGTTCCAAAGTCCTAACAAGGAGGCGCTGTTGGCAGGGAGGTTAACATTTCACGGGAATGTTTCGTCTGTGTTTATTGTCGGTTGTACTTAGTCAGCTGGCTGCGGACTGAGGAAGATCCGTTTTGACGTCATGTCTTGGCTGTACACACATGTTCTGGCTTTGGTCCCCTCAAGAAGGTGAGGAAGAAGCCCTGGCAACAGTGTGTGTGTGTGTGTGTGTGTGTGTGTGTGTGTGTGATGTGATCTGATCTGATCTGATGACTTTAGTTTCTCTGTTCTTGAGGTTTTTGTTTTTAGACAATATAGTTTGTACCAGGACCCCGAAGTGTGTGTTTTTTTTTTTTTTTCTCCCCTCCCCCCTCCACGTCCACCAAGAAGCAGTCAATTCTAATTTGTCATAAAAATATTAACTCTCTAGATTGTATTGATGAGCTCGGATTGTTGTCTCTACAGTAACGACCGAGTGTCAAGCGATAATCAGCGGAGGGAAGTTTCACACTTTTTTTAAGATAAGGTTTCGTCTTTTATCAGGGTCATTGGGATCTTGGAGCCTATCTCGGTCACCTTCCAGCAAGGCCAGTGTACACCCTGAACCGATTGCCAGACCATCACAGGGCCACATGCATGCATTTAAAGTCTCATTGACAATCGGGCACAAATCATAATAATCAGTTAAGTTGAAGTGCATCTGTGGGCGGGAACCCATGCACACACACGGAGAACATAGAAAGTCAGAAAATATGTCAATTCCTGAGCCTGGGAGCTTGATGCGGTGAAGCGACTGTGCTGACCACCAGATCATTTTATAGGAGAGAGCGAGAGAGTTGAGGAACGGGTGAGTGAACGATGGCTTTATACAGTCTGTAGCTGCTTTAATGTGATAAGTGATGACAGATTGATGTCACTGTAAGCGGATACAAATGTTCAGGAATAAACACGGAGTCGTGATTGTTGGCTAATTGGTGAACGATTTAAACACGGCATACACGTATTTTCATCAAGATGGATGGATGGATGGGTATTTTTGTTTGTTTGTTTTTGTTTTTGTTTTTGTTATACGGTATTAATCCCGCAAAGAAAATTACTGGCTCTGCATTCAACCCTTCCAAAGTGAGCGCGTGCACACACACACACACACACACACACACACACACACACACACACACACAGTCAGCAAATAGGCTGCCACACATTGCAGTGCCCAGAGTGCTCAAGGGCACTTCAGCCACATAGGGGGCACTTCAGCCATGTTGGTTGAAGAAGGAAAAGTGCGTCTGGACACCCCCCATACACACACACACACACACACACACACACACACACACACACACACACACACTCGGGATTTGAACCGTCAACCTTTTCCGTCCCAAAATTGCTTCTCCACCCATTATACCACTTCTATCCCTCACAAAGACAGACCGAGCACTTTTATTAATCCCCTGAGGAAAAATTTGGTATCATGAAAGTGATAAAATCAGGATCCCGGAAAGGTATTTGAAATCTAATTAAGAATAAATTTGATTCATTTTCGAAACTGCTTAATACTAATTAGGGTTGCGGGGAGGCTGGCGCCCATCTCGGCCAACTCTGAACGAGGGCGGAGTACACCCGGGGCAGCTTGCCAGCCCATCTCAGGGCAAAGGATAGATGAGATGAATAAATTCTGTTGTTTTTTTTTTTTTTTTTTTTTTTTTTTTTTAAATATTAATTAAAGCTGAAAGCTAATAAAGCAATCAAAGTTTCTTCTCATACACTTTGCATCAACAGGAAAAGAGGTCAGAGGAAAGATATTTCCATGCATCTTGCTCTGTGGAGGTGTGTGTGGGTGCATGTACATGCGCTTTGTGTGTGTGTGTGTGTGTGTGTGTGTGGTTGGAGCACTTTGTGTGAGCGCGGTGCTGGAGTTCGTGGGAGGCCTGTGCCAGTGCACTCGGATGTGGCTAGGACACACACTTGTGCCAGCTGTGGAACCTTTTACTTGAGAGAGAGAGAGAGATTTGGTGGCACAGCTTGCCTTCACCATGCCACCCTTGAGAAGCGAGAGGCTCCAAATCCTTCCGTACTGATTACACGTACTGCTTGGAGCTTTGTTCTTCTCCTCCACTGCACGCTTCAGAAAGACTTTTCTGTTAATTAAAGACACAAGAAGCCTGAGTCATTAGAGAACATCTCCGTGTGTGTGTGTGTGTGTGTGTGTGGGTGTGTGGGGGGGGGGGGGGTTTGCATGCACAAGCAGAGCTTTGTAGCAAATGATGCACATGAGCTTGTAGGAAGGCCACAACAGAGCATTGTGACTTTTTTTTTTACCTGGTGTGTGTGTGTGTGTGTGTGTGTGTGTGTGTGTGTGTGTGTGTGAGAATGTGGGTCAAGTCTGCGTTTCCGTTTCAGTTTGTGCTTAAATGAACCCCAGTGAACTTTTAGTAAAAATTTCTAGCCGTGTCTTTGAGTGGCCCTGGGTAACTGTTGCCTTTGTGTGGTCGCCCCCGGGTGGCCGTCGTCTTGGAGGGGTCTGCGGGTGGCTGTACTCATGAATGATCATCTTTCACGGCTGTGCATGAGCCTGTGGAGTTAATGATGGGATAAGGTGAGAGTATAATTTACACTTTGCACTTTTCTTCAAGTTGTTCGTGACGGCTCTGTGTTCTGGTCACTGGGCGTTTCCTGGATGTCCTGAATCAGCGTCCTCTGACATTTCTGCTTTCATGTATTTATTTATTTATTTATTTAAAAAAAAAAAAACATGGCCCAATTGTGGACGCATTTGAACGCTACGGTAATTTAGTGTAATTTAAGTGGATCAGCGTGGCTTCAACAGTCTATTATTGGGCCTGTACAGGCTTGACGCCGTCTGGGTAGGTGAGTGGAGGTTAACGTGAGCTGCTTTGAGGTTGCCAGGGGTTCGGAGGAGACAGATTTCAAGTGGCTGCACAGGAAATTGTTGAGTTTAGGTTTTGGTTTGTCGAAATTCAGCGTTGGCTTTGCATGTCACGTAATGGGCAGGACTCCAAACCAAACTGGCTTCAAAGTGCACCTTGAGGGAGAACGAGGGAGAGGCAGCCCGACCGAGAGAGAGAGAGAGAGAGAGAGAGAGAGAGAGAACGGCAGTTTGGCTGTTTTGTAAAAGCCATCGAGTGGCAACAAGAGCTCGGCTTGGCAACAAGCCCGTGCTCTCAACGTATCGATGATAGTCGCAGTGTAGGCTGTTGGGTTTTAATGGCGTAAGGTGTGCTCTGCTCACTCCACACACCGTAGACTTGACATGGGCTCATGTGATTGGTGCTTTTTTTAAATTCGTATTTGATGTAAATGCGTCTGCAAAGAAGTAAAGAGGCGGGATTAATGTCATCATTTCCACTGTAAGATTGCTTCATATTTCGGCACCGCGTTTTCATCATCTGATGGCTGGGACCGCTTGTGTACTTGGGCAGCACCTTACTCCCACCTTAATGAGCATGTGAAGAGGAGCTGCTAGGATCTTGTGCCTGCGCGTGGCTTGCGTTTGCCGTTTCTGCTACCTGGCAGAATCTTCCGTTATTTTTGTATTTTTAATTAAACTTTATTTGCATTTCGTCATGACAATATTTAGTTGAGGTGTGCTCACGATATACCGATTTGAGCTGATGATGTTGGTGTTCTGGTTAGCGCCTTTGTTTCACGGAAAGAAATCCCTGGGCGTATCTGTGTATAGTTTGCTTGTTCTTCCCCGTACTTGTGTGGGTTTCCTCCAGATACCCCGGTTTCCTGCTACAGTATGAAAACATGCACATTAGGCTAACTGGCTGTTGTGTATTGCCCTTCAGGGTGTGTGTGTCTGTTAGCCCTGCCATGGTATTGCTAACTGCTTAGGGTATATCCCGCCTTCACTCAGTGTCACATGAGGTAGACTCCAGCCTCCAGGTGACCATAATAGGATTAAGAGGCTCTGCACATCAGTGAGCGAGCGCTATTCCCATGTTTCAGACGATTTTGTCCCGATGTTTACCAATCTCACTCCAAACTCCGCTAAAATAACTTTCCGCGGTTAATTGGGACCGAGCTCTCCCTGCAACCACTGAATTCCGTGAAGTAGGATCACCCCCCCCCCCAACTGATATATATGTACATGTATATGTGTGATAACTATCAATAAATACATATTCAATGCTTTAAATGCTTATAATAACAAACATTAAAAATAATGCATAAGATGTAAATAAAATATAAATACACACACATGGAGAATGCGCACTCAGATGCGCGCCTCACATAAAAATGTAAGTAGTTTTGTTGGGGGGTTTTGGGTTGTTTTTTTGTTTTTGCTTGTTTGGGTTTTTTTTTTGCAGAATTGGCCGTTTTTGTGGCATTTTCCTTAATTTTTCCCCTCGTCGTCCTTAATTTCCTTATTTTTTTAATTCGATGAATTAAAAAAAAAAACGAACAAAAAAAAAAAAACGCAATGCACTTAAGCCGCATGAATTGAAGCTCGAACTAGCGAGGGATCCCTGTATTTGTTCCCCGAGCCTTTTCCCTGAAATCGTACTCTCCACTCTGACGTACGGCAATGTTCTCCGATTTCCTCCAGTGTAACACTGGAATATGAGTGGATTGTGATCAGTATTACGCGAGTGCACCTTTTAGATTTTGTCTTTTTATTTTTTATCTACAGTGGTACCTCACCTTACGAAATTAATCTGTTCCAGAGGCAGTTTCGTAACCTGGATTTTTCGTAAGTAGAACCGCATTTTACATGAAAGAAGGCCCCCAATACTACCCCCTAAACCCTTTAAAAATTATAAAAGCATACCTTTTAACGTACGTACTTCGTGTTGACCATGTCTTCTTAGTAGAGTTATAATCTAACAAGTGATTATGCAAGGTTAAAAGTCTGAGCCAAAATTTAAAATTGCAATGAGCACACTCGAAAAACTCATGAAACAACAGTAACTCTGCCCTTTACATGAAAAGCATCATGGGTATTATGGAGATACAGCTCCATAATAGCCAATGGGCGGGAGCTGAGTAATCCCTCCTAGCCCATGGGAGGTCAGTTGGGCGGGATGTTGTGTGATGAACAATGGGAGGGAGCTGCGTCATCCCTCCTAGCCAATGGGAGGCCAGCGGGGTAGAATGTTGGGAGATAGTCAATGGGAAACTCGTGCATTGTTTGAATTTTTGAGATGGTGCTTTCGTAACGTGAACTTGTTTCGTATCTAGAGACAAAAATTTTAGGAAAATGTTTTTCGTAACCTGAATTTTTCATTTTCTGGGACTATCGGAAGGTGAGGTTCCACTGTATTCACATTTTCATCTACTCCAAACCGCAGTGTTATCAATAAAAAAATTTAACTAAATGCAAAAATGCTTTTTCCTCTGATGTGTGGTGTCGGCTTGCAGCTTAATGAGGGGTAATTAAACATTTTCGATAATTAATATTTTTATAATTACTGAGAATCAAATGAAAACATAAATGTAATATTAATTATCACATTTAATGTTTACAAAAATGTTGCCTCTGACTCGAGGGCTCGCACAGAGGCCTGGATACGGAGATGGTTATTGATGTAGACGGTATTCCGGGGTGCTGAATGTATTCCCGTGTTTGGATCATACACCCCCCTCCCCCCAAGTCACCCAAGAGGCTTCGCTATTTCATTTGATTTATTTTTAAATAATGTTCCTCAACATTCCATATTTTAAATCCCAGTCTGTTTGGTCTCAGGGGTTTGAAACCTTAAAAAAAAAAAAAACCAAAATATCCCTCCTTTAAACTAAACAGTCGTGATTTGTGCTGTTGTGTTTATTGGACCAGCTGAAGTACTGGCGCTGACCTGCCCCATCTCGGAGTGTGATTTTACAGAAATAAATAAATGCCATGTTGAATTACATGTTGGCGAAAAGTCCTCTCCGCTGTGATGGTGTTATGATAAATTGAGAACGAGACGGAGGATGAGAGAGCGAAAGGCTACTGCGTGTGAGAACAGAATGGAAACGAGGGAGAGAGTGGAATGGATGAGCAGAGACTGGGGGGGGGGGGGTTAGTTCTGGATAGAGAACTGAAGAGTGAGACAGATAATGGGAGAGTGAGACATGCAGCGGAAGAATGAGTCGGTGAGGCGGGGGCGAAAAATAGGAGAGCAAGACGGAGAATGCGAGAGTGAGACGGGCAGCGCAGATCAGTCGAGTGAGACCGGGAGGGCAGGACTGAAGAGTGAGATGGGCTGGACAACATGAAAGCAGGACAGGATGGACATGCAGGACGAGAAGCAAAGAACCTGAGGGTGAGACAGGAAGTGCAGAACAAGAGAGGAGGAAAGGGTGAGGAGAGGAAGATAGAGAAATGGGGATGGGGAATGCAGTGAGATGGACAACATGAAAGTTGGAAGACAGAGATATGATCAGAACCTTCAACATATTTTGCTTGAAACAGTATTTTTATTCAAAAGTTCTTAGTACGTCTATGACACCCTCCCGCATCTCTCTCTCTCTCTCTCTCTCTCTCCCCGCCCGTATGTCTCTGTCTCTTTATTTGCTGGTCTCTTTCTCTCTTGTTTCTCTCTCTCTCTTTCTTTCTCTCTGTGTATGTCACTTTCTCTCTCGCTCTCTCTCTGTATGTCCCTGTGTCTTTGTATGCTTGTCTCTCTCTCTCTCTCTGTCTCTCTGTCTCTTTGTATGCTTGTGTCTTTCTCTCTCTGTATGTCTGTCTCTTTGTCTGCTTTTCTCTCTCTCTCTCTCTCTCTCTCTCTCTCTCTCTCTCTCCTTTCCTTTTATCTCCCTCTCTTTTTGTTCTCGTTGTGTCCTTTCAGCCAGCGCATGTTGTTCGAACAAATTTGAGCGTGTTAAGTGAAAGCCCGGAGTTGGCCGCGAGCCCGTCTCCTACACTGATCAATCCCACGTGAGCGTCAGCTCTGCTATATATAGTGTGTGTGTGTGTGTGTGTGTGTGTGTGTGTGTGCGCCTGTTTTGGGAGCGAGTGTTTCACACTGTAGAGAACGAGCCTGAATTTGTGGTGATGTACGGTGTGCAGAATTTTTTCTTTTTTTTTAATCTCCCTCTCTCAGGACCGTTAAAAACTTGCGCGTTTGAGTTCATGCACATATGTTAATTTGTAGGTAATTGAATTTGATTGGATGTTGGCACTTAGGAATGTTGTTTTGGATGGATATCAGATGGCTTTGTTTTATAAAGGCACAACTGTTTTTACATGCATCTCAAACCATTATGAGTCATGTATATTCAATTCTACTTTATTATTATTTCTTTACGCTCCTGAATGATAAATAGAATAATTGCTTGGTCAAGATCCTGCTTTGTGAAATTTAAACTATTTGTGCTGTGATGTTGTAACAAGTTTTTAACAACAAATAGTAAAGCTGCTCCAGTGGGGTTTGAATATTTAATGCCGTAATCACAAGCTGTGTGTGTGTGTGTGTGTGTGTGTGTGTGTGTGTGTGTG
Source organism: Plotosus lineatus (assembly GCA_024760905.1). Classification (NCBI taxonomy): domain Eukaryota; kingdom Metazoa; phylum Chordata; class Actinopteri; order Siluriformes; family Plotosidae; genus Plotosus; species Plotosus lineatus. The sequence goes on along the minus strand of CM045731.1, from coordinate 68,641,564 downwards.
TGTGTGTGTGTTTATTTGTTTTCTTTTCCCAGTGAAACGGTCAGTGTGTTACGTTTTTATTACCACCATGTAAATGATCTCCATGCATCCCTTCAACATAAAGATTACAGATTGTTTTACTGCATGGGAACGGTGCAATCTGATTGGTTTGCTATTTGAGTTAAAAGACGTTATCCTGACTGGATAATGCCTGAAATGAAACCACGAACAAAATCAGGGTTATCTGGTGGAGGGGGTTGTGATCATTCTCACTCTGTAAAAGTGGAAAAATAAAACAATCTCCTTTTGTGTTTATATACACCTGTTTAAAAAAAAAAAAAAAAAAAAAAAAAGGAAAGTATGATGTCATCACACTATTGTTGGGTGGTTGGAAGAGGGGTGTGGACACTCATGGTTTCGAGACAATAATCTGAAGACAAATGCTCATATTTGAATGAGCATGTACACAGGTGTTCTCCAGGCAAGTGCAGAGCCTTATTGAAAATGAGATCAAAAGGTCAAGGTCACTCTGACCTTTTTATATATTTTCATCGAATATTTGTTTCCTGGCAATAATATGGAACGTAGGTTGCTTCCGGTTGTGTGTAGTGTCCAGAAAAACACTGTATGCGAGTCTCTCTGCAGTTCCGTCACAGGGACTATCCAGCGACACCTGCCTCACCTTTGTGGAATAATAATAATACTATTTTATATACAGGGGGCCGGTGGTGTAGTGGTGAGGGTGCTGCGCTCATGATCAGGAGGTTGTGTGCTTAAATCCCAGTTAGACCCCTACTGTGCCAAAACCCCTGGGCAAGGTCTTAACCATATGTGTGCCTCTGTTCACTCAGCAGTATAAATGGGTACCAGTAAAAATATACTGGGAAGGCAATCTGTGAAGGACTGGCGTCCCATCCAGGAGGAGTTGAACGCTTAGTCGCTTCACGCTACGGAAACCGGGAATAAGCACCGGCCTGATGAGCCACTAGGCTCGGGTATAAAAAGCCCAATGGACTTTACCTTTTATGTACATGCTAATTTTATAGTGTGTATCATAAAATGATAGATTATTAGGTGCGTAGTTTGTTCATACGGTGTTTTTACGTTACTGAAATGACTTGTAAATTTTACAATCTATATGTATCATGTTTACTACATGGGTCTAAAAAGTAATTCATAAACTAATCAGTTCCTTTTTTCTTTTTTTTTTAGTTGTATAATATAATTGATTTCAGATTGCGATCGTCAAGTTGGAATATGGTCATGTAAATAAACATTTACAGTTTCGCCATCGCGCTCAGGATTTTGTGACCTGTTGCGATGGTAACGCACAATTCATTTATTAATTTTCTGAACTGCTTAATCTTAATTAGGGTGACGGGGAGGCTGGCGCCCATCTCAGCCGACTACAGGGATCACTCACTTCCCACGGTTAATTTGGATCGAGATACCACTCGACCATCGAAATCCGCAAAGTAGGATCACCTCCCCCACCCCCACACCCCCTGACTGACGTATACGTACATGTATATGTGTACGTAATATCAATAAGTACATATTCAATGCTTATAATAACAATTAAACAGTAAAAAAATAACATACGATGCAAATAAAATATAAATACAGACGCTTCCCAACTTACCAACATTCGTTTTGCAAACATCCGGAGACACGAACAGCCCACCTAACACGCAATGTCGTTGCGACCATTTGCAACGTTGCAGAAAGGTCGCAATTTCATCAGGCTGCATGTAACGTCATGTAAACGTTGCAGCAACGTCTTTGCACATCCGCTTGCGACGTTTCTGCCACGTTCGTGCGTCGCTTGCAACGTTGCAGCAATGTTGCTGCCACGTTCATCACGGACGTCACTCGTGCTGTTGCAGCGACGGTTTGGGGAGTCTACAAAGTAACGTGTCTGCCACGTTTCATTGCTACGTTGTGGCGACGTTGCTGCAACGTAACCGTGTTAGCTGGGCGGTCTGTCCGAGGTCAAAAGTGAAATGAAATTGAAGAGCAAGTAGTAATAGAAATAGAATAAAATCTACGGAAAGATAGATCATAAATACAAGTATGAAATATTATTAAACATTATCCTGAGGTACACTTAATACTAGGCCCCAGCAGAGGGGAAGCGTGGCTGATATGTGCTTTACAGCGAAGGCCTGGGAAGAGAAGAAGAACGATACTTTTCTGAACTCCAGCCAAAAGTTTCAAATAAGAAACAAATTGACTCCAGTATTATAATGAACTGGATACGAGTGAAACTCTCTGTAAATCTGATCAGATCCACTGTGCTGTGCTTGAGAGGAACCAGGAGTTTAAACATGATATTGATAATGTACAGATTATTATGGAGAGAGAGAGAGAGATTGTATACAGAACAAACTTGTATAGATTACTTGTACAACAGTGGTTCTTAATGTGGGTTCGATCCCGAGTCAGTTTCAGGGGTTCGGCGGAGGTCAAGAGACACACCCGACTCGTATTCATGACGACACGCCCCGCTTGGCCATCAGACCACAGGTGATCTCGCTACATTGCCTGGACAATCTGTGCTGCAGGAAATTTGTTGCGCTCAGTAGTCGACTTGTGACTGTTGTGATTACATCGTGTGATTTCTTTCTTAATGTTTTAATCCTTACTATATTCAGCAAAAAAAGAAGGTG
>CM045731.1:68631416-68633916 GCA_024760905.1 Plotosus lineatus | reverse complement strand
TCACAGACAAGCCCGATGTAGTTCCTTCCCACAGTGACACACTGAAACTGGGTACCTTGCGGCCCCAGCTGAACTAAGAGGAATCCGAGGTGGTCTGCCCCTAGACATCCGCTAGGCATGCATGGCCCACCTGTGTGTGGACACGCCCTGGTGCCCATAAATAGACCCCCTGCTATTGGGAAAATAGCCCCTGTGCTCCCAGTGTTGGTCTTTTCGCCAGGAGCTAAGGGTGAGGTATCCCTGACAGAAACTTCTTGGTACTGCTGACCACAAACAAATCGACTCTGGCAGACTGGGAGGATGAAATCATCAGTCATCACTAGATTCAACGGTCAGGAAGGTGAAGTAGCAAGGCACTGTCGAGTGCTTAGAGCGTGTCAGAGCACAAGTGAAGGGCACGGTCCTCTACTGCAACTGATGTTGTCCCCAGGCTAACGACTCTTCGTGCCACTGGATCAGGACCTCGGAGGCCGAGAGAGTAGTATTGTCGCAATGCAGCGGCTCTTCCACTGAAATAACCTTCACACACAGGTTTAGGTTTTGCACACAAACAAGACCTACAGCGATGGGGAACTGGCGAAGCAACAGGTGGAGGTGACCACGGGCAGTTGTAGTCATGAACCTACATGTAGGCGGCTTTGGACATTGGTCGCTCTTCTTTAATCCCGGGGCAGCAAAGAAGTCCTGCAGCATTCATAACACTGAGCAGCCCTCTTCGGGACAGCACTGCTCACCCAAGTATGGGTAGGGCCTAGAAAAGGTGGCCTGAAAATTGCCTGCCCTACCAAGTCTGGCGAGCCCGCCGCAGCTGGCAGATCATCCCTCTAAGCGGTTGAAACAATAAAAAACAAAAAAATAAGCTCATACTAGAGGAATGGAACATCCGTACCCTAATGGACAGAGATAAAGTTGACGGACCACAAAGAACATCCCTAGTTGCCAAGGAATTTTTTCGCTATAACATAGACTTAGCTGCTCTTAGTGAGACAAGACTAGCGGATGAAGGATCTCTTGTTGAACCATCTGATGGCTACACTTTCTTCTGGAAAGGCAAACCAGAAAATGAAGACAGGATTCGCCATAGTCATGTCAGTTGAAACAGCTCCCAGACCTTCCAGTTGGTGTCACTGAAAGACTAATGAAAATTTGCTTGCCACTTGACCAAAAACGACGTCTCACAATCATCAGTGCCTATGCACCAACGCTGACAAGCACAGAAGATACCATAGAACAGTTCTATGCTGACCTCGATTCCCTTCTGAGCTCTGTGTCTTACAGCAATAAATTCATACTGCTCGGTGATTTTAATGCCCGAGTAGGTTGTGACCACTATCGATAGGAAAGTGTACTCGGCAGACACGGTGTGGGCAAGATGAACAACAATGGTCTTCTGCTGAGCAACTGTGTGGAGCACAATCTAGCTATCAGTAACACCACATTCAGAATGGCTTATTAGTAAAAGACCACGTGGACGCACCCACGCTCTAGATAATGGCACCTCATTGACTATGTTGTTCTTCACTAGCATGGCATTAAAGACATCCTAATAACAAGAGTAATGAGGGGTGCAGAATGTTGGACGGATCATAGATTTGTGCGCACAATCCTTTGGTTGCACATAGCTCACCACTTCCCAAGGAGGCCAAAACAAACTCGTGTAACTTTCAACACAGCCAGACTCCAGTACCCCTCCTACCTTGGTATGTTCAAGGACAGTCTGGACCAAAAGCTGTCTACTACAGGACCACTGACTGGAAAGCCAACTCACAAAAGGGAAACATTCAGCAGTATAATACAGGAGACATCTAAGGGTGCGCTTGGCCCTAAACACAGACATCACCGAGACTGGTTTTATCAGAACAAGGCTGCCATAGAGGATCTCCTGGCCAAGAAAAACAAGGCATTCATGGAGTGGCAAAACAACGCAGATTCAGTGCCAAAGAAAAATAGGTTCAAGTTCTTGTAAAGTGAGGCTCACAGGGAAATAAGGAAAATGCACAATAAGTGGTGGGATGAGAAAGTTGAAGAGATCCAAGTGTTTGCTGCTTCAAATAACTCAAAACAGTTTTTCAGTTCCATCTAGACAGTGTTTGGTCCCTCCAAATCTGGCTTCATTCCTCTGCTTTCCTCAGACGGAACAACACTGATCAAGGACAAAACTGGCATCAACAACAGATGGAAAGAACATTTCAGCCAACTTCTGGATCGCCCTTGCACAGTTGACCAGTGTGCACTTGACCAGATAAAACAACAAGCAGAACACTCTGAATTTTATGAACGACCCTCTATAGATGAAATCGAGAGCCATTAAACAGATGAACTGTGGAAAAGCTCCTGGCAAGGATGGCATTCCTGCGGAAGTCTACAAAGCACTAGGTGGCATAGCCCTGGAAGCCTTTTGCAGTGTGCTAGTCAGAATCTGGGTAGAGGAAGAACTGCCTGCAGACTTTCGCAATTCATCAATAGTTGCCCTCTTCAAGAAAAAGGGATCAAGAGTAGA
>CM045731.1:68598916-68626416 GCA_024760905.1 Plotosus lineatus | reverse complement strand
ATATTATCAAGAAATGCATGTACAATGCTATAAATGCTTATAGTAACAATTAAGCATTCAAAAATAATGCATAGGATGTAAATAAAATATAAATACACATACTGACACGCACGCACACACACTCAGATGCACACCTCATATAAAAATGTAAGTAGCCTTGATGGGAGGTTTTGGGTTTTTTGTTTTTGCTTGTTTGGGTTTTTTTTATTATTTTTATTTTTTTGTGTAATTGGCCTCGTTTTGCAGCATTTTCCTTAACTTTCCCCCTATTCTTCTTTTATTTCCTTATTTTTTAATTCGATGAATATTTAATTAAAAAAAACACGATCCACTGAAGCCGCATGAATTGAAGCGCGAATTAGCGAGGGATGAATTAGCGAGGGATCCCTGTATGCGAGTACTCATATTGTGCGAAACTGGCTGTACATTAACAGAGGGGGTTAGGTGTAGATATCTTTCTTTGATAGTCTAACTGATCTCTTCCTTACGATCAGTTATGTTTTAAATTACTAGGTTGTGAACAGCTGATGATTAAAACCAGCCACTTCCTCCTAACACCTGTGTCTTTGCTCTGTTTCTCACAACCACCGCTGAAAAATTATTTCCGCCTATTATGTTGAATGTCTCCGTCCATGTTCGCTAATTAGTCCTTGTGTTATGATGCTCGAGAAAGAATTGATTTAAAAACCCTGTAAGACTTTGAAATGTAGTGAAGCGGTTGTTGTGACCCGTTACCGAATAGGGTTTTATTTCATTGGTTTTATTTTGAAGGGTTAAAAAGAAAAACCTTTTCCCTTTATTTGCAGTCCAGACAATTGAAGAAAATGTGCCATTCAGAATTACGGTGGAAATTGAAAGGCGTTTCTGCTGACCCAAGAGCGAGTGACTGGTTGTCAGAGTAAATAAGCATATGGCTTCAAATGGCTTTTGACAGTAAATTTGATTAATTTCACTGCTTGCTAGCTGTATTAGTCTCTCTCTCTCCATCTATCTATATACACATACATATACACAGGGATCCCTCGCTACTTTGCTTTAATTCATGCGGCTTCAAGGCATCGCGATTTTTAAAATAAATAAATATTCATCAAACTAAAAAATAAGGAAATTAAGGAAGAATAGAGGAATAAATGAAGGAAAATGCCAAAAAAACAAGGCCAATTATACAAAACCTCAAACAAACAAAACAAAAAAACAACCCAAAATCTCCCATCAAAACTGCTTACATTGTTGCATCGGTGTGCATGCGCATGTGTGTCGCCCTCTTCTCATGCAATACCATCTGTATGTGTGTGTATTATTTTTTTGCTGCTTTATTATAAGCCTTTTTAGCATTGAATATGTATTTATTGATATTTATATACACACATACATGTACATATACATCAGTCAGGGGGGTTGGGGAGGGATTTGGGGGTGATCCTACTTTGTAGAATTTGGAAAGTTAGGGATCCCTATATATATATATATATATATATATATATATATATATATATATATATATATATATATATGTATATATATATATGTATATATATATATATATATATATATGTATATGTGTGTGTGTGTGTATATATGTATGTATATATGTGTATATATGTATGTGTATATATGTGTATATATATATATGTATATATAAAATATAGGGCAGTGGTGGCCTGGTGGGAATGGGCACTGGATCGCTGATCCTAAGGTTGGGATTCGAGTCCCACTCTCCACAAGGTTGTCACTGTCTCCCCAGTGCAGCTAGCTGGGTTATCAAAGGCCGCCATGTCTCTCACTGTCTATGGTGAGGTTCATGTAAAAGAACCATTGCTGACTTTTGTAAAAGAATAGCTGCAAAGCCATCAGTGTGTTTCTGTCCCTTGCTAAGGGTTGTGTCAGGAAGGGCATCTGACGTATAAACCTATGCCAAGTCAAACGTGCGAATCATTGGCTGTGGCGACCCCTGAAAAAGCCAAAAGGAAATCTCTCATATATATATATATGTGTGTGTGTGTGTGTATATTTGTATATATATTTGTGTATATGTATGTATGTATGTATGTGTGCACACATACATACATACAGGGATCCCACACCACAGAGACCGCCCGGCAAGCTGAATTCCGTGAAGTAGGATTGATTCCCCCGACTGACGTATACGTACATGTATATGTGTATATAATATCGATAAATACTTAATTCAACTCTATAAATGCTTATAATAATAATTAAACATTCAAAAATATTGCACATGATGTAAATAAAATATAAATACACACATACAGATGCGCACCTCACATAAAAATGTAAGTAGTTTGATGGGAGGTTTTGGGTTGGTTTTATTGTTTTTGTTTGTTTGGGTTTTTTTTTTGCATAATTGGTCTTGTTTTTCATTAACTTTTTCCCCTGTGCTTCCTTAATTTCCTTCTTTTTTAATTCAATGAATATTAAAAAAAAAAAACACACACACAACAAAAAACGATGTACTGAAGCCACATGAATTGAAGTGCAAAGTAGCGACGGATCCCTGTGTGTGTGTGTGTGTGTGTATATGTATGTATGTGTGTGTATATATATATATATATATATATATATAAAAGGCTATGTCTTAGTAATATTTGCTGTAACTTTAAAAAGATTTAATAGAAAGGACACTTGCACAAAGAGTGGCTGGATGTGACTGTCCGTGATCTGTGTATGTAACGGATTCAGCAGTGTGTTGGGACGTGCAGATTTTAAAAGCTTTAAAAGGTTTTTGTTTCTTGTTTGGTAGCCACACTGGGACTGCTGCATTAATGAAAGACTCTTTGCATACGTCAGCAAGGTGGGAGATGTTTTGGCACAAATCCATGTGCTATATTGCATTTGCTTTCCCCTGTGATGCGGGCATGTTGTGTATGATGACATGACCACATGTTCTTGCTCATGGATTCTGTGAAAAATGCTAAATACTGAGAATCTTTATGATCGGCATCGAGGTGCTCTTAGAGGAAGTATGCGCCTACAGACGGAAAGTTGGCATCAGAATTCTGTTCCTTTTTATGATGGATGTGGCATTTTATTTATTCCTTTTTTTTCACTAAGCTTAAAGAACAAAAATAATTATAACCTGAGCAGGAAATATGTCATGAATAAAGCTATTAGAACAACACTGTCATATTTTTTTATGAGCTGTGTACATGTACAATTTGTATGCTTCCCCCTCCCCCCTTTAATTTATTTTATTTTTTTAAATAAACGGATTGTTGGTTTGTTTGTATTGCAGGACGACAGTGATGGGATCCCCTGGTCGGAAGAGCGAGTGGTGCGGAAGGTTCTCTATCTCTCGCTGAAGGAGTTTAAGAGTGCGCAGAAACGGCAGCTCTGTGACGGCCTCAGAGATGGAACCAAAAGCCCAATTGGTGAGTTCATGCTCCTGTATGATCTCAGACTACTTGGGCCTGGGTTTTATTTATTTATTTATTTATTTATTTTGGGCTGGGGGGGATGGAAGACGAATGTTCCAACCACACAACAAGAACAAACATCTAGAACCGCTTAAAGTGAAGTGTTCACTGCTACCACAGACCGTATGTGTCCGTATTACTGACTCACATTAACATGCTTTGGAAAGAGAATATGATGTTGGATTATTCACTGTTCCCTTGGTAGGTTGTTAGTTATGAGACTTGCAGGTGCATGAAAGACTATTTTCAAATGCCGGCTCTGGTTTGAAACCTACTGTAATTAGTTTAACTGTCTTACAGTATGAAAAATGGAATTAGATTTACAGCCTTTATAAATCTGCAGAAGTTAAGCAGAAATCAGGTGAATAGTGACACGCAGGTAAGAATATTATGATGTCAGACATTTCGGACCATGCACTACTGTCCCCATTTCCATGGTAAGAACTGGAAATGTGTCAGACTTGGTGCTTTCTCTGTAATAAAACCTTTCAGAGAGGAAGAACTGACATCACTGCTTTTCGCAAAATTGATCCACATAATTAAACAGAACTATAATACTAATTCTTTAAAAAAAAAAAAAACAGCCCTCATAAAAAAAAAAAAACTATGTAGGACACTGTGCAAAATGTAAATAAAGCCAGTATTCCATTACTAGCAACTATCAGAATCCCACTTTTCATTAAAATAGACCATAGCGAAACATTAAGTGTCGGAAGTGACTTGTTTTGTTATTGAATGAAATATTCCAAATGTTTGAATTTTATGGCAGCGATACATGTCATGTAAAGTTAGGGTGGGGGCAACAGTAGGCCTGAAATGTAAGCGGCACTTGAAAGAAACATCTGGAACAACATATATTTTTTAATTAATTTAATTAATTTTCAACATAAACATGCATAGGTATGAAAAAAAATAAAATAAAAAATGCATCTGTGCCGAGGTTCACCTATCTGAGGACTATTATTTTGAAATTGTTCCAAAGTAGGAAGTTTGTACAGTGTAAAGTCACGAAGAATATTTCATCACGTGACAAGGCGAATGTTGAATGCCTGGATCTTCAGCCTTTAAGTGGCACTATGTGAAAAACAGGCATAAGTCTGTGATGGGAATCACTGCACGGGCTCAGGAACACTTCCAGTAATCATTTTTTGAGACGTGTTGCCACTATAGAATTCAAAATGTGCTAATATTTTCATGAAATTGTAGAATGTCTTGATTTTTAGTTATTGTGGCGCTTAAGTGGAGCCCCTCCCTTAAGAGAAATTGTTGGGAGCATTGATCTAACTTTTTGAGCCAACATTATGTCCAATCTGTGTACACGTGAGAACCCTGTGGTGGAATTTCAAATGCCGGTACGTAAGCGTCGTAATGGGAATGAATGTCTGGATGATGGTAACTACTTCTACTCTACATTTTCCTTCAAACTGTTCCTTATTCCAGCACAGAGTTCTGTGCGTGATATGCAATCGGTATATTTTTGTTTTTTTAGCTGGTAAAATAAACTGTTCTTGCCGTGCAATGCATCTCACTCATTTGCTCATTGGATACAGAAAGGTTTTAACCCGATCACGTTGAGGGAAGTGTGTAACGTTTCTGGTCCGTATACAGGCCAGAATGGCATCTCACTACCCTGTGGTGATATTGGAACACTTGGATAAGCTGTCAACTTTGGGAGGGGGCGGCCATAACATGATGGCCACATGACATTACGTAATCCATGGCGTTAATCAAGAGAAGTTCATTATTTCGGAATTCAGTCTCAAGCCTTATGTTATTTTTTATGTTCTGTTGTAAATAAAAAAATGAGTTGATATGTTTTATATAATTTGATATACAAAGATATACCAGAGTTTTGGGAGGTTTTTTTTTTAGAATTTTTAAAGTATACATAATTCAATCGCGTGATGATTCGCTGCTCGAGGAAAACAATCAGTTCCAGGTTGTAAGAGCAACTGTTTCGCATCAATCCCAGCTACGCCATTATTGATTTTATTATCCTGTAACTACACATACTCTGAGTGTTTTATTTCTTACTTGTTGCTCAGTCGTTTTTAATTAGTGTTTTTATTCCTGCGTTTATATGATGCATATCTGACCGAGAGACGACGGTGGGACGCCGCTGCTGTTGCTGCTTGTACAGTCCATAAGAGCATTCAACCATATTAGTGTTAGTCTTTATTTTCCTGCACATAGGAATAATTGCTAATTAACTACCTACGGCGGTGGTAGTGACGGCGGCGACGTGCTCGGCTCCACCCGTCAGCCGCAACCATGCAGCAGCGTACTAGCAGAGGATCAGTGTCAGATCCGATTTCCTTCTGCGTCGCCGTAGGCTAAGCCGCGGAAATATAATAACAGGGTTTCACAGAGTTGTCCTCCCACTGCTCTCGCTACCGAGCGCGAGTGTGTGTTTAAGATGGGGCGTGGCTCAATGGCAGGGTGCAGACAGTGATAGACAAGTGCTCGTGTTGTGGTGTGTTTTTTTTTTTTTTTTTTTTTTTTTGCCTGAATGTGGAGAGGAGCAAGTTCTCCGGTAGCTGTCACTCCTCATTTTCCTCTCAGTCACTGTGAGTCGTGCACTCGACCTGTAATCACCGCCTGTCTCCGTCCACTTCTCTTTGTCTCACTCTGCCTGTCTTGGTCTCACTTCCCATGACAGTTCCGACACATTATAGCTCGTTTTTGCGGCTTTCTCGAATCAGTTCTTCTTCTTTTGATCGCCTGGTTTATTCTTCCAGTTCCTCTTTCATCAGAATTGATGTAGAAGTGTCCGAGTCGGCCGGTTTCTGCTTTACTGATCAGAAGGCTGCATTTAAATGCTAAGAATAGCAGGAAATCCCATAAGTTTGGACCCCCCCCCCCCCCCCTTCCCATCAGCTGCTGGTTTCTGTGCTTGGACTCGGTCTGATTCGTTGAGAGGATAAAAACACAACATCAAGTCACACTTAAGCGAAACGTTTTGCTCCTGTCATCCAGACGACCATCGTTTCAGAGCTTTGCATTTTTGACTTGTTGTGGTGTCTGCAACCGTGACTTTGGTTTTTTTTGTTTTCAGACGATTTGAACGACACAACAAATGCAAGCTGTCATTCCAGTACGACTTTAAACGCCCCCCCCCCCCCCCCCTTTCAGGCCTCAGCCTTTTAAAAGACTGTTCGAGGCAGCCATGTAGAAATCAAAAAGCCTTTTGATGAAGAAAACCTTGTTTTTAAACGAGCTCGTTCTAGTTATGTATTTATTTGTTCTGTGGTCGCCAGAGAGCCGCGTTCTGGGTTTCGACGGGAAGGTATCTGTAAATACTGCTGTGCAAAGATCAGGATGATCCGGACGATGACTCAGCAGCTAACGTGCTGCAACAGTGTACGTTCAGCCTCTTTATGAACCTCCTTGGCCCTGAATGGCTCAGCTGGAAGCTTGGAGTGTGGATGGGAATGAATAATCGAGGACGTGCGTGATTAGCATTGTGAAGCTAAGCTTGACTCCACATTAGGATAAACGGTTTGAAAGGATTTCCCGTGTGAGGTCAGACTCCAGCATTGGTGATCAGGTGGTTATAGTCTAAGCTTCTCAATGTCTGGCTATATACCGGATATATATACCGGATATATAATTCGTGAGGAATCATGGGTAGAGATGGGAATCGGCAGTGTACAGCTCACTCAAGTTAACAGTGATTATGTCGAGCGAGTTAAATTGGGTACGTTTTCTACTTCCTGTCATTTTCATCAATGCGATATTGCTGTTTAATTTTTGTGTGTTTTTTTTTTTTTTTTTTGGGGGGGGGTTGTTAGGGTGTTAGGCTCATGATCAGGAGGGTGTGTGTTCAAATCCCAGTTAGACCCCCACTGTGCTAGGACTCCTGGGCAAGGTCTTAACTACAAGTGTGCCTCTGTTCACCCAGCAGTATAAATGGGCACCAGTAAAAAATAAATAAATACTGGGAAGGTAGCCTGCAATGGAATAGCATCCCATCCAGGAGGAGTTGAACTCCTGGTTGCTACACGCTACAGAAACTGGGAATAAGCCATTGATGCTTGATGAACCCCTAGGCTCGGGTGTAAAAAGCCCAGGGTTGTGGGGGAGGCTAGTGCCTATCTCAACCCACACAGGATGTTGGCAGGGTAAACCCTGAACACCTCACCAGACCATCGTAGAGAGACACTCGCACCCAGGATCAGTATGGGATTGCCACTTAACATAATGCACTTGTCTGTAGGAGGAAACCCAAGTATCCGGAGGAAACCCACACAAACGTGCTAACCACTACACCGCCGTTCCGCCCTGTAATGAAACTTATTCACAATAAAACAAGAATGAATCTAGTTTTGTGGGAAAATAATATCGAGCATGTTCTGATGTGAACAGTTTGCAGCAGCTATGAATAATCAGTGCTAGATACATGAATAATATTTTTTAATGTATTTCACAGGTTTTTTTTTTTTTCTGGCAGCTTTTTACAAAATTCATACTTTCAACCCCTTGCACATTTTTTTTTTGTTTGTTTGTTTGTTTTTAAATTTTCTTGATTGATTGATGGACTGAAGAAAATGGAAGCGTGAGTTAAAAGTGTTGCCCGCTGATGATCTCGTGTTCCTGATAGAAGCCAAACAACAAGCTTCAGTACCGTAATCTTCACCCAAAGTGGTTCCTGATGTGCAGATGATGAAGCCGCAGGTCTGAAGGAGAGAGAGAGAGACGGAGGTTGGGGTTAAAAGTGAGGCATGAATGTGAACTGAAGCACATTAAAGACTCTCGCTGACTCACGCCACGTTACAGATTTGTACCGCTGCAGTGTTTACAGCTGAACCGGCTCGCTCTTTCCGTGCGAGCTGCTGCGAGTGCCGTACTGGATACAGAGCATGCACGAGTCTGTCCTCTGCTTCGTCCTGTATTTAGTAGCCATTTTGACTCGAGTGGTTCTGCTTTGTTGCATGTTTAGTCGAAATGTTGTGTCCCCGGAGAGGGCGGCCGGTTTGAAGTGCAGCCGTGGTGGTCTCGTCTTTTTACAGCCTTTCATGGATGTTTTACAGAAAAGCTTAATTTGGTTGCTCTCTTTGACTTGTTTGTTTAAAGGCTGACTGATGATTTGGAAAAGGACTCTTGGGGTGAGGAAGAGAGGGAAAGGGGGGGGTGGGAGGGGTGTTGATTGAAGCGAACGCTAATCTTTTAGAAATACACATTGGGTTGAGTGGTGATGGTAAAATAAAGACACTTGGATTTATGATTTGTGTCCATTCGTACGTACGCTTGGAGCTTCAGTACATTTTACTCAGAAGCAGGTTGTCGAATTCGCCGATTAACATAAACAAAATCGGCCCTAATGTTGAACTCTGGTGTGTGTGTGTGTGTGTGTGTGTGTGTGTGAGTGTGTGACACTCATTAGCAGATTCATAAGCCAGATGCTATGATATGAAAGACCTCAGTGATGATAGCCTTTAGGGTGTGTGTGTTTGTGTGTGTCTTTGTGTGTATGCGTATGCGTCTAAAGCTCTGGAGACCCAACCTACCGCAGCGAGGTCCTGTGTGTGTGTGTGTGTGTGTGTGTGTGTGTGTGTGTGTGTGTGTGTGTGTGTGTGTGTGTGTGTGTGTGTGTGTGAAAGCTTATGATGACACACTGCGGTTTTGCTCTCCTCTCAAAGACTCAGCTGCCCGGGCTTGCTTCGTCCGCTCTCCTTTTCTTCTCTACAAACAGGTTCTCAGTCAAGGCCGCAACTTGGAACAACCGACGCTGACTTTCTGCCTCTCTTTCATCCGCTCCTCTGTTATTTACGTGCCATGTACTGTCCTGTTTTGTGGCTTTTGCTTCCTGGATCCTGCCTTAGTGTCTTTGCCTTGCTGATCACGGACAGTCTTGGCGTTTTACCATCTGTTGATGAGCATGTCAACACCGTCGTTAAATCCACTGCCTCAGAGGGGGGATAAAATTGGCTTTGGGCATCAAAACGTCTCTTAAAATTTATTTTTGTCAAGTTTCAGCTCTTCTCGTTTAACGTAAAAATAAAAGGCGTTTATAAGGATTAAAACCAACATGCCTGAAGTGTGTCATTCCTGTAATATCCTGTTTATATCACGCTATGCTTTTTAAATCATTAAAGAATCACATCACGCTGTTAATTCTGTTAATGTTTATGCTGTATATCTGTAAAACGCGTTCACTTTGCTCTGTCATCACTTTCTTCCATCGGTTCTAAACGGTGCTCCTTTGCCAACTTCTCTGTGGACGGAAAAATAATAACACAGCTTACAGATTCCGCCTGAAAACTTTGTGTATCAGGAAATGCTCTCCTTTATGCTCAGGAGACTCGTTCAAAAACCAGCAGCTCCTCACGGAAAAATTGAACATGTCGGTGTTTACACACGTGTCAGTTACATAAAAAAATAGTCAGAATGAATTATAATTTTTAGTAATATATACTACGCGGGAATGGCGTGATCTGATTGGTCCTCTATATCGGCATTAAAAATGATTCCAGTCAGCCCTCTTCCAACAAAATTAATCCGTTCCAGCGCCTTTTTCGGAATCTGGATTTTTCGTAAATAGAGGCGCATTTTACATGTAAAATGCGTGATTTGTTCCAAAGGCTCCCAAGACTACCCTTTAAAAATGATAAAAGCATAGCTTTTAAGGCACGTACTTCGTGTTGACCATGTCTTCTTAGCAGAGATATAATCTTACAATGACCATGGTACCAGGAATCACTTTCACCGGCAATTGTGTGTGTGTGTGTGTGTGTGTGTGTGTGTGTGTGTGTGTGTGCGTGTGTGTTGACCATGTGTTTTTAGCAGAGTTATAATCTTACAAATATTTATGCAAGGTTAAAAGCCTGAGTACAGATGGAATGACACACAAACATGAGCAAACTTGGAATGACTGTGTCATCCCTCCTAGCCAATGGGAGGCCAGCGGGGCGGGAAGTTGAGGTGCAGACATTGCTTTACCTTACTCACTCTCACACACAGTAAGGATCAAAGTGCATCCAAGATTACGGTTCAGGGTTTTTTTTCCCTCTCCACCTCTTGTTTGAATGTTTGTATGGTGCTTTTGGCGCTTTTCGTAAGAATAATTTGTTTCGTATACAGGGGAAAAATATTTAGGAAAATTTTTTTTGTATACTGGATTTTTCGTATTCTGGGGATTTCATTGGAAGAACACTGACTGTATTTCAATTGGATAATGGCAGAATTAAAATATCAGGACTCGGTTTGTTACGTCTGTTAGCTACACGTGGTTTAGCCTTCATCCGCTCAGCGTATGTAAAACTCACCCGACCTGCCTCGATCCTCGATCATGCTGAAAATGTGTAAAAATGTTTTTGGTGGTAATTTGCTTTTCCTTTGTTCCCTTGTAGCGTACACTAAAATTATTTGTGACGTCATTAATCGGCTCACACTTGCTCTCGGCCGGGACACTCTTGTGCTTGTAATGGAACCCACCACTACCAAATTTTCTTGCCTAATTTTTCATCGTATCCAATTCCCATTTCTTAAGTATTGCCTCCCAACATCCATGGAGGGGCGTAAGCATGCACACACTTTCTCTGTTAAAGACCATGCTACCGCGCACCTCTTTACAAACTGCCTGCTGCACATGTATGTTTGTGGGGGTGGCCTAATACACTCTTATGGAAAGCGCTGTCAAAAGCTCACAGGAGCCTATGAGTGGCTGGTGACCGCTGTGAGTGACAGGGAAGTGAGTATAAGCTGTCCCTCCCTTCCGTCAGAGCTCAGCCTATTAGCTACCGTGGACTCCCGGTTTGTGGACAGCGGTGACATTAACCCGGATCCAGACTTGTGGTCTCCGGGTTGTTAGCCACACACTCGGGAGCCATCCATCATGATTTTAAAAATGGTAAAAAAAAAAAAAAAAACTGTCAAAGTTGTTTCAGTGCACTACTTTGTAGATGTTTCTGTGGAGTATAGACTAAAAATGTATTTTCTTCAAGTTTGACATTCCATCCCAAGGGCCGTCCCGCAACGTCCGCTTCACCTCTGGGGCATAATTGCTTGTTATAAACCGTTATCTGGGCCCTGTGGTCAGACGATATCATCAAGGTTCTGTTATTGAACATCTTTTGGAGTGTTTTAGTCTGACGTTACGTGTGTGTGTGTGTGTGTGTGTGTGTGTGTGTGTGTGTGTGTGTGTTTAGGTTCTCGATCAGGTGTTCAGCTCAATGGTTCTGGCTCTAAAGGAGGACACAAAGAGGATGGCTCTCAGAGCACTGATGGAGGGAGTGAGTGCTGGGAGGATGGACCGGCTAAAAAGAGGTGAGGAGACTCAACGTCCACACACACACACACACACACACACACACACACACACACACACAGGTACATACACACATGGTTAAAGTAATACAAACCACCCTCTGTTCATCTGCTCGGTTTATTTTTTCTTTCGTTCTGAGTGAGTGTTCATTAGGTAGAATGTTTGAGCAGAACGTGGCGTGAGTTACACCTGAAGTGTTTTACAGAACAAAGCGGACTGGCCTGACGTGATTACCAGTGAGACGATTAAATCAGTATCTGTAAAGAAAAGAAAAGGAACATTAGTGCACAGTTGAAATCTGAAACCAAGAATGCAGATCATCGACCCATACCTTCTTCCCATAATTCATTTCTTTCATGGCGATTGGTTCTGATAGTCACTCGGAGCCACGCATCGTGCTTATTAGCGAGGTAATGATAGCACGACCGCTTGCACAATAGAGTTGTCATTCGAAGGGACCGGAGGGCTTTAAAATAAGCGCTCGTTCTTTTGAAATTAATTTCCATTTCTTGTCACTTTTAATTGGTCTCTTTAAGCTGCGCTTGTTGTTTGTTTGAATTAATAATTAAAGAGGAAGGGAAATGAAATGCGGTCGTGTACAGTCTGCAATTAACTCTTCGCCATGTTGATTTTTATTTATTTATTTATTTTTAAAAATATATATATTCTGGGAGCGCAAATGCACGAACCATTTACACGAGCTAAATCAATGGCAAGGAAACTAGCGTGTTACTTTTGTGTTCTGCACAGGCATGTAAACAAGCGTCTGATCTGTAGTGTGTCTTTATAAAGAAAGAAAGAAAGAAAGAAAAAAAAGCTTTTGAAATTGAGAACAAAAATTATAGCTCACGCGGCTCAAGCACCGGGGTGATGGCGTCTTTATTTTGATTTTTTTTTTTTTTTTTTTTTTTTTTTTTTAACTTCACTGATGTTGATTTATTTCAAGCCGTGCTGTTCAGTGATTTGTGTGACATCATGTTGTAAAAAGCAGGATAATGAAGCTGAATGCCTGAAACAGCCCAGTGACAAAGCTCGAGTCTCACAATTGCTCAGGAATGTAGTAAAATAAGACACTGATTTATGAAGCTTGTTTTTATGGCTGCGTTTGTAGATGACGTCTTCTCTTACTCCCGAGTGTACAGCGCGGCGTGGACAAAATAAACACTTTATTAGCTAACGTGGTGGGTAAATGAAATCTCCAAAGCTTCAGTGTGATGTCCAGTGCCATGTTTCTGTTGGCCAGACTAATTTAATGGATAGTATTGCTGTTAATAGTATATTTTTCACTTTACCTTCATCCACTGTGCAAGAGAGGTATCATGTTTTAATGTATAATAGATGGAAATATAAGCGTTAGAAATCTCGCTAAAAGAAGGTTTCATGATGGATTTCGGTGAGCACCGAGTGCAAGCAGGTGCAAAGGTGTGTAATGGTGTCTCCTTAACGCTTTCAGCATTTAGGTATAAACTACTTTGAGAAATATGCAAAAAGCAACTATAAAATCCTTGTTTTATTGCTTTTTCCTATTTTCTACCATGACTGTTTTTTTTTTAAATACTAGTACAGTGATACCTCTGCTCACGAACATAATTGGTTCCCAGAAAGTGTGTGTAAGGCGAAAAGTTCGTCTTCCAAACATTTATTTCCCATAAGAAACCATTAAAATGAGAATAATCCGTTCCCAGGTCCCCATAAAACATAATTTTCTACTAAATAAGCCTTAAAACTACACAAAATATACCTTATTTTATGTATAATAAATGTGCTATTGTATTGTAATTAAAGAAATAAACTGTACTGTATAATAAAGTCGTTTTATTTACCTTTGTGATGGTAGTTGATGGCTTGATGGAATGGAGTGGGAGGAGGAGGGAGGGAGGGACTTACTGTTTGGAAGGAGAGTTTGGAAACGCCTACTGTTTGGAAACACCCTTAGCCACACACGCACCCTTAATAGCTTCCTTGTCCTTAAGGATGGGAGCAATGGTAGACTTAGCGTACTGGTACTGGGACGCTGAGTCACACAAACGCACACCTCCTTCGTGTTTTTCAATGATCTCCGCCTGTGGTGGGGTCTTTTTCGGTCCCATAATAGCAAAAGTACACTCAATATGGTCCAAAATGTCTATCAAACACAAACCACTTCCGCACTCAAAGAAAGGGGGTGACAAACTGGGACGCCATGAGCGTGCGTCAGCTTCTGTTCGACCGCGTGGTTTGGTTCGTCCGCCGAAAACTAGTTCGTCAGCCGAGACTATATGCTCGCAAATTTAATGTTCTTGAGGCGAAAAGTTCGTGAGCTTAAGCGTTCGTCAGCGGAGGTTTTACTGTGTATATATATATA
The DNA here is from genome assembly GCA_024760905.1 of Plotosus lineatus. Classification (NCBI taxonomy): domain Eukaryota; kingdom Metazoa; phylum Chordata; class Actinopteri; order Siluriformes; family Plotosidae; genus Plotosus; species Plotosus lineatus. Next base: position 68,612,372 of record CM045731.1, on the reverse strand, counting down.
TATATATATATATATATATATATATATATATATATACATACATACATATATATATATATATATAATTTTATTTTTATTTTTTTTCTAATGTGATTCAAGTTTAGGAATTTATCATTGTGTCTTCTCAAAATTCTTCTAAATCAATGATATACAAAGGCATTTAGAGCAGCACATCATGCTGGGCCACACTTCCACAATCACACAACGTTAAAGAATCCTTGAAAAAATTTGTTCAAAACAAAAACTTCCTTTATTCAGACTTCAGTCAGAAGCCTTTTCAAAATCTCATGGCGTCTTTTGTTGAACGCTTCACCTTTTATTAAAATTTTTAGGGAAACAAATATACCAAACCTATTGGATAATCTTGCTCGTAGACATGCAAACCTAACTATAAACACAACCACCTTGGTGGAGGAAATGAATTCAATCAGCCAAGGTCATTAAGGAATTACGAACAGTCTGGTCGCGTAGTGTGTATGTCCGAGTAAAACGATCATATGACGCGTACGTGTGCGTAGCCTATAATCTGGAATGACTCTACGCTGTGGAGAAATGTCTTCTACTCAAGGCTTATATTCATTCCTTTCATTCGCATACTTGTCTTTCGCGTCTTTGTGCGTTCTCACTTACTACAAGGGCGAATCTATTGAAAGACGAACGTTTTGTCTATCGAGGCATCTATATGAATGTGATTCCCATTGAAACCTCAAAAGGTTCAAATAAATAAATGTTTTATATCCCTTTTTATGTACTTGTCCTTACTTGCTGTAGCGTAACTCTCAAGCCCAATGGAGCTGCTGTGATCCAAGCCAGAATCGCATTGGAAGTAGTGAGAAATTCTTAAAGATATATTCATAGCATTCCTGGTCTTCGGGAGCAGAAGTTTTTCTTTTGATATGAGTTTGTGTACACTCCAGCACACTGATTTCAGAGGAAAGCCCAAAGATGAAAAGAATTAGTCTCATGAAGGACCTATTCATCCAGGGCTCTGTCTCTGTGTGTGTGTGTGTGTGTGTGTGTGTGTGTGTGTGTGTGTGTGTGTGTGTGTGTGTGTGTGTGTCCATCTCCCACACACACAGACACACCCCAGCACATGGAACAAACACCCAGGCCCAGTGAGGTACCAGCTCTCCCTCTGAAGGGGACTGAATCAATCTCCTGAGGGCTGCAAGGGGACAAAAGTATCATGAGTCGTAACATCAAATCAAAGGCAGCACTGGCCAAAAAACCCCTAAACACGACCGTCCAGACTGCAGCAGATGTCTGGTCCGTCCCCCTCCTTGAAATCCATTCACTGTCGCACATTGTGTGTGTGTGTGTGTGTGTGCGTGCGTTTGGGGGGTGGTTCGCGTTCGAATCTCTCAGGTAGAATGTATGTCCTTGTGAGTGGTTAGTGTGGGTGAGCATCACCGTGCAACACCTGCCTGCAGTCTTACCTGTCATTTAATACAGTATGGTAATCTTTAATCAGAGCTCTGCCCTGTACAACCCATCATTAAAACATCGGTGAGAAGGAGAGACAGATGGAAAGGTGGGGAGAAGAAGAAAGACCAACGGAGTCAGGGGGAAAGGGAGCAAAAGAGACCGAGCCGGGATTTAAATAAGCACAAAGAGAGTGGGCCGCCATCACCGCACTGTCAACAACAGCGGCATTTTGCTCTTGAGTGCCTTTCTCTGCCTTTCATTAGACTGGCAGCTCTGCTCAATCTTAATGAGAGACCTCTGTGATATGCCGTCTGTGCTTTACCACTTTTTTTTTTTTTTTCCCCCGTGACCACCATGTGTTTGCTGCAGTTTATCTTGGATTGGCTTAGCCCAATTGAGGAGGTGCCAACCTCTCCTACACCTGGCCAGGGTGGAAAAACAGGAACGGGAGGATAGAGGGATAAAGAGAAGGGGAGTGGTGAGAGCGCATCAAGTTCCAGGTGCCAGGGTACCAGGTTGCAGGGAAAGGCCATGGCGAAGCAGATGAGAGCAGCACTGTGTTTGCGTTCCCAGGCTTCTAAGAGATGTAGATCTTGAAGAAATTTTAGTTTGTGCCAAAGGCATAACAGATATTGGACTCTCCACATGTGGTACCAATCAGTCCATAGGAACCCTGCACCAAGGACCTCTTTTGATTGTCCTTGTTTGTTTGCCCACTTGAAATTCCCTTTCATGCTGGGCATCACTGGGGTTCTTGTTTGCTTATTCTGTGTAGTTGGTGCCAAATCATTTTCTAGTAGGTTGCCAGATTCAACTTTCTCAGAGTCCCTTTCTCCTCAATTCTGCAGTTGGTTTGCTTTTTTTTTTTTTTTTTGTGACTCCGATGCACCCATTCAAGCAGCCATGCAGCAATTGCCTATCCCAAAAGTTACAAAACGGTGCTATTGATTTTATTGTAAATCCCTTTGGTGTCACAGATGCAGTATGGCGGTCAGTGCATTGAACAGTGCCAGCAATCAATGGGAGCCTCAAAGACAACGATTAGGCATAATTGCTCACTCGCACTAGAATAATGACTTGTATGTTCAGCTTGCAGTGAGCCTGTGTGTAGTGGAGCGAGGAGGGGGTTGGCATTGGGGTAGCGTGAGAAACTGTGATCCAGGTATGCTTTTTGATTCCACAATCCTGTTGAGTCACTGCCCAGGTATGACTCCTTGGCTCCAGAGGATTTCTGAATCACAGAGCAGGAATGTCCTTGAGTAGACGGCTTAACCGAAGTGTTGGTTCTCTGGTGTCAAGGCTGTAGGGCATGGCTGATCTTTACAGGTTATGGAGAGATTTGAACTGGGTGAATCAAGATTGATGTGCCACTGATGTACTAAAGTGTGTGTGTTTGTGTGTGTGTGTGTGTGTGTGTGTGTGTGTGTGTGTTCTGCAACTGGACATCCAGACTTGTTGAGCAATAGTACTGGTCCTTCTCAAAAGAATTAGCATATTGTGATAAAGTTCATTATTTTCTGTAATGGACTGATAAAAATTAATCTTTCATATATTTTATATTCATTGCACACCAACTGAAATATTTCAGGTCTTTTATTGTTTTAATTCTGATGATTTTGGCATACAGCTCATGAAAACCCAAAATTCCTATCTCAAAAAATTAGCATATCATATTCAGGTAGTCTAAACGAGCTATTAACCTAATCATCTGAATCAACCAATTAACTCTAAACACCTGCAAAAGATTCCTGAGGCTTTTAAAAACTCCCAGCCTGGTTCATTACTCAAAACCGCAATCATGGGTAAGACTGCCGACCTGACTGCTGTCCAGAAGGACATCATTGACACCCTCAAGCAAGAGGGTAAGACACAGAAAGAAATCTCTGAGCGAATAGGCTGTTCCCAGAGTGCTCTATCAAGCCACCTCAGTGGGACGTCTGTGGGAAGCAAAAAGTGAAAGAAGGGCCGATTCCAGACCTTGGGGGACCTGTGGAAGCAATGGACTGAGTCTGGAGTAGAAAGATCAAGAGCCACTGTGCACAGGCGTGTGCAGGAAATGGGCTACAGGTGCCGCATTCCCCAGGTCAAGCCATTTTTGAACCAGAAACAGCGGCAGAAGCGGCTGACCTGGGCTACACAGAAGCAGCACTGGACTGTTGCTCGGTGGTCCAAAGTACTTTTTTCGGATGAAAGCAAATTTTGCATGTCATTCGGAAATCGCGGTGCCAGAGTCTGGAGGAAGACTGGGGACAAGGAAATGCCAAAATGTCTGAAGTCCAGTGTCAAGTACCCACAGTCAGTGATGGTCTGGGGTGCCATGTCAGCTGCTGGTGCTGGTTCACAGTGTTTTATCAAGGGCAGGGTCAATGCAGCGAGCTGTCAGGAGATCTTGGAGCACTTCATGCTTCCATCTGCAAGATTTTCATTTTTCATCACGACCTGGCACCTGCTCACAGTGCCAAAACCACTGCTAAATGGTTTACTGACCATGGTATTACTGGGCTCAATTGGCCTGCCAACTCTCCTGACCTGAAGCCCATAGAGAATCTGTGGGATATTGTGAAGAGAAAGTTGAGAGACGCCAGACCCAACACTGTGGATGAGCTTAAGGCCGCTATCGAAGCATCCTGGGCCGCCATAACACCTCAGCAGTGCCACAGGCTGATTGCCTCCATGCCACGCCCGCATTGAAGCAGTCATTTCTGCAAAAGGATTCCCGACCAAGTATTGAGTGCATAACTGAACTTAAGTGCATAACATTATTTGAAGATTGACTTTTTTTGGATTAAAAGCACTTTTTTTATTGGTCGGATACAATATGCTAATTTTTTCAGATAGGGATTTTTGGTTTTTCTTCTTTTTTTTCCAAAATTATCAATATTAAAACAATAAAAGGCTTGAACTACTTGAGTTGTGTGTAATGAATCTAAAATATATGAAAATCTAATGTTTATCAGTACATTACAGAAAATAATGAACTTTATCACAATATGCTAATTTTTTGAGAAGGACCTGTATGTTTGTTTTTTTCTTCTTCTCATTTTTATCTCAACTCCTTTCTTAGTTTACGTCATCAACTGGAATCTAAAACTACTGTATGCAAGAGTTTTTTGCACTTTAGCTACAGCTCTGACAAAATGTCTCCTTGTGAAAGATGGAATATAAACATAGACAGTCCTAAAGCCAGGGCAAAACATGACTCATTTCCCAAAGATTTAAATGTACGAATCAGTGAAAAATGGTATCGCATACAAATAGTTTACTAGTCCACAGTGGTCCAAGATCTCTCCTTGCACCTCTGTGTTGTCTTGTTGTCCCAATTTGCTTGTGTTACACTCCCCAGGGCTTGGGAGCATGGAACAGCCTGAAGCTGGAGCTTTGTCAGCTTGTGGAAGTTATTAGTTCGCTAGTGAATCCAGCGATGAAGCCAAGACGAAAGGACTCGAGAGGCCTGTAGTGTCTTGTTTCACCATTTAAACCACAGTCTGTTCGGGCCATGGTTTACAAACAGTGATGGACATCTTTAAAGTGGAGAAGGGATGGACACACAGAGGTTATTCGCCCATTGGTCCCTCTTGCACTTTATTTTTCTTCTGTTATGTCTACTTCCCTCTTTGGCATTCTCACATCTCACGAGTCTAAGTACTCTTCCAAGCCCAAGTTTTCGCAAAATCCAGGAAGATTTTCCACAGAGGGGTGGCACAGTGGAGTAGTGGTTAGCAGCACATCTGCTTCACAGCAAGAGGGTACTGGGTTTTGAGTTCCAGGCTCAGCAAGAGCATTTCTGTGTGGAGTTTGCATGCAACCCTTGCTTGCATGGGTTTTCTCTGGTCTCCTCTCACAGTACTCCAAAGGCTTGCACATTAGACTTGTGAGACTACAATTTACGAAATAAATCCGTTCCAGAAGTGGTTTCGTAACCTGGATTTTTCGTAAGTTGAACTGCATTATACATGTGATTCGTTCCAAGGCCCCCAATACTACCCCCTAAACCCTTTAAAAATGATAAAAGTATACCTTTTAAAACCTCGTTCTGCTTCAATATTGCACCGATGGTAGACGGGTTTGGCCATATTCCATTGCGATATCATTCAATCCCATGCCACGAGCCCGCTTCTTCTTTTCACTTGCACTGGGAATTACACGCGCGTGTGTTTTTGTGCGCGTGTGTTGACCATGTCTTCTTAGCAGAGTTCTAATCTTACAAATGTTCATGCAAGGTTAAAAGCCCGAGCCAAAAAATAAAGTCGCAATGAGCACACTTGAAAAACTCATGAAAGAACAGTAACTCTGTGCTTTACACGAAAAGCTTTATGGGTATTATGGAGATACAGCTCCATAATAGCCAATGGGAAGCAGCTGCGTCATACCCCCTAGCCAATGGGAGGCCAGTGGGGCAGGATGTTGGGAGATAGCCAATGGGAGCGAGCTGCGTCATCCCTCCTAGCCAATGGGAGGCCAGCAGGGCGGGATGTTAGGAGATAGCCAATGGGAGGCCAGTGGGGCTGGATGTTCGGAGATAGTCATGGGAGAGAAACTCGTGCATTGTTCGAATTTTTGAGATGATGCTTTTGTAACGTGAACTTGTTTCGTATAGAGACAAAAATTTTAAGAAAATGTTTTTCGTAACCTGGATTTTTCGTTTGTTGGGGCTTTCGTAAGTTGAGGTTCCACTGTAGTTCTGAACTGCCCCTGTGTGAGCGTGTGTTGGCCCTGCAATGGATTAGTGCGTTGTTCAGGGTGTACCACCTGCTGTTGGCCAGAGTTATTTCTGATAAGCTTCAGCCTCCCCACAACTATAGTAGGATATTGCGATTCAGAAACCGAGCGAACACACGAATGAAAGGATGTATAATTGTGTGTCTGACCTCGGTGTGATAAAGGCTATATGAAGGTAAGTCAATAAACATTACTTGACTCTGATGTCAGCTTTCTCACCACTTTCCTTCTATCATTTTCTTGCCGAATATGGGCCTGCATTGTTTGTTTCTGCGAGTACCAAGATATAGTGGTAGTAAGATTATACTGTGTCAAAGACATTACTGAGTAGTCAGTCAATTGCTTATTTTTCCCCTCTAGTAGAAATCATAGATAAAATAGTTCAACACGTGTAATTTTGAGCAAGAGTATTATATCATTTTTTTTTGTCCTCACTTCAGCTTGGGGTCTGAGCCCTTTGTCCTTGCTCCACCAGTGCCCTAGTATTTGGCAACTCGAAGGGGGAGGGTTTGGATGTAAAAAAAAAAGGGGGGGGGCATCTCTGGTGGTCCTTCTTGCTCAGACAGACAGAAAAGCAATAAACACTTCAGCTCTGGCAGCTGTGTTTACATTAAGCATCCACAGTTGGGTTCTCCTAGGGGAATAGTGTTAAAGTCACACTTATTTATTTCCAAGCAGGAGGTCAGCCTTGCTTCCTGGCTTGTCATTACTGCATCAATAAGAAGTGTCTGTCCTGGGTGTCTTCTCTACACCTTTTTCCAAGGTGGTAGCAACATCAATCAAAACTACTTGTATTCTTGCCATTTCCTGTGGTCATTCCTACACCTCCACCCCCCCGACCCCCCAGTTCTGTGTATCAGAGGAATTGATTTTGTCCAATGTTTTCTTCAGGTTAGTGACCTAGAAAATCCTATGGGGGGTGGGGGCTGTTTGGATCTTCATTATCCAAAACAGGGTCAGGGTTACTTCTCCTATTGAACCAGTACACTGTGGTTTAAAAGGATTTGGACACCTTTACCAACCAAAGGTATTTCAAATCCAGTTTTGTTGTGCTCAAAGGTTTTTGACTTTAAAGATCAGATATTATCGCCTTTTTTTTTTTTTTTTTTTAAGACGTTTTAATTTTTCATTTCAAGCATCATTGGAGCACCAATGTATGATTCCTAACCCAATACACTTTACAGTTCTTCAGGAAACCGCATCCCCACCTCCCCATGAAATGTTGCTTTGGATGGCCTGTTTTCCATTTACAGTATTCCTGCACTCTGTTCTACTCTGCTCTGATTGGTTGCCTAAAAGCTCCATGCTCAGTGTGCTGGAAGGCAGACCAGGATAGGTGGAGATACAGCTGTGCATAGGGGGCAGTAGGGGAAGGGCAGCGAATCGGAAGGCCCTGCATTCCATTACACACGAGTGTGCCAAAACAGGTAAATAAATACGTTAGTAAATACCTCGCAAATATAGCTAGCTCAAACAACTCCGAGGAAAAACTTGAAGTTGTTATTGGATACTGTGGCGTTGTCGAACATGATGAAGCAACATTTATAGATTGTAAAATAGTGGGAAAAGAATATATCTCCCTTTTAAATTGAATATTTCGCAGATGTTTAAGGAATGTAGCCGAATACGTTTTAATGGTATTATCAAACAAAGCGGCCATTTAGGTCGATGCAGATGTGGATCATGAAGCATAACTAAGAGTAGATCCGAGTAAACTAAGACATTGCAGCAGTACAGGGATCCCTCACTTTCCGCATTTAATTGAGACCGAGACACACACCCCCCACCCCCACCCCCTTTCGACCGTCAAATTCCACAAAGTAGGATCAACCTCCCTGACTGATGTATACCTAGATGTATATGTGTATCCAATATCAATAAATACATATTCAACACTATAAATGCTTATAATAACAGTTAAACATTCAAAAATAATACATAAGATGTAAATAAAATATAAATACACACACATACAGATACATTTTTATGTGAGGTGCGCATCTGGGGTGTGCGTGTGCACACACTCAGATGCGCACCTCACATAAAAATGTAAGTAGTTTTGATGGGAGGTGTTTCGGTTCTTTTGTTTTTGTTTGGGTTTTTTTTTTTTTTTTTTTTTTTTTTTTTTTTTTTTTTTCATAATTGGCCTTGTTTTGCAGCATTTTCAAGAACTTCTCCCCCTATTCTTCATTAATTTCTTTATTTTTTTAATTCGATGAATATTAAAAAAAAAAAAAAAAAAAAAAAAAACTCGATGCACTGAAGCCGTATGAATTGAAGCGCGAAGTAGCGAGGGATCCCTGTACTTCAGTGTTTGAAAACTTGTTCATCCCAGCAGAGTTTCAAAAATTCATGTCGCAGTCCATTTCCATCCTCTCCATGTTAGGTTCAAGAACTTTAAATAACTTTTGATTTGCAAGCTGAAATACTATTTTCCAAATATGGACGTGTATTGCTTATTTACACATCTTTTTAACAACTGAAATTGGACGAAATCATGACATGGCTACCTTTCGGCACTTTGCTGATCCAGACTCCAGGTTGTAGGTTTTAGGACATTCCCGACCCTCTGTAATGTTATCAGGGCTTCCCAGCAGGGTTCAGGGTCTTCTCAGCTCCGCCTCCCTGCTCAACACGCGTGTGTTGTAGGCTGTGTTATGTACTCGTATGAGACAGCTGCTCTGTACTGGCAGGCGCTGTTGGGGAGAGTTTATCATGAACATGTGGCCCATCTGGAGCTGATTAGCTTTAAGGAGGAAAAAGGAAGGGAAGAAAGACAAAAAGAAAGACGGAGAAAATGAGAGCACGAGCTAAACTTAAAAAAAAAAAAAAAAAAATCAGGCAGTAGCAGTGAACAAAATGTGTCGCTCTACTCGCATGAAGACTTTGTTGTAGATATTTACCTCCATTTGTCTTTCGATTAAACTTTGTCAATGTCGAGATAAGAGTAAAGGAATCCCCTGTTTTCTGTAGTAATGGCTTGTCTTGAACTGCATGACCGTGGAAAAGCTAGCATGATATTAACGAGATCTTCTATATGAAGGATCTTTAAGCCTGTGACCTGATGTTAGCCGGTTTTACCGATACATGCCGTGGAGATTAGAGAGCCTTGCTCCACCCATTGATCATTTATTTCCAGAAGCTTCTTTGCTATATGCTTTGACCATGGCAATGACCAAGCTGGTGCAGATGTGCACTTTACCCCTCACGCAGGATTCCTCAGATTGGCGCATTAGCCCGACTAATTAAACCTGACAACAATGATGTAAGATTGTTCCTCAGTTCCCACAAAAATTGAAGCCATTGCCAGTCCTCTCTGAAGCTCAAATAGTTTCACCCCCCCCTCTCTCTCTCTCCCCTCCCCCCGGGGTTGATCAGAGCCTGCCCTCTCTTCATCGCATCATCCATCGACTCACTCGACTAATTCATCTAGCCCTCCCCTCCCACTGAGGCTCACCCGTTCCTCCTCTCATCTGCTGCTGAGATTAGGAGCAACTCCTGCTGATAAGGAATGCTTTGATACCCTGGGGCAGGACTGGAAGGGTCACACTGTTTACTCATGGTGCCGAAGCCAAGCTTTTGTTTGCGGAAGCCAGCTTCCCCTGGTCCTTGCCTCTATCTTGGCGGTTTTTTTTTTCTTTGCTTTTTTTTTTTTTTGTCAATGATGAGCCTTAACCTCTGCTGATGACAGACTAAATTACTCAAGTGCTTGTCTGTTTGCCTCTGTCCTGTGAGTGCAAAGCTACTCGAAGATAGCATTCCCAAAAATTTTGAGGTCTCGCCAAGACCTGCACGTGACCCCGTCTGTTGACCAGTAGGGGATTGGTAGGGTTTGTTTGTCGACTGAATGCTGAGATAATGTTTAACCGATTTAAAGGGGAAGTGTCATGGTTGCCGGAATAATAGTGGGGCTACCAGAGACGACATAATCATTTATATAGAGGGACGTTCATGATACAGAGGATACTAGACTCGAATTAGGTTTATATAACAAATTTCGTTTCAAAAGTCATGATGTCGGGTGTAGCTGTTTGGATATTCCTGGCCCTGTGTAACGTTACCAGGGTCGTCTTATGTCTGATCCCGGCTCAACATTTGCTCAAAGTGATTCTAAAAAAGGTGAAAATCGTGCCACAACTCCTTTAAGTAGAAACAAATCCAATGCACGCGATTCTTCATGTTTAAAAGTATGGGATTGTGCGTGTGTCAGCTAGTGATGTACACCAGTGCTTGCAATAAACGAGCTTTGAGGGAAACTTCAGATCATAGCAGCTGTTGCTTATAAAGTGAGGTAAAGCGAAGGTTATGAAAACGTCTCCTCCCCCTTCCTATCCTGTGTTTTTAGCCAAGCAAGGCCAGGCTGCACTGCTACAGTTTTCCAAGGGTCCAAACTCCTGCCCCCCCCACCTCCCGTGTTCACTACTCTCTGAGCTAATCAGTGACGCAGAGCAGCTACACATGTAGAAACATCATAGCAGTGGCGCTTTGAAGGCTGAGGTGAAGGAGATTAGACTGGGATGAATAAGGACATCCTGTGGTAATCCTCCTTCTATCCCCTTCTTTGCAGGTGCTCACCCACTTCTCTCACTATTTTCCCTTTTTTCTTTTTCTGCACTCATTGTCAGAATATAATACCAGAAAGTTTCTTGTTCTTGTTGTCCTCCCTCTTGCTCTCTCCGTGGAATCTTGGCCTGTTGTACTTCACTCCTGGAGAGCTCTATTAGCCCTCTAACCCGACATCACAGCCTCCTGATAAGATGTTACTCTTATAGCCTCAGTTGGGCAAGATATTATGATGTCAAAAAAAAAGAGAGTCGAGCATGTGTAGACTCAAGCAGCTCCTCTGTCCCCGTTTCTTTAGTGTCAAAAAAAAAAAAAAATTGTGCCCTCCCTCAGCTCTTTTTCACCCATCTTTTACCCAGCGCAATCATTCTTTCACCCAAAGCCCTTCTTTGCGAGGACTTATTGGCGCGTCGGGGAAAGGGGATCGGCGCCCTTCCCTCCCCTGTGATGAGCTCAGTCTATTGTGGGTTTTTATCAGTGTTGAATAATGCATGGCCCTGGCCTCCCATTAAACTCTCGCCATTGTGAGAGCCACTATCTGCCCCATTAAGGGAGTACATAGGGCAGGAAGCTCAGTGGGGTTATTGGGTTTCAGGATCTCTTGCCGAGGATGGTAGGGAGTGAAAAGCCCCAGCAAAAGAGGAATGTCTAGAGCAGCCATTCGTTGGCTCCTTTAGTTCTGCTCCTGGGCAGAGTGGGTGATAGTGGAGAGGAGTGAAGGATGTGGTCAAGGAGTACACCCTCCTCCTTTTCGTAGTCAGATTTATAACCATATTACCTCCAGGCAGAGCCAGAGTTCTGTCTTTGCAGCACTCCAGCAGCGTTCCCTGGTGGCCTTACATTGGTGCCGACTTCCCATCTGCTCCCTGAGTGCTGAGAAAATGTGCACACCACTGATTCGGTTGAACTGATTCATCCCTGAGTATGCAATGGTTGAACAGTTTGTGATTCATGAGCTTTTTAAACAGTGCCAGAAAAAAACATGCCTGATTAACTCTGGGCAAAGACTGATGGGTAAATAAGCAGCGCCTCAACATGCCGCCTGCATTTCAGGCCTGTGTAGAGTCAGCTGCACTAATCCGTTAGAATCATCCGTACTCTCCAAAGCTCTTCAATTTTTTTTCTTTCTTTTACACTAACCAGCGCTGAAAGGAGTGCTCCTGTTATCCGGGATCTTCCAATAAAGCTTTTTTTTTTTTTTTAGTGAAAGACTGCTTGGTTTCTTGCTCCATTGTTTCTAATGTCCTCTGTGTGCACATTTTAGTCTCGTGGGTGTGATCAGAAGTAAGAGTAGGTTATCTTGGGGATTGCCCTCCTCCTTTTGACTTCTTTGCAGTGGTTTGCCTGCCCTTTTGTCTATGCTGAACATCTCCTGTCCGTCTCTATCAAATGTCTCTATCGGGCACCTGATCATATCAGGTTCAGCACTTCAGAGCAAATACCCCAGTGATAATTTCACTACATTTGACATACAGTGGTAACTCGCTTTACGAAATTAATCCGTTCCAGAGCCTTTTTCGTAACCTGGATTTTTCGTAAATTGAACCGCATTTTACATGTAAAACGCGTGATTCGTTCCAACGCTCCCAATACTACCCCTAAACCCTTTAAAAATGATAAAAGTACACCAATTTTGTCTGAAATATGTGTTTAAAGTAAAAGAAAATTATTTATTAAACCACTTTATTAACATATACAGAGCGGATTCCAGTTTTTTTTTTTTGTTTGTTTTTTTTTTAAATCTCTCGAATCACCAATGCGACACTTCAGGTCCGGGGGTTGGTGGTCCGAAGAACCCCACACCCCCACCCTCCTTCACTTTCTTTCTTTCTTCCTTTCGACTTTTTCCCTTTTCTCGGGAGTCGCCACAGCGAATCACCTGATTCACACATTTGATTTGGCATAGGTTTTTACGTCGGATGCCCCACCCTCCTTCACAAGGTCCTTAAATATGGCGGTTGCTTTTTCTGAAATAATCGCCTCCGTCACTGTATCTCTGGCAATTTATTTCTCCTTTATCCAAAGGAGTAACAGTCTCTCCATCTCGTCATTCAGTTCATTATCACAGTGAGGCCTTTCGAAGGGGTCGTCGTTTTTAAGGCCTCCTTCTGCTTCAATATCGTCCCGATTGTAGGGGGGTTTCGGCCAAACTCCTTTTGCGATTTCACTCAACTGAATCCCACTTTCATATTTTTTTATCATCTCCTGTTTTACTTTATTAATAACGGAGCCCGCTTATTCTTTTCAGTCTCACCGGGAATCACTTTCTTGGGGCTCATGATTAATAATGAAAAATAATGCTGCAATGAGCACACTCAAAAAAACTCACGAACCAACAGTACAACTCTCCTTCACGTGTGTGACGAACAATGGGTCGAAGGCACATGAGAAGCATTGTGGGTACACTACTGTTATGGAGATTCAGCTCCCTCCTTGCCAGTGGGAGGCCAGTGGGGTGGGGTGGGGTGTTGGGAGACAACCAATGGGAAAGCAACTCGCGGCTTGTTTGAATGTTGGAATGGCGTGTTTGAATTTTTGAGATGGCGCTTCCGTAACGTTCATATCCAGAGACAAACATTTTAGGAAAATGCATTTTGTAACTTGAATTTTTCGTTCGGTGGGACTTTCGTAAAGTGAGGTACCACTGTATTACCGTTACTTTCATTGGCATGGGCAACAAATAAAGGTGCTTCTGTTCCCTTTCCCCAGGACGTTGGTGTGCCTGGGGTAGCTTTTTGCCTGGGGTAGC
>CM045731.1:68591416-68593916 GCA_024760905.1 Plotosus lineatus | reverse complement strand
GACGCAACTCCCTCCCATTGACTATTATGGAGCTGCATCTCCCATAATGCTTTTTGTGTAACGGACAGAGTTACTATTGTTTCATGAGGTTTTTTTTGAGTGTGCTCATTGCAACTTACTTTTTTGACTCGGGCTTTTAACCTTGCGTAAACATTTGTAAGATTCTAACTCTGCTAAGAAGACATGATCAACATGCACATGCACACACCCACACATCCTTATGATTTCCAGTGCAAGTGAAAAGAAGCGGGTTCGTGGCATGCGGTTGAGATATATCGCAAAGGAATATGGCCAAACCCGTCTAACATCGGTACGATGTTGAAGCAGAAGGAGGTCTTAAAAAGTATACTTTTATAATTTTTAAAGGGTTTAGGGGGTAGTATTGGGGGCCTTGGAACGAATCACACGTTTTACATGTAAAATGCGGTTCAATTTACGAAAAATCCAGGTTACGAAAAAGGCTCTGGAACGGATTAATTTCGTAAGGTGAGGTACCATTATATATATATTTGTGTGTGTGTGTGTGTGTGTGTGTGTGTGTGTGTGGTGGGGGAGGGTTTGGGAAGCTCTGAGGAGTTACTGATTTTCTAAGTTGAAGTGTTAAACCAATCAGAGTATGTGTTTTGCGTGGCATTGTTGGTGACACTCATGATCGAGTTTTGAGCTTGACTTGTCTTTTTTCTTTTTTTAAAAAAAGAAATATATTCATTGTTTAGCACAAAATAGATATTTTAATGCATTCTCTTAGTTCTGGATTATAATTACATTTAAGAAAGAAATCAAAACAAAAGAAAATGTCTGATTTCACGATCGTGAAGACCTGGCAGTGAAAACGTGTCGCCTCACTGCAGTGTGAATACGTCTTCCCGTGAAATCTCATTCACACTACATGAATATAATTTATAATTATACATTAAAAACGTGACAAGTTAAAGTGTGATTTGTCCGATATTCCTTTTTAAGGACACAACACGAGGATGTAACGTCTGACTTTTGGAGATCAAGTCCCACTATCACCAAACTGCTACCATTGGGCCCTTGAGCACGTCCCTTAACCTTCAACTGCCCAATAACATGACTCAAAGCGCCGCTCTGGGTATGCGTAACTTGCCAAATGCTGTAAATGTATATAACTGTATATATATAAAGGCTCAAGAATTTTATTATAAATGTATAAAGCCAACTTGGTGTGAACTGCCAGTAATCTCTTCACAGCAACGTTTTCGACTGTAAAATACCACAATAATATTTTATTTTAAAGGTGTCCTGTTTTCCATTTCAATTCAAACCATACGGTTTTATAGGTGTTTTTTTTTTGTTTTTTTTTTTAATAGTACAGTACTGCATCGTATGTCTTCCTCTCGTCTAGCCCTCAGCACACACTACAGCCATGTTAAATGACGAGTGTCTGTATATTGGAGACTCTGTGAGCATTTCCATATCTAGAAAAGGTTGGCATGTGCGACTTCTCGTCACGTTTGCCGATGTGACCAGCAAGTTTATAATCTTAAAAAGAAAAGGATAAAAGAGCGGAAGGTTCGGGAGAATCAAAGCTCCGAGCGTTTAAAAGTCCGTCTGTAATTTGATGCATGCTTTGTACTTCTTATCACTCGTCAGCTGCAGCAGACGCCTCGGCGGCGTTTAACCGAGAAACTTAATTACATTTCAGGGCCGTGACACGAATCAGGATTCAGTAATTACGAGGAGGCCGGACGGCAGCTGGCAGGTGCAGCTCCGGATCAGAGTTGGGGGGGGGGGGGCACGGCACACCCTCGGCCCCTTCTCCTTCGCTCTGACACTTTTTGGATAATAATTACGCGGAGCAGCGCCGAGGCCCGAGTCATGCCAATCCGATCCAGATTGACTGAATTAGTTGCAGCGGTCCTCAGCGTCAGAGTCACGCTTCGCCATTCCTGAGAGCTAAAAGCGCGAAAGGAATTTATAGCCCTCTGTAGCGTTATTTGAGACGCGCTGCTTAAGGGGGATTTGTTTTCATAATGTGGCTATAAAGACCAGGGTGCATGTGTAATCCATGCAGTCTCTCTCTCTCTCTCTCTCTCTCTCTCTCTCTCTCTCTCTCTCTCATCCCTCTTTGTTTTAGTCAATTAATCTCATGAAAAGGGCGTGGCCTTTGAGAATGTTACCCCAATTAAGTATCTCTGTCCCTCTGTGACTAGCTGATGGCGAAAGGTGCATGGCCTGGGTTCCTGTCATTTTGAAAAGGGTGTGGCCATTGTTTGTTTCATTGATAAAAGATGTGAACCCTGGGAGTCTCACTAAAGGGGAGGTACGACTGCAGTGTTTGTCGATGGAACCAGGTGGCGCTTCCTTCAGTCTCGTGAAAGGAGGCATGGCTTCGTTGTACATTGTTAAGTGAAGGAGGTGAAGCCTGACGCTTGTAGTGAAGGAGGCGTGGCTTTTGTGTCTGTCACTTGGTGTAGGAGGAGGTGCTTCTGTCTAGGTCAGTGAAGGAGGCACGGCTTTATTGTACAACATGTGC
>CM045731.1:68558916-68586416 GCA_024760905.1 Plotosus lineatus | reverse complement strand
TCTCTCTCTCTCTCTCTCACACACACACATACACACACACACAGCCTGGAGGAAGGAGCTCTCCAGATACAGTGTCATGGTGACTCAAAGCTGGCTATTAAACCTATAGACGAGGAAAGTCGTATATCCTTAAGCACATTCCACTTCTGCATGTCCCTCTCACTCACTCGCGACTCTTTTCCCCTTCTTCCAATTCACCGCGAGGCGGTTAAAGTTTCGGATGGTCTGTGTTCGAGTATTTCCTTCAGCCAGAGGGGTCTATTTACTGGCTCTTGAAGGTCGTCTGTGCAAAGCGGACCTTTTTAAATATCTTCGTGGGGCCGGTTGGCGTAGTGGTTATGGTGCTGGGCTCATGATCAGGAGGTTGTGGGTTCAAATCCCAGTTAGACCCCTGGGCAAGGTCTTAACCACAAGTGTGCCTCTGTTCACTCAGCAGTATAAATGGGTACCAGTAAAAATATACTGGGAAGGTAAACTTCGATGGACTAGCGTCCCATCCAGGAGGACTTGAACTCCTGGTAGCTTCACGCTACGGGAATCAGGGATAAGCACCGGCCTGATGAGCCACTAGGCTCAGGAGTAAAAACCCAAAGGACTTTATCTTTAGCCATCATATCAGTTCTAAAGATCTTGATATTTCACGTCCCGGGACTTGATGCAGGCCCAGATTGAGACCTGGACAGCTTTCAACGGTTTTTATGGCCGGGATGAGAGTTTAGTTTAATGAGCCTGAGATTAAGATCAGTGTTGCTCAGCTTTCTGTGTACTTTGTGCTGAGTGTGTATATAAATGCATGTGTGTTTGCGTACCTATCTACATTTGGAAGAGTGCAGCTTGAAGGTAGACTTCAGTTTTCTTCAGTTGTAGTCTGTAGTTGTTTGCTTACACTCTGTGTGTGTGTGTGTGTGTGTGTGTGTTGGGGGTGGGACCTATATTGGAGCAAACACCACTTTACAATAAACTCTTTGTCTCCCATGACCTCTAACCTTTAACCCCACAGACATGGCTCTGACCCCTGACACAAGAGGTCCTACCACGAAAGGACACACTCTGGTACTAAACGAATGTCCACACAGCTGCCTCTGTCTGAATGAACCGAACCATAAGAATGTATTATAGGTCCTGATCAGGTTTAACTGATAGAATTAAGATCTGCATAAATATTTCTCATAGCTACACCGGTTCTGTTCTATTTAATATAATTTATTTCGTACCATCTGACCAATCAGAACAGAGAATTAAACAGCACTGATGAACAGTTTTCAGCTGCACAGTCTTACTGTTGGGACCCCACCCGTGTGTGTGTGTCTGTCTGTCTGTCTGTCTCACCCTCTATCTCTCTCTCTCTCTCTCTCTCTCTCTCTCTCTCTCCGTCTCTCGCGCCCCACCCCGATTCAAAATGCTTCACGTGAATTGGATCCTCCTCTCTGCTTCCTCCCTCATCCTGTGTCTCTTTAACTCCTCTCTACTCCTCTAATTCGCCGAGCAGATCCCGGACCTGCCAGTCCATATGCCGAGAGAAATGTCTCATTCCGTCTGTAATTCGGTTAGCACGGCGACGCCGCGGCGAATCTGAAGTAGCCCTGACGTCTGCCTCGTGTTTGGTCTCTGCTGTTTTGTTACCGCTGCCCAAAGCAGCTCAGCCGTAACCCTGGCATTCCATCAGCACTGCTTTTTTGTTTATATGCCTCCATGATCTAACGCAACATGAGTGTTGGAGTCCAAGTGTATTTATGGTGGGTAGTTAAAGTATACATTAAAGGGAAGTGTCCGCAACCTGGTGAAGCCCTTAAATTAGATTAGCACCATGTTTTACACTAAATAAATGAAGAGAATGCACAATACGTACTCACTGAGTTTTGAATCATGGTATACTGTGCCTGGGTCCAAGGGAACCAGTACCAGAATGTATTCAAGGATGTGGATAAGGACATCTGCCAAATGCTGTAAATGTCTGTCTCTCTCTCTCTCTCTCTCTCGTCCTCTAGACTCCCCAGCGTTACCCAGTAACATGGCCTACTTCGGCAGCTCTCAGGATGAGGACGAGCTGGAGGCTGATGAGGGATACGAGGAAGAGAAGTCACCTGGCGCGGCGTCCACATCATGCCAATCCACACCACGGAAAGGCAAACTGTCCAGCAAACTCAATGGACAGGGTGAGACGAGAACTCATTTGTGGGAGTGAGGGCATATAAAACTCTCTGGCATTTATTAAATTTTTTTTTTTTTTTTTGAATGTGGGCAGCTTGGGTTTCATTCGTCAGGGCAATCCAGGTACCGACCAACACACAATCAGCAACCAAGTGAAGTTAAAGTTAATTTTTTCCCCCAAGAGCATTTTACTACAAGTACTGTTAGTACTGCCTTGTCACATGTACTGTTCGCCTCAGGTACCAGATAAATGTTATTGGACCCCCTCGGGACTCGAGTAATCAAGGAGCACAGGTCCGGCTTAAGTACCGGGTGTTTTTTCAGTATTAATGTATAGGTGGAAATATGTGTGTGTGTGTGTGTGCGCGTGTACGTGATCATTGGGGAACTCGTGTGGGAGCGCGGCACAATGCTTCATCTCTTCTCTCCAATTATCACTTTGTGGGAGAATCGGTAACAAGGTGTTTATGTATTCAGCCGACAGCTGTGCAGAGGGGTGCTGTAAGCTCTAACCACATCCCTGAGCACCTCCTACACACACACACACACACACACACACACACACGCACGCTACCTTCTTACACATTCAGTCTCTTTGTCTGTCTTCTATTCTGTATCTCTTACACCTGTGTGGTTTCACACTCTGTTCTTCTACCCGGGGCATGACACGCTAGTGTGAGGGAGAAGGAGAGCGAATGTACATAGGGCTGAGCCTGGTGACTCATCAGGAGTGTGTGTTAATGAAGCACCATGTTAAGAACGTAGCAGTGTGTCAGTAGTAATGAATATAACGAGCTGACAGGTCTGTTTAATTGCACCTCTGCGATATCAGTGGCAGATGCTACACATTGCGAGCTGTGTTTAGAAGCAATAAAAGCAGCGCTTAGTGTGAAAGGTGGTTTGCGTCTCGCGTGCACTCTTTGACACACAACATACGCAAGTGTCAGGATGTGCTACTATCATTGTAGTGGTGTGATCCTGGTGCCTGTAGATTGGCTGACAGCACTGTTCTACACTGGTTCCTTCTTTTATATTTTATTAAGGACAAATTTGTTTAAAATCCAATGCTCTGGGCGTGAGGTAAGAAATAAATCACTTAAAGGTGGAGTGTTGTTGTTGCCAAGTTGATTAACTACCAATGATGGCATGCGTCCAAGTGTTTTTTTTTCCTTGAGGCGTCACTTTTTTTTTTATGAAGACACTTCAAAACGACAGAAAAAATAATTGTAAACTGTATCCACGCCATAGACATTTTCCTGTGTTTGAAAACTTTACCGTTGGCTGCTTAAAGGTGTCGGAACTTTCTTCACCGTATCAATGTATTACACATCAAGATAAATATGTCCCAGCTGCTTTTATAGATTCATACCCAGCACCTTCTGAACAATCAGAATCAATCAGCCCCTCCCCCAGGGTCGCTAAAGGAAACCCTTGGCGATTTCTGTTGAAGCAATGCTTCATGAGGGTGGGGTGGGGGCACCATGTTGGAGTCAGCACTAGTGTTCTATCATGGGTGGGGGCATTCAGGACTCCCACAGCTTCTTTTTTCACCAGTTTCCACTTCTCCTTCTGCTTTTTCCAGCAGCTTCCTTCTCCTCCCTTGACTACTTTCTTGCCAGTTTCTGCTACTCCCTCAGCTATTTTCGGCGGTTTCTGCTGCTGGTTTCTGCTATTTCCTGTAAAATCTCCGGAAGTTTACACTACTCCCACTGCAATTTTCAACAGCTTCCACAACTCCCACAGTTCTAGTTCCCTTTCTCCACCAAGGGGTTTTCCTCAAGTGGCTGCCATATTGCTTCTCATGGTCACTATTGTTTATAAATTAGCTTAGCATTAAACAACGTGATTTCAGTTCTGGCTTAAAATGTTTCACTTTATATCAAGCTTCTACATTTGTACACAAGAAGCCAAAAGAACTTCCTGGTTTTGTTAGATACAAAAACGTGTTCAACGTCTTCTTCAAAACTTAAGGCAGCATTATGCCAAAATGGTGTTCAAAGTACTAGCCTTTTTTTTTTTTTTGAATAGCAGAAACCGCAGGAATTAGCCAAGACGGTCTGGAATGTGCCAGGGGTACGGGGCTTGTATCGTAACCTACTTTTCTGTGCAACTACACAGTGCTCAATTCTCACATTTGAAGTAAACTTCTAAAGCAATGTACACATGCAACAGAGCGCACGATCTTGCACTCATTAGGGATTGAAGGTTGCACAATCATGGTGTATCCTTGTATCTGTATCAGATCACATATCATATTGAGCGACTGGCCACAAGATTGTGAATCATTTATCGAGATGGGTGAGAGACACACCTTTAATGTGTAAGAACTTCTAGCAGGTCTAAATTTGTAATGCTGAGTAGCACCAGGCGTCTGGCCAGTCAGTCACCCGATCTTGAGGTCCCACTGAAACCATCCAAGGTTTCGAGTTCCCTGGCTCGCCTTCCACACCGGGGTCAGGCATGCCGCTGATGCAGGGCGGAGCTTGCTCCTGTGTAATTTTGTCTCCAGTTTCCTGCTATTTATTTTCCCCATGTGCACACAGCTCTGTGTAGCAATCGATACTTAAAAAAAAAAAAAAAAAAACCCAAAGTTTAATTCTATTCATTTGCTCAAGCTGGATGCCAGATCCTGAACCTCCGCTTTCTTCTTCTAGTCTTCTCATCTTGGTTCTCGCTCTCCCGAGGTCCGTGTCAAGAATGACACTTTATGATGGCGCATAGCCCAAACCGCGAGTCCGTGACTGTAAGTGCGAGTCCGTTAGCAAAGGGCGCAGTGCTTAGCTTTCACACTTTGTACCTTGGGAACCTAGAGGCATGTTTATATTTCTAAATTAAACACACTTATTAATCCCAGGCTTTGGTAGCTGCTTCAGGCTCGCCTCTGTCCCTTGAATCAAACCGAGCTCCAGCTGGCTGTTTCCCAGTGCATGCGGGCCTGTTGGTATTAAAACCCCAGTGAAAACAAAGTTATCCTGCCATAAATAAAGAGAGTAGGCCAAATATGTGTTAATTAGCATCAGTCGGGTTTGATTTAAGGGCAGAGGGTGATGCAGAGTAAAGTAAATCCGGACGGCGATGAGAGTGGACTGGTTGGCTTTCAGAGCTCATAATTAGGTCTGTAGTAGCCTTAAATCTCGTCCGTTTGTCTTGGCTGGACATTTTGTGTCCATGGACTTGGTTTAGTAGGTTTTTTCTTGGACAGATGATGAAGAATGTTGCCTGCTAGCACCCTGTAGAATCAGACTGAAACTGACGCCAATTTCAAAGTGAAGAGCTTTATATAATAGGCCCATTACACAACTCAAGAAGTTTAGGATTATGTCCACCATATTGGTGTCCAAGGACTTTTGGCACAATGCTAAACTAGATATATTTTATTTTTAGCAACTCAGGAAAGAGATGCAAATTTCCACCCAAGAACTTCAGGTTTTGTCTGTAGACCTTTTGTTTAACCGAGGAACATCACTCGAGTTTAAACCACTGGAACCTTTGCAGGATCTTTGGGACTTTAGGTAATTTGACCGGGTAGGATCATTTTTCAAGAATTTCCAAACCAATGCTGGCGGCATGGTGGTGTAGCGGTTAGCACATCTGCCTCACAGCAAGAGGGCCTGGGTTAAGCCTCCCAACATCTCTGTATGGAGTTTGCATGTTCTCCACGTGCTTGTGTGTTTTCTCCAGGTACTCCGGTTTCCTCCCACAGCCCAAAAATGTGTACCGCACAATAATGACCAAATCAATATATTAGTATTTAATAAAAATTAAACACAGACTAAAAATGGCTGTTTCAAATTACCTCTAGGTTTGAGAGTGAGCGTGAATGGTTGTGTGAGTGTTGGATCTTTGATGGCTTGGCGAGCTGTCCAGGGTGTACCCTGCCCTCATCCAGAGTCTGCCAAGAGAGGGCGCCAGCCTCACCATGACCCTAATTCGTTTTCAGCAGCTTCGAAAATGAATGAATGAATGCAACCCAATGCATTTCTCCAACAGGACATGTTTCTGGATATTTGGATCTCCATGTGATTTACATTTCCACTGTAGGAACCAGGACCCGAATCCAGAACCACCGGGATCCTGCAAGGATCCTCAAGAATAACGCATACAATGTGACCAGAGTTGTGCAGTTGACTGTCAAAGGTCTTGTTGAAGGAACCCAGTGTAACATTTGACAGTCCTGGTCACTCCGGGCACCCAGGACTCGGCAGCGCTCTAAAAGGACAATAGATTATTTATTAGCTCCGTCACGGACCTGGATCTGATTGTACAGTGCTCGTAAACTGTATTCGATAGTAAAGCTTATATTGTGGTATCCTGTATTTAGCCTTCACTTTGGTTGTTACATTTGGACGAGAGTCGTGAGTGATGGCTCCCTTGTTCCCTTCTGTTTGCAGTGTTTAACGGCCACACTAAGCTGATGAAGGAGAGGGAAAGCACGCTGAGGCCCAAAGTCAGAGAGTCGTCAGTAGGGAAGGAGGGCTCCGATAGGGTGGAGGAGTGGAGAGATGTTCCACAATTAACCACAACCAGAAATCACACTTCCTCCAATGGAGTTGGCATTAAAGGAACCATAGAGGAACTACGCAAGCAGGTAAGATCACTTTCTCGTCTTTTCTCGTCTCGCCTCTACATCCACCTCTGTGACACTCTTCTAGTCTTGACTTTACTACACGCAACATTTATATTTATGGTATTTGGAAGCAATTTTATAAGCTCGTGTTTCCAGACGAGCTTTTGATGGTGAATCTGTTCAACTCGACTCCGTTGCACTCATCTGTCCTCCACTACACTCTTCTCAACTCTCCTCCGCTCAACTCTTATAATCAACTCGATTCTGTCATATTCGACTCGACTCGACTCAATTCAACCGCCCTTGACTTCACTCTGTTACTTTCCACTGTCTTCTTGTCAACTACACTTGACTCTACTACACTCAACTCAACTCTGCAAAACTGGACAGGACTCTTCCACACTCAACGCACTTGCGTCCAACTCAACTACACGCCTCGCTAATATGCTCAACTCAACTCTCCGACCCTCAGCTGCGTTTCCATTACTCTACTTCTCCTCTTGTCTACCCCACTTAACTCAAAAAAAAAAAAAAAAAAAAAAAACCCACTCCATTCGACTGCATTCTATTCTCCTCTCCTGGTTTCTACGACACTACGCGATGTTCTACACTCAAATTTATACGACACGCCATTGTCGTCAACACCACGACACTTTACTCACCTCCCCTGCTCTCTACCCTTTCCTCTGCCGCAGCTTTCTTTTCTTCCATCCCCTTTACTCTTTCTAACTTTTTATCATCATCATATATGGGGGGGGCACCGAGGCGGTCCCAGACAGGCCGAGAGACATAGTCTCTCCAGCGTGTTCTAGGTCGACCCTGGGGTCTCTTCCCGGTCGGACATGCCCGAAACACCACACCAGGGAGGCGTCCAGAAGACCCTTATGACATCTCAGCGACCTCCAAGGAAGCAGTCGAACTTTTAAATTTTTTTATTTTTTATTTTTGTGAATAGGAAACGTGACCCCTCGGCACTGGAGCTTGTGTTTAGGGCTTCATTGCAAGAACTGGTTCTCGCTCGTCATGAACGCTCAAAGACAAGATGGTCCAGCTTATCACCTTTTGTCGGGTGTCTTGCTCCTCGCGCTCTTTCTATCAGACACTTCTTCACTTCATGTATCCCTTAACATCTGGGGATGTTGTTGGGGCACCTTCATGATGAATGAGACTTGGGCTGATTTTGGCATGGCGGCACCCATCCGTCTCCAGGTCGTTAACTACCTACGGGCAATTTAGAACGGCCAGTTCACCTACTGTGCATGTCTTTGTATTGTGGGAGGAAACCGGAACACCCGGAGGAAACCCATGCAAGCACAGGGAGAACATGCAAACTCCAGACAGAAACACCCAGGCCGGGAATCGAACCCAGGCCTTCTTGCTTTGAGGCGGACGTGCTGTAATATAATTGACTCTTATTCATCCTGAAGGATTATTGTTCAGCAGGTCATGGTTGTAATTTTTTTTTTTTTTAATTTGCCAGTTGACTCGGTCGATTTACTCGCGTACAACTGAGGCGGAAATGGACATCTATTACCTTCACATTGATTCGCTCTTTGAGAACACGGAGACAGAAGATAATGTTAAATGAATGGATACACACAGTATATTTAAGATGTGTGCATGTTTTCTAGTTAAGAGTGTGTGTGTGTGTGTGTGTGTGTGTGTGTGTGTGTGTGTGTGTGTGTGTGTGAGTGCAGCGAGAGGGTTAATTTAATTCACTTCCTTTGAGCTGCAGTTTCGCAGATGCACTCGGTCATATCTTCCTTCCGTTGTACCGCTGGTCTATAGCAACACATGATGTCATCTGGACACACACACACTTAAAAGCTCACTCTCTCAGATATTTCTGCCCCCCACACACACACACCACACACACACACACACCTCTGTTTAACAAGTCTATCCTCACACCTTCTATCAATATTTGTACTACGTGTATTCCTGATTGCTGACTTTTCTTTTTTTCCATCCCTTTTGCTCTCTATATCGCTGTCTGTCTCAGTCTCCCTTCCAATTTCTTTCTTTCCAGTTTTTTTCTCTCTCTCTCTTGCTCTCTCTATCTATCCCAGTTGGGTTTTGCTTGGCTGGGCATAGTCTGGTGACAGACTTTGGTGGCTTCACTCTCGCTCTCGTGCTCTCGCTCGCTCTCTTTCTCATTCCCACTCTCTTGCTCGCGCACTCGCTCTACTTTCCCTTCTTTGCTGTCTCTTCAGGCAGACTAAACAATCCCAGACAAAGTGCATTTGCTCTCGCATGCACGGTGCCTCAGGAGATCTGCGTAACAGAGTCTATGGGCCCTCTAGTGGCTGCATCATTGTAGTACAGATGAAAGTTACTCCCTGGGTGCTGTGTTTGGTGTTTGTGCGCGCGCACACACACACACACGAATCACGCAAGGGAACGAACGCTAAGTGG
The DNA here is from genome assembly GCA_024760905.1 of Plotosus lineatus. Classification (NCBI taxonomy): domain Eukaryota; kingdom Metazoa; phylum Chordata; class Actinopteri; order Siluriformes; family Plotosidae; genus Plotosus; species Plotosus lineatus. Next base: position 68,577,283 of record CM045731.1, on the reverse strand, counting down.
GATTGGCATTGCACACACACACACAGCTGCAAGCTTGCAGCCTGCTGGCTGTCGGCCTCGTTTCAAATGGGGGACAGAGGATGGTACTGTTTGAAAAAGAGCTTAGCGCTTTGACTAGGCATTGGGGGTGGGTGGAAGAGGGTGGTGCTGAGTTTAATGGAAGCTGACTGCAAGAGATTTGTGGATGGTAAAGGTGGTGTTTCAGATGGAGGACAGCAGGCGGTTTTTGTTTGTCTTAATGGGCGCGGATTTTCGAGTGGAGAAAAAGAGGGTGGTGAGAGCAGAACTAAAAGGGTGGTGCCGTTCTTCTTCTTCAGGAGGAGCGAACAAAGAAGGTGAGGTGACGGAGGATGTTCCTGGAAAGCCTAGAACGGTGGAGTTGACGGTGTTAACTAGACTGGAGCTGCTGGTGTTCTATCTGGAGAGTGGATAGGGGACAGTGGTGGTGGAGATAGTAATAGTGTTGGTGTAGGTATGGAGGAGTTAGTGCTGTGCCAACTGGAACACAGGAAGTGGTGTTTGGTGTAATGGATGAAGTGAACATGGGAAGCAGTGGTGGTGCAGTTTCATATAGAGGGCAGACGGCGCATTCTAAAAGGGCAACGTTCCACCTGTTGTACTACCTGCAGAGAGCATCAGTCATCTGAGCTTCAGGGCTTTGTATAAAAACGATTTAAATTCTTGCAGTCCTTCCCCGCCCTCTGCTTCTCCGTGTATGACGAAGGCGGAGCGACAGATGCAGGTGATCATGTTGCAGTCGTTATATTTTAATAGCCTCTCCTTGTGTTTGGCTGCACTTAACAGGAAGACAATACAGGCCGTTTCGACTCGTCTTGGCACGCTGACAAGATCGTGAAGACTCGAGCACGTTTCACTTGGGATTGCCTCCATCATGGAGCACACACCTACATCTACATCCTCTGATGCAGTGGTCCCCAACCTTTTTATCACCGCAGACCGGTCAACGCGTGACAATTTTATAATAATAATAATAATAATAAGCGCTCCATTAATGTTATTTTTCAACAGCCGAAATAAAGTTGGTTGGGAAGTAGAGCTTGAACTTTTCTTTTTTTAAAAAAAAAAAAAAAAAAAAAAAAAAAAAAAAGGTGATGGCGCACCAGCTGGGAGAATGAAGGCTCAGTCTCAGTCTCACCCAAAATCCCCGCTATTGTTTGAAACATGTCCAGCTCGCCTCTGTTCGCACGCCGTCCCCTTGTGGGTTTACATTTTAGCGCCCAAATGAGCGATATGTAACCGATAGAATCCGTCATTTTTCAAAATAAAAGACTTTTCAAAAATGAAGATCATTCAGACTCGGATAATAAATAAAACGTAAATAATTAATTATTTTTATTTCTTCTGCGGACTGGTACCGATTGAGCCGCGGGCCGGTGGTTGGGGACCCCTGCTCTAATGGACGCCTGATGTGTGTGCGGAAGCGAGACGTCAAACATTCTGTCCTCTTCTCTTTCTCAACTTCTTTCTTCTGAAACGGTGTCTGTGTGTGTAACGGAATACATCGACTAAACCTGAATAAAAGCGATGGCCTGGTGAGCAGAGACGACCCAGCCTGATGTTCCCATAACTGCCGCTTTACCCGTCAGAGTTTATGCGTAACAGAAGCATCATGTGCTGTAGCAGGAACCCGCAGGGGCTCTAAGATCTTGCGAGGAGAACCAGACTTTTATTTGAGGCATTTAGGCAGAATTACAGAGCTTAAAGACCGCTATATCACACTGATTATAATGTGCTTCAGCTATAAACTATATTCTGGGAGTCAGTTTACCACAGGTGGCTGGCACAGGGCTTTCTCCATTACTGTCTCTCTTTTCCTGTTTTTCCTGTGTTAATTGTGTCCGGCTGTAGCTGTGGTTTTGGTTTTGAGATGTACATAATAAAAGATCAAGACGGCTAAACGAGTGCCGCTCATACACAAAAGAAGCGCCGTTAATAGGTTTGCATTCATTTACACCATTTCTAAAATTCATTCATTTGGCTAGAAATTAAAGCAACCTAAAATCGTAAATCCCTTGTAGTTACCAATGCGGTTTTTAATGGCAGCTGACGGGCAACCTTATCCAGTGCGGATTTTTTTTTTTTTTTTTTTTTTCCGTCATTCATACTACCGAGCACTTGAGGGTTAGGTGGGCAACTTGTTCCTTTGGTAGTATCGAGTCTGGATCGTCTGCCCTGCTGATTAATAACCCAGACTCTTCACCACTGAGCCAGCACTGCACTTGCGATTTAAAGTGTACAGTGTGTAACATCATTGATGCATAATTAGCATAAATTAAGTCCCTTGATAAATGTTTTTATCAATCTATAACAGAAAAAAGGTGTAGATTTGGGATGGGGGTTTACATATATATGAGGAGTGGGTCCATTCTCATGGAGGCTGCCATCTAGTCATCATGTTTCTGCTGTAACCAAGAGCACTGCTTCTCAAATAGTAGGGCGTGACCCCCCTCCCCCCCCCCCACCACCACCACCACTACCACCGCCGATGCCGGAGGGAGCACACATGACCCTGGGGAACATGCTATTCTGGAACAGTGTACAAGAATGACGTGTAATTGCACCTCCACTCCACTAGTTGGCAGTGGCGCTCTCATTGTCGCGCTATGGTGTAGCAGTTTTTAGCATGAGCAAACGAAATGACGTGCTGTAAACAACCCCTCAAGAAACAACACGGGAAAATTTCTAACAGGAATGAAGAGAAAGGTGGCAAGAGACGGAGATATTAAGACATAAATAAGTTGAATGATAAGGATGTATTTTTTTTAATTTCGTGCACATTGGTGGTAATCTTTTCTATTACAGATTGAAAAAACAATATCAATGAGGTTTTCTTTATTGTAAGTTGAACTATATTTCTTTCTTTTTTTGTTTTTAATGTTAATAAAAGTACAGTGTAATGCAGAGGTGTACTAATAACAATTTTATAGATAAATAATACTATTTATAGTCGCCCACTATGGGGTGGGGTGGGGGGGTGTGAAATGTTTTTTTTTGTTGTTTTTTTTTTCTTTTTTCTTCCCTTCCTAGAGGGGGCGCCACAGAAAATAATTCAGAAGCACTGGCCTAGAGCCATACGACGTTAGAAAATGAAGTCTCTCAGGACAATAATTATTGCAGTATGTAGTCTCCAAACATCTTGGTCTGTTCATTGTGAATCAAGGATGTAATCTAATCGGGAGGGTTAGAGTCTCCAGTTTAGGCCACGCCCACTCCTCAGTTTTAAATCTGAATATTGACACCGATGGTAATGTGTATGCTCTTTATGCTCAGAAAGTATCCCAGTTCTATTCACTTGATGGCTCGATCAGTTGATTGTGATTGAAGGCTGTTTATATAAGATGTTTTGGCTTTTTTTTTTTAATTTTCTCTTTTTTTTCCCAGGTCTCTAAAGTGAACGGCTTTTCACAGCCATCTTCTGCAAACGTGGCCGCTGCCAAAAAGTCAAAAGACTGCCGCCTACCCTCCAGAACTGTGAAGTACACGGCTACCGTCACTAAGGGCCACGTGACGTACACCAAAGCCAAAGGAGAACTGGTCAAGAAAGCCAAACTGAACCACAGCAAACAACATTTTGCTGCTTCTGCTGCTGGCAGTAATCAGCATTCAGCCAGCAACGGGCACGATGCCCAGCCCCCTCACTCAGGGAAAGCCCCAAGTGGCTATGCAAAAACCCGCAAACAGGTGCTGTTATCAAATGGGCTGCATGGGGCAGCCAGTGGGGGCGCCGCTGCCCGCTTCAACGGTAGGATCAATGGACTCCATAGCTCCAAGGAGGAAGAGGTGAAAGATGAAGGCCGGCAAGGGCGGCACGGGCTGCGCAATTCCAAACGCAGGATGGATACGGGACCAGACTTTATGGAGCCTAAGTCCAAGGTCTTGCTCTCAGAGCCTAAAAAGCCTAAACTGGTGTCGCTTCCTATGGTGGAGACGCGCAGCAAGAAGGTGCTAAATCAGGATAAGTCATCGACTGCCCTTGCTAATGGGCATAGTATCACGGAAACAGCTGCCTCGCCAACACCAAAAACAGGCCCCACCCCTGCTCCAGCCTCACCAGCTGCCCCAGGCTCCGCCCACCAGAGCCCAGCCAATCCAGAGCCAGCAAGGCAACGTCCCAAGCGTGCTTCAGCTGGAAGACTGATGTTCATTCACAGAGCACAGCAAAGGGCAAAAAGCTGGCATGCTAACTCCAACGCTAACACTACCTCAACCAGGCTCTTAAGAGGGTCAGAACCTCAGAATACACCTCAACGGGTGGAGCGAGAGCGCGAGAGGGAAAAGGAGAGAGAAAAGGAGCGCGAGAGAAGCCGGGCAGGCCTGGCAGCGCTACCTGAGGTTCCCGTATTGAGGCCCAACTCACGGGAGTTTCAGGATCCACTGGTGTTCCTGGACACGGTGCGGGAATGCGGAGAAGCGAGCGGATTGTGCCGAGTGGTCCCGCCTGCTGACTGGCGTCCCGAGTGCAAGCTCAATGATGAGATGCGCTTCATCACACAGGTACAGCGGGTGCACAAGCTCGGCCGCCGCTGGGGCCCCAACGTCCAAAAACTCGCCTGCGTCAAGAAACACCTCAAATCTCAGGGCATAAATATGGAAGAGCCACCAGTCATCGGTGAGTTTACACAACGTGTCCCATGTTGTTAGACCAGTCAAAATATGCCACTGCTCCAATTGAAGAAACACCAAGGCTGAACATTGAACTATATATTAAATTAAAGCAACATTATTCCTTCATACTGTAGTAATGGTACAAACACACAGGCTGATCACATGACTTTACCCTTGCATGTTAAAACACAAGACCGCCGTCGGCTCTTGTTAAGAAACAGTAACTCGCATAAATTGGCTGTCTCTTTGGATTTGCCCATGGCGTGGCTGAGCGTTTGTAGTTGTCGTGGGTTATATGGTTGGTACATGGTGTTTATTGAGTCACTGCAAGTGCAGCTGTGGGGTTGGGGGTGTTCCAGCTGGAGAATTAAATTGTAGGACATTTAACTCGTGTTCTTGTTGAGTACCAAGTTCTTTATATTACGGTTTAAGACATAAATAAAGATTGCTTGATGTTATGTTTGGGGGGGGTAATAAAAAAATTATTATTATTATTATAAACCCATGAACACAAGTTGTATGGATTACTGGTTGAACACTCATGACTCGTCATAATGCATAAAAGCAGGATTTTTGCGTGCTTGGGGCAGTCTAACACCGGGGGGGGGGGGAATATCCACCTAAGTACAAATGAGCTCAAAGACGCCTGTGATTGGCTGGCGATCGCTGTGCTGTGAGTGACAGCATATGCCGTCCCTCGCTCCAGTGAGAGCTCGGCTGATTACCTCCCATGGACTCCGGCTACGGACGACTGTGGCATTAAACCGGATTTGAATTTGCGAGTTCCGGGGTAATATTCACGCACCTTGCCGATGCGCCACTTGGGAGCCTGATGCAATGAGTTCTATTTATTTATAGCGTTTAACTTAGTGTAACACCAACAAATGACTTTTTTTTTTTTTTTTTTTTTTTTTTTTATTACTTACACTATAGCAGCTGTAAACAGTTGTTTCCTCAAAATAATTTACTTTTATCCTTGTTTTTTTTTCTTCTTTATATAAAGTCAATGAAAAGCAGCATGTCAGGTTGCCGAGTCTCTTGCAATCCCTCTGTCTTGAAGACTTGGGGAGAAAATGTAGTTGGACCTCTTTCCAAAAATGGATATCTGCGATGTGCAAGAATTCGAATTGAAAGCGATTATAAAATGCTTCGCAGTCACATTCTTCAGGCCTCTGGAGGGTCAATGTGTCTTCATTATTTTGGTGCAGTGATTAATAAGCATGATAACCTTGAGTAAGTAAAAACTCACACGCATGCCCAGATGATCCACTTTAATCACGGGGTGCTTTTTATTGGTTTGGATGTGCTGGTGGGCGCTTTGACAATGTGCTCTCCAAATTTTATTGCTGTGGGATTGATGTTTCTGAAGTTAGTGCAGGTTTAAAGTGGTTTCTCAGCTAAAATACACTTCATCGAGGTAAAATGATGATGAAATAATGTGAAATTCTCCAAACATGTCCACAATATTATTCGTAACTTTTGAAGTGTTTGGTGTCGAAACATACGTTTCATGAAGTTTGAACAAAACCTGAGATGGATGCAGCAACACATTTTCTAAATGGTGTCTGATTTGACACGGAACGATCCAAAAGGGTTAAATTGTAATGACGTTTTTCAGTGTGGCTGAATTTTTTTTTTTTTTTTTTTTTTTTTTTTTTTTATAAAGCTTGTTGACTATCGAGGAGATGAAACGTGGCTATTTATTTATTTATTTATTTATTTAATCATTCATTGAACATATGCACATGTACACGAACCCAACAAATATGAAGAGATGTATCCGATGTAAAAATAAACTTGCCACACAGTCTTATCATTTTCTGATTATGGATCAGATTAGTGTAAGCCCATCATCAGTGTTCGTATATACTCCCTCCGGTCCTCATTTTTACAAAATAAACGCGATGTGTTTCCAATGGACAAAACAAAAAGAAAGAACAAAGATGGTGACAAGAGCTCTGGCATCTGCCATGAGGAAAGCATGTGAACTCAATAGAGACATGCCCTGAGACTGGGAATCGAACACAGGACCTTCTTGCTGTGAGGGGGACGTTCAGTTCATTTTCTGTAACCGCTTAATCCTAATTAAGGGCTCGGGGATGCTGGTGCCTATCCCGGCCGACTCCGGGCGAGGGCAGAGTACACCCTGGAGAGCTCGCTAGGCCATCGCATGGCGGAAACACGCTGACGGCTTTGCAGCTACTCCTGTCGAAAGTCAGCAATGGTTCTTTTACAGCCTCACGCCATAGACAGTGAGAGACATGGCCGGCCTTTGATAATAACAATACCGGGGATTTAGCTCAGTTGGTAGAGTTCGAATCTGGCTGCGTCATACCATAAGACGTTAAAATTTGGTAGTTGTTGCTTCCTGTTTGGCGCTCAGCATCAAAGGATAGAACAACACAATAACTGGTGCCGCACAGTGGCGACAGGTGCCCGGAGCACAAAAAAAACACCAAAGAGCGCTTTGAGCATAAGATTCAGTATGGATAAAGTGCTATGTAAATCTACTACAATACAAAAAAATAAATAAATAAATAATCCAGTTAGCTGCACTGGGGGGGGGGGGGGGGGGGGGCAGTGACAACCTGTGGTGAGTGGGGCTTGAACCCCCATCCTTAGGATCAGTGATCCAGCACCTTTACCACTAGGCCACCACTGCTGAAGGGAACGTGCTGCTATAATTAATTAATTCATTTTCTAAACAGCTCAATTGAATTAGGGTTGGTGCCCATCTCAGCCGACAGTGGGCAAGGGCGGAGTACACTCTGGAGAGCTCCCCAGACCTTCTCAGGACAACACACATGTAAACATCTATACTCTCACTCACACCTAGGGTTAATTTTGAAAAAGCCAGTTAGCCTACTGTGCATGTTTCTGGACTGTGGGAGGAAACCGGAGTACCCAGAGGAAACCACCTCAAGCAAAGAGAGAGCATGCTAACTCCACACAGAAATGCCGTGATCCCGGGAATCGAACCCAGGACCTTGTTTCTGTGAGGGTGATGTGTTATAGTAATAATAATAATGATCATCTTCGTCATCATCATGATCATTCATTCCTTTCTGTACCACTTAATCCTAATTATGGTTCTGGGGCGGGTAATGCCCACAACAGCAAACTCTGGGTGAGGGCAGGGTACAACCTGGACAGCAATCAAAAATTAATTTATTCATTCACTGCAGGACCAGAACACATTCACATTCACACATGGGGGTGATTTAAAACAGCCAGTTAGGCCAATGTGCATAGTTTTGGACTGTGGGAGGAAACCAGACTATCCAGAGGAAACCCACCAGGCACAGGGAGAACATGCAAATACCACACAAAAATACCCTGAACCCTGGAATCGAACCCAGGATCTTCCTGCCATGAGAGGATGTGCTATAACGTTAATAATAATAATAGGGCAGTGGTGGCCTGGTGGTAAAGGTGCTGGATCGCTGATCCTAAGGTTGGGGGTTCAAGCCCCACTCTCAACGGGTTGAACTGGGTTCTCAAAGGCCAGCCATGTCTCTCACTGTCTATGGTGGGAGGTTCATGTAAAAGAACCATTGCTGACTTTCAACAAAAGTAGCTGCATCGCCGTCGGCGTGTTTCTGCCCTGCGATGGCCTGGCGAGCTGTCCAGGGTGTACTCTGCCCTCGCTCAGTCAGCTGAAATGGGCGCCAGCCTCCCTGCGACCCTAATTAGGATTAAGTGGTTCAGAAAATGAATGAATATTAATAATAATATTTTCAATACAGTCATGTCGTCAATTTAAGGAATGAATGTCTTCAAGCAGGAACACTTGGCGCACTCATCGTCTATAATTTAATTAAGAAAAGCTCTACAAGCTACAGAAGACAAAATAATTAATTTGCGTAAAGGTTAAACCACTTAAAGGTTAACCACAAGACCACTTGCACTGGTTTTACTACAAGACGCATGAAATGACCTGTATAATTAAAACCGCCTTACGAAAACCCATTTCCCTCTGTAGGGGGCTGTGAAGTGGACCTGGCGCGCTTCTCTGAGCTAGTAGGTGACATGGGTGGCATGCAGCGGGTGATGGATCTGAAGAAGTGGAGCCGTTTGGCGGATCTGCTCCGGATCCCGAAGTCGGCTCAGGAACGGTTGGCGAAGCTCCAGGAAGCCTACCTGCAGTTCCTGCTCTCCTACGACCAGCTTTCTCCTCACGAGCATCGCCGCCTCGAGCATGATGTGCTGGCAGAGAAGGAGACGCTGGAGCGCCGCCGAGGGCCTCTGGAGGGTCACTCGGAGAGTGGGAACAGCCACACCCTGGCACTGCCACGCTATGAACCCAAGAACGGGCTCCATGGACCAGGAAAGGAGCCGGAGATGCCTCGTAACCCCGGCCGTCGTCGACTCTTCACTCATGAGAAGAAAAAAGACGGTCGCGTAGAGGAGGAAGGAAATGACGGGGTTCTCAGCGACCAGCACAAGTGTATATATAAGGTCAGAATAAGGTTCATTTTCACTTCTCACAAATCCATTTATTTTATTTTTATTTATTTATTTATTTTAAGAACATTTTTTCAGGCAAATTTCGGCAATTTTGTTCAGCGGATGCTTAGCGCTTGTCAAGGAGGTGTTTATGTGCACCAGTAACACTGCTTGTTTGTGATACACTTGTCGAACCCCCTACACACACACACACACACACACACACATACACACATAACATACCCGTTTAGGAACCCACTGAACTTTTATGTATGTGTGTCCTCCTACACTATGCCTGACTTCCATCTTTAACTCCATTCTCAGTGTTATTCTAATCGAAACCGTATGTCTGCTGCACTTTCATTCAATTTGAGTGACACACACACACGTGCACACATACACGTGCACACACACACACGCACATACACACGAACACACTCACAGTCAGCATTTCTACAGGGTTTTTATATCCAGCTCAAGTGCAGGCAGATTTATAGAGCTCTTCCAGAGCACCTTCTACTTTCTCTGAAAGTGTCTCAGGGAAGGTTTGTGTTAAAGGGGATCCCCTTCCCCCCAACACTCGCTCTCATGTACACAGACACTCGTATATGAGCGCCTCCGGTTCTCGGGCCCATGCTGGTTCCATCTGTTCCACTACTTTGCTATCTGTTCCATCTCACGCGACACACTTCTCATTCCAGTTTCATCAAACACATGTATTAAAGACACGTGTAGACACAAACGCAGAGAGAGAGATGCTAACTAATTTTTTTTTTTTTGTATAGATATTATTTTAAATGCTTGGGGTTTTTTTTTTTTTTTTTTTTTTTTTTTAGACTTTAGTTTTTGATCTCATGCTTTGAAATGTTTCACTGTCGACATCTATTATTATTTTTTTAAGTAGATGGTGTGCATTAGAGGCTTCTTTTTAAAGTCATGTGTTTTGAGAGGAGTTAGCTGGAATACAGCTCACACCTCATTTCTAATGACTAAATAGAGCAGCATGTTTGTAGTTCACTACAATTAAAGCAAAAATAATAATTAGCATTGTAAGTGAGATTTTTTTTTTTACCCATGCATGCCTCCTTGTTGAGATGTAGATTGCTCCTGATGGTTGTTTTGGAGACTATGTGACCCCAAGATGCTTCCATTTGTTGCAATTTTTTTTACAGTGAGCTTTGGAGAACTGTTTATTTCTTTTACCCTCCTCACTGTACACGATGGCAAAATAACCTTGTGTCTTCATCCTAAACTTAATGATTCCTCTTGACGGTAGATATGGGCAGGTGCAGGCGAGGGCAATTTTCCTGTAGCCATTGCGTGACTTGTGAAGGTCAACACTCATCTGCCTTACTTGAATGGTGTGTTCCTTTTGTCTTGCCCATGTTGAAGAGTGGATAAGAGAAATGACTTCTGTGTCACGTCATATTTATACCCCAGGGAAACAGGAAGTGATGAATTTCTAATTAAATGTTCCTCGATACGCTGATCAATTTTGTAAACTACTGTAGAAATTACAGAATCGCTTCAATTCCATTTATTTCCTCAGAATTTTTAGGGAGGTGGTTGTTGTGGAACAGGTGATTTAATGAAAAATAATTATTTCTTAGTCAGGGATTTTTTTCCCCCTTCAAAATTCACTTGAGTTGGTCACATTTGTCTACATTTTTGTTTGTGAAATTTTAAGTTCGTACATATTCCAAATTAAACGGACATGTATATTCTCATTATCTGGTGGTTTTTCCTTAGTTTCAAAGTGATTAAAATCATTTGATAATTTGCATTATTCCGAATGAAAAGGTATATTATTGTACAACATGGATATAATATCTAAAAGGGTGGGAATCCCCTGTTCTTATAAGGCAGGTTAATGGCAATAATAACACGATACAAGTATTACGCTAATAAATTCGATGTAAACTAGTGAATTGAATAAAATAAATTTGGGCACAAATAACAAATCTCGCACAATTCCGTTCACATGCATTAAAACAGGTGTGAGCTCGTACATGTAAAAGAAAAACACAGTTCTGTAGTACAGAGGGGGACACGAGATGACCATGGGGCCATTTGCTACTTTACGCAGTACAATGTACAGAGTAATCGCTCTGATTCTTTCTCTAAACAAAAAAAAGTTTGTAAAAGAGCAATTTAATAGAAACAAACACAAACTATGCATGCATGCTTTTATTACGTTTGAGTTTAATTTCTTTTTAAAGTAGCACAAATGGGGGTGAAATGAAAATTAACAACAGGTGTTTTTTTTTTTTTTTTTTTTTTTTTTTTTTTAGCAAAAGTACAGTGAAGAATGCCCTGCAAACAAACAAACAAAAAAAAAATAGAGATGGTGGGTTTGGACTATGGATGAGACACCACTTTGAAGATAAGATCCAGAGGGTGGCAGTAATTCATTAAAATCTCAACTAAAATTCGTGAATTCCTCCAAAATAAAAATAAAGCAAGTGAAATAAAACAAAACTAAAAAAAAAAAAAAGAGAATAATTGTGGTATATCAAGAAATATATAGTAACTTAAAACATGAACTATAATTATATAGTTATTATAAGCTATAATTATATAATAACCGGATTGAGGGCAGTGGCAGCTCGGTGGCAAGGTGCTGGATTACCGATCCCAAGGTTGGTGGTTCAAGCCCCACAGCCAGCAGCTGACACTGATGAGCGCCCCCCACCCCCCAACCCACCCCACCCCCACCCCCCAAGTGCAGCTAACTGGGTTATCAAAGGCCGGCCATGTCTCTCACTGCCTGTGGTGAGAAGTTCGTGTAAAAGAACCAGTGCTGACTTTTGCCAAGAGTGGCTGCATAACCGTCTGTGTGTTTCTGGCCTGCAATGGCCTGGTGAGCTGATCAGGGTGTACTCTGCCCAGAGTCAGCTGAGATGGGTGCCTGCCTCCCTGTGACCCTAATTAGAATTAAGCACTTCAGAAAATGAATGAAGAACTGGATTGTGTACAGATTTTTTTTCGCTCCCATTTGCACACTACAGTGAGTGAAGCCTCCACGTGTCCTCCATCTGCTGTAATATTACATCATATTGTGTGTAGATGTATGTTGCCATTATCTCCTGTCTGTTACTTCTGTTAAAGTGTGTGTGTGTGTGTGTGTGTGTGTGTGTGTGTTCCAGGGGAGATCAGTATCTTTGACCACCTTCTACAGAATAGCCAGGAATACAATGATGTACTTTAATAAGGAACCCACGGCATCAGAGGTTGAGGTATTTTGTTGTTGTACTTTTCCTTGATTCTGCTTGAATGTAAAACTGTTTAATTGGACTAATTATCTTTAATCTCATCATTTATTTTACTATTGGAATTTTAATACCATTTTTGAATTGCAAGACATTTTCTGCAGTAGTGCTTCATATTTTCCCCTCCTCCTCCTCCTCCTCCTCCTCTTTGGTAGCAAGAGTACTGGCGAATAGTGGAACAAAGGGACTGCCACGTTGCAGTGCATTGTGGGAAAGTGGACACAAGCACACATGGGAGCGGCTTTCCCGTGGGCAAGTCAGAGCCTTTCTCAAAGTAAGAGGCTTTCAGACATTACTGCCTGGTGATTTATCCTGATAATGCATTGGAGAGAAACACACACACACACACACACACACACACACACACACACACACACACAGGCACACAGCCAGATGCACACAGAGGGAAAGAGAAAAAGATACAGACTTTGAGTGTGATACAGAGAGAGACATAGAGATGGAATGAGAGCAATACAGACAAAGTGAAGGACAGAAAAAGACAGTGAAAACACTGACAGAAAAACATGGACAGAGTGAGGGATAGACACTTAGACTGAGAAAGGAGGAGAGAGAGAGAGATGCTAAAAGAGAAAGACTTGAATAAATTGAGACACTTAAACATATGGAAAGAGAGACATGGCCAATGTAAGAGATGGAGATGGTAAGACAGTCTAAGTGTGTGTGTGAGAGAGACAGAGACAGACAGACAATAAAAAAGGGACATACAGAGGCATTTAGGCAGATTGAGAGAGAGGGGCCAAGAGAAACATGGACTGAATGAAAGACAGTAAAACAGATGGAGAGAAAAACAGACAGATATTAGACAGATAGTAAGTTTGACTAATGAAGAAGGGGAGAGAGGCATAGGCAGAGTGAGAGGGCAGAGCGAGACAAGGGATAGAGACAGGGATGTGGACAAAGTAAGAGACAGTTAAACAGTGCGAGAGAGAGAGAGAGGCAGACCCAGAGATTGAAAGAGAGAGCGAGAGATGGACAGTTAGAGACCGGCAGAGACATGAAGAGAGACTGTGAGACAGGAGAACAACATGGACAAAGTAGGAAACGGCGAAAAAGATGGACAGAGATTGACAGTGGGACGAAGGCGTAGATGAGAAAGACAGCTGGAAAGATGGACAGAGACAGGAATACAGAGAGAGAGAGACATCGACAGTCAGAGATGGGGGGGGGGGAGAGAGATTGTATGTGTGAGAGATGGAGAAAGACGGACAGTAAGAGACAGGCAGAAATAACAGTGAGAAAGGCATGAAAGATTGTGAGAGAGAGGCATGGACAGTGGGATACAGGCAGAAATGAAAAAGTGAGGGAAATACAGGCAGAGACATCAGGGGAAAGAGACAAACATGGACAGTGAGAGATGCAGAGACACGAAAGAGAGATAAAGATAGGCAAAGACCTAGGGAGTGATTGTGTGTGTGTGAGACAGACAGACAGACAGACAGACAGGGAGGGAGGGAGGGAGGGAGGGAGGGAAATGAGCAGGCCCAGACATGGGGAGAGAGACTTGAGGAGAGATTGTGAGAGAGAGGCATGGACAGTGGGATACAAGCAGAAAAGAAAAAGTGAGGGAAATAAAGGCAGAGACATCAGGGGAAAGAGACAAACATGGACAGTGAGAGATGCAGAGACACGAGAGAGAGATAAAGATAGGCAAAGACCTAGGGAGTGATTGTGTGTGTGAGAGAGAGAGAGAGAGAGAGTCAGACAGACAGTGGGACATGAGCAGTGGTGAGAAAGACAGGCCCAGACATGGGGGGAGAGAGACTTGAGGAGAGATTGTGAGAGAGAGAGAACTGGACAGAGTGAAAAACAGATCAATACGGTGAGACAGAGTAAGCGACACGCAGAAGGAGAAGGATGGAGTGACGCTGCACCGGATTGGTATGTTTTGCATCACCTGTTGTTGTTTTTCTTGTTTTATTTAGACATGGATGGAACCTCACTGTCCTCCCTCACAACTCCGGCTCCATCCTGCGCCACCTCGGTGCCGTGCCCGGTGAGTGTAAATCTGCTGCTGAGAATCGCGAGTGTGTTCATATAACACATTACTCATAATAACACCGCCCGTCCTCCTCTCCCTCCCTCCCCCTCTCACTGCAGGGGTAACTGTTCCCTGGCTGAACATTGGCATGGTCTTTTCTACCTCATGCTGGTCACGAGACCAAAACCGCCTTCCATATATCGATTACTTACACACTGGTGCCGACTGCATTTGGTAAGTTCCCAGCTTCAATATCACTCCAGGGACAGGTTTGTAATTCAGAGAAACACTAACGCGACCCATTAAAGTGACAGTTGGTTGTTTTTCGCACTTTTTGCAGTGGCGACGGGGTTGAATTAAAGGTGCAGGGGGAAACACCTAAACCCCGTGATAGATTTTTGAGGATGGTTTTTAAAAACTTGCTGCACCTTTAAAACAATTCTTAATATATCAGCGTCTTGGTATATAGCGAGAAATCAATATGATTCCAATAAACTTTATCAAATTCTGCGAATTTTCCGCACCGTCTGCCGCCTGTCTCTCTTGTATGCACTCTATTAATAAGTCTGATGTTTGTACATGACCCTGAGTCTGTAGAGAGAACAAATAAAGTGAGTTAGAGTGATCCACACAACACTATTCCACCCAATCAGCATCAGAAGACATTTATGAAATGAAGGCGCTTTGAAAATGCACCCTGATGCTGATTGGCTGGATCTACGATAGGTGTGCCTTTGTTCGCCATTTGTGAAGATCACTCAGGCTGGGGGGAGGAGCTTCTGGAGAAATGCTGGAGTGAGGGGTGGGTTTGTTTGGCTGTTAGAATCAAATCTCAATAAGGGGTCTCCAGAATCAGTGACCGCGTCTTTAAGGGTCAATTCGAGGCTTTTAAGTGGGAAAAAAAAAAAATAATAATAAAATATGTATTTTTCATTATCAATTTATGATTTGGGCTTCATGGTGATGCAGTGGTTAGGACATTTGCTTCACAGCATGAAGGTCCTGGGTTTGATTCCCTGGCTCGGGGTGTTGATGTGTGACGTTTATATGCTCGCTCTGTGCTTGCATGGGTTTCATCCAGGTACTCCAGTTTTCTTCCCACATTCCAAAAACCTTTATTTGGTTAAAATGTTTATACTGTACGTACGATAAGTGGTGGTGTTTGCTTCATTAGATGTTGCTGTAGTGTACAGGTGGAGTGGTACAGTTGTCTGGTGGCGTCTTCATTATAGTGGGAGGGACTTGCTGCACAACTTGAGAGGTTGCTGGACTCGGGGTGGAAGAATAACTGATTACTGCATGCATTGCTCCTGTGTGAACGTGTGCGCGCGCATGTGTGTGCGCATGTGTGTGCGCGTGTGTGTGTGTGTGAACTGACTCATCAAATTGAGGAAAAAAAACGGCCAGTTGCTATGGTAGCACACAGCTGACACAGGAGTGCTCCTTCTCTCTTGTGACTGACACAGACACACACACACACACACACACACACACGGACATACGAATCTGACATCGGGTTTCTTACTGTGCACTTCAGGTATTCAATTCCTGCTGAGGAGAAGGCTAAGCTTGATAAAGTAGTGCACACGCTGCTGCAGGCCAATGGCACACCAGGACTCGAGATGCTGGAGAAGAACATAATGGTGAGAAATGTACACACACACACACACACACACACACACAGTTTCAAATAACGTACACACCCATGCATATTGTCACATTTGTAAAGTAAACCCCAGCCATAATATACCAGTATCTCTATCAATATCCATAAACATTCCACCACCAGTAATAAACAATGCAGAGTTAAATCAGAGTACAGTGGTAGCTCACTTTACGAAATTAATCCGTTCCAGAGCCTTTTTCATAACCTGGATTTTTCGTAAGTAGAAACTGCATTTTACATGTAAAACGCGTGATTTATTCCAAGGCCCCCAACACTACCCTTTAAAAATGATAAAAGCATACCTCTTAAGGTACTTACTTCATGTTGACCATGTCGTCTTAGCAGAGTTATAATCTTACAAATGTTTTTGCAAAGGTTAAAAGCCTGAGCCAAAAAATAAAGTTGCAATGAGCACACTCGAAAAACTCATGAAACAAGCTGCTGCTCAAAGGAGCTGCATCATCCCTCCTAGCCAATGGGAGGTCAGCAGGGCGGGATGTTGGGACATGTTGTCAATGGGAGAGCAACTCGTGCATTGTTTGAATGTTTGAATGGCGCGATTGGCGCGTTTCGTAAGGAGAACTTGTTTCGTATACAGAGACAAAAAATTTAGGAAAATGTTTTTCTTAGACTTGGATTTTTCGTATTCTGGGACTATCGTAAGGTGAGGTACCACTGCACTGATAGATGCCCGTAGGCTCGTTGTGGTGGTTTGAGTGCTGGGTTCATGATCCTGGGCAAGGTCTTAATCAGAAGTGTGCCTCTGGAGACTCTGCAGTGTAAATGGGCATCATTAAATACAAAAACAAAATACTTGGAAGGTCAACTGTGATTGACGACCATTCCATCCAGGAAGAGTTGAAGTGCTAAATCACTTCATATTACAGAAACTGGGAGAAGCACCAGCTCTGACGAGCCAGTAGGCTCGGGTGTAAATGTCGAACCGTCCTTATCTCAGTGATACAAGTATATAACGAGCAAGAAAAATGAAGTACACAACACCCCCTGCTGGGCCTGATGTGCTAGCACATTTCCAAAAAATATGACCTCTACATTAAATTTAAACTACACCAAATGTGAAGTGTGACAGAGATATGAGAGATACACAGAGGTTGGGGTGGGGGGGTTTGAATAGCTGGATAAAATATTTTTCTCATGAGAAGAGATAGGGTTTGTGTTTTTTTTTTTTATTATTAAATAATTTATGACATCAGCGAACGGATTCTTACCATATTTAAAATGAATATTGTTGGAGGATCACCCACCAATTATAAAAATATCAGAGGGGTCTGTTAAAAACTGGACAGTGAGTGGCTAAGGGTAAATGTTGCTCAAGTAAATATTAGCGTTAAGATAATTATATTCATAGACTAGACTATTAAAAATATTATACCAAGTACAGCACAAATTGGAAAAAGATTATTAATATGATAATAAGTCGTAGTAACAGATTTATAACACTTATGAACAGCTGTGTGATTCTCAATATGAACTTATCATGAGAGTACATAATGAATGACATATTGCACTGACAGCAACAGTGTGTGTGTGTGTGTGTGTGTGTGTGTGTGTGTGTGTGTGTGTTTATTAATCGAATCTTAGAAATATGTGTGTATTTTGTGTTGAAGATCTCTCCAGAAGTGCTGAGTCGTGAAGGAATCAAAGTTCACCGCACGGTGCAGCAGAGCGGACAGTTTGTTGTGATTTTTCCAGGCACGTTCATCTCCAGAGTGTGTTGTGGCTACAGCGTGTCGGAAACGGTACACTTCGCAACGCCACAGTGGATGAACCTGGGCTACGAGGCTGCCAAGGTGAGGAGATGCGTCTCTCTCTCTCTGCCCTCTGCTGCCACCTGCTGGAATGACGATTACAACTCTGACAACTTTACACTTGAATTGTTCAATTTAATCATGATATTTTGTGTGTGTGTGTGTGTGTGTGTGTGTGTGTGTGTGTGTGTGTGTGCTGGAAAAGGATTTGAAATACAGGCATATCGCGAAACCGTTCTCTATGGAGAAACTGCTCTACCAGATCGCCACAGCTGAAGCCAAACGAGAGAATGCACTTCTGCTGAGTACAATCTCCTCTCTTCTTAAAGATCTCAGGTCAGCACCTCACACCCTTTTGTTTTTTGCCCCCTCTACATGCCACCAGTTGATTTGTTTCTTGCATGACTGAAAACGAGCAAGTTATGACACGCCTCCTCTGTGCGTTCCTGCTCTAGCTTCGTTATCCTACACGAGTGAATAGTTGGATATGTGTGTGGGTTTTTGCAGGAACATAGAGATGAAGCAAAGGCAGGAGCTCTACAAGGCCGGTCTGCTGTCCTCCGCCCGCTACGGCACTCACGAGAACAGCCAC
>CM045731.1:68541416-68548916 GCA_024760905.1 Plotosus lineatus | reverse complement strand
AGAGTACCAGGGGATTTCTGTACCGTACAAAACCTCATGATATCATAAAATACCAGTTACACACAACACTATACACTGGATGTTTACCCACACACGCGCGCGCGCACACACACACACACACAGAATGTGGATCACACAGTTTTAAAACCCATACTCATCAGTCTATGTGGACGAGCCACCATTCAGACAGTTCTTGGAGGACTGGTTTTGTCCTGCCGGTACATTAGCGAGGCTCTTCTCCTTGTCATCCCTGGCTCTGTCTCTCTCATCTTCTTCATCATCACCCTCCTCCTCCTCCTCCTCCTGGGTGTCCTGGCTGGCTGAGTCGGTGCAGGTAGAAGAAAGAGAGGCGAGTTTGTGCCTCAGTTCAGCCTGCGTCGGGACCTGCAGGGTGATCTCCGTTCCGAATGACTCTGCATCTGGTTCTGGTATATGCAAGGAGGAAGAGAGACAGTGTGAAAGAGCACATACAGATTGCAGGAAGGACAGGAGGGCTCTTTCGTCTCGAGAGACAATGCATTCTTCTAATTAATGTAATTAAAAGTAACTGAAAAGCTTGTTCAAACCCCCCCCCCCCCCCCCCACACACACACACACACACACACACACACCCTGTGGAGATGGAAGACTGTGAATGATTCCTGAACTCTGCTTTACAGGCTGAGAATGAGAATGAGGACTGTGGCTCCCGTGTGGTGCATTGACAAGGTGTGTATCTATTAACCCGAAGCTCACAATTTCAAATCCTGTTTAATGCCATAGCTGTCTGTAGCTGGGAGTCCATGGGAGCTGATTTCTCACAAGAGGGAGGGAGGGATGGCATACACTCACTTCCCTGTCACTCACAGTGATCGCCAGTCAATCACAGGCATCTGTGATCTTATGTGATCTTATCTGTATGAGGGGGCAGATAGAGCGGTCCCTCAGAGTGGGTTAGACCGCCCCCGAATACACATGCGCAGCAGTTCAAAAAGAGGCGGGTGGCTATGATCACATATCAGAGAGGGGACATGTGCATGCTTTTGCCCCTGCCTGGTCGGTGGTGGTCATATGATAGGAAAGGCAATACCTGATGGATGAAAATTGGATATAACTAAATCAGGTAGAAAATGGTCGCCCCACCCCTCCCCCCCAAAAATTGACAGAATAAGGAACATCAGCTCTGCTTTCCCTTTAAGGATATGAGCAATTAGTAAGGAATGTCTGAACAACCAGAATCATCACGAACATGCAGCTGGCATGGACTTGATTGCAGGAGACAGCAGACTTTAGCAACTTGCTACACCAGCCAGAAATAAATCAGTGTAGTGTATCACGGTGTGTGTTCTACTTCAAACAGGACATACAAGGACTAGGTGCCGCATGAAGTCTTATGAGACTGAAGACGGAACGTTTAAACTGATTCAGAGGGTAAAATTCTCTTTTAGTGATTGCGGATGTGCTACTTTCACACGGCCTACGAAAAAAAGGTCAGCTCCATGACCAAACTGCACGTGTGCACAACTGGTGACCTCGCGCCTTTTGAGCACCCACAGAGGAACCGCGCCCTTTATGTCTCTATGCCTGTGCGATCACATATCAAGCACATAATTCTGATGTAATCCATCAGCATCTTGCGTCTGCTTTGACTCAGATGTTTGTAGCATTAGCATTGTAGTATTAGCAGCATCATATTCTATCTCGTGCCTGAGTTGTAGGACAACCATTGGCGACCCACCATGAAGGATAATGACCTGGTTATCATCTTCATGGAGGTTTTTCTTGGCAGGATTAGTGCAGTGGTTTGCCATTGCCTTCTGCACGATGCGAACCTACGGGCAATTTAGAACGGCCAATGAACCTACTGTGCATGGCTTTGGATTGTGGGAGGAAACCGGAGCACCTGGAGGAAACCCACGCAAGCATGCAAACTCCACACAGAAAGGCCCAGGCCGGGAATCAAACCCAGGCCTTCTTGCTGTGATGCGGACGTGCTAATCACTACGCCATCGTGCCGCCAGCATCATATTAACTTGTAATTAAAAGTAAGTTCATTATATTTTGTACCCAGTAAGTGTGTGTGTGTGTGTATGTGTGTGTGTGTGTGTATGTGTGTGTGTGTGTATGTGTGTGTGTGTTCATACCCAGCATAGGGGAAGCCACACTGTTGTCCTCTGCTCCCGAGGTGAGGAAGACATCCAGGGCCTCGTGGTCAGACATGTCCATCAAATCCATCTGTTCAAGCATGTCCACATTCACCTCCATGGAAGACATGCTTCCTATTGGCTCTGCAAACCACAGGAAGCTTCTTTTAACGTAGCCCATCATTACACTACCGCAATCACAGAATTCCGGGAGGACACTTTCTCCAGCGGATTGGTTGAGCAGCGAGAGGTTTTTTTTCACTGCAGTGTTTAAGCACATTCAGAACATTATCTAAAATAAATGAACTCATTTTATCACAGTGTGAGGCTCACAGTGATTGATGGATATGACAAATGAAATGATTGGTGTGTGTGTGTGTGTGTGTGTGTCTTCACTCAGGAGTACTTAAAGAATGATAATTCTTCTAAATCTGGAGGTAGAAGAAGAATGTAACACTTCAGGATGTGCCGTTGAAGAGAAACCAGCAATTCTGTGATGATAACATGAACAAAGCTTTTCCGGATTTTACTACAGCGCCACCTACACAAATGTTTTATTCCTTATTTGGCTGATTTGAGCATCCTTGAACTGTTCCTATTAGATTTAACTTTTCTTATGGTTATGTTTTATATTAGGTTAGTGTAGTTGTTTGCCGAATGATGCAAAAAGTTACATAAGGCGTTTCATAAAATTTCTACTAAAGGCGTGGCGTTGGGCAAGGAAGACCCCGTTCCGTTTTGGAGATGTTCCAAATCAAATTCTGGCTCCGAGAAATTTTTATTATTTTTTTATGGATATATTTGTAGCACACTGGTATCTCACCTTATGAAATTAATCCGTTCCAGAAGTGGTTTTTTTGTAATTTGAGTAGCATTTTACATGTAAAACGTGTGATGCGTTCCACGGCCTCCAATACTACCCCCCAAACCCTTTAAAAATTATAAAAGCATACCTTTTAAGACCTCCTTCTGCTTTAATATCGTACCGATGGTAGATGAGTTTGGGCCTATTCCTTTGCGATATCACTTAACCGCATGCCACGAGCACGTTTCTTCTTTTCACTCGCACCGGCAATCACTTTCTTGGGGCCCATGATGAATGACGAAAAATAAAGTTGCAATGAGCACACTCGAAAAACTCATGAAACAACCGTAACTCTGTCCTTTACATGTGTTAGAACTCCGTGACGAACAATGGGTTGAAGGCACACGAAAAGCACCATGGCTATTATAAAGATGCAGCTCCCTCCTAGCCAATGGGAGACCAGCAGGACAGGGTGTTGGGAGATAGCCAATGGGAGAGCAACTCGTGTATTGTTTGAATTTTTGAGATGGCACGTTTCGTAACGTGAATTTTTTTGTATCCAGAGATGGAAATTTTAGGTAAATGCGTTTCGTAACTTGGATTTTTCGTTTGTTGGGTCTTTCGTAAGGTGAGGTACCACTGTATCGTCTTTTCTTTTCGGCTTTTTTCCTTTTATCCAGGGGTCGCCACAGCGAATCATCTGATTCACATGTTTGATTTATAGTATATTTATCGATTTTTTTTCATAAACAACGTAAAACAACTCAATGTTCAGGTATAACATGGCAAAGAAGTTGGTAAAGTAGTCATAAAAAAAATTGAAAAAAGGAGCATAGATGAAGAAAATAGTAGCGACCATAGAGTAGAATAATATAATTACATAATATAATATGACGTAATATCCATAATAATACCCATCAACCTATCACAGAAAAGTCAATCAACAAAAAGAAAATAAGGAAATGAGGAAAATATAAGCAGTATCATATGATAAATGAAGGAATATAAATGTAAATAAATATAAATAAATGAGGAAAATATAAGCAAAACCACGAGGCCATCAGATTCACAATAACTAAATAGAGGAGAAAGAAAGAAAAGTGGGCAGTGGTGGCCTAGTGGTAAAGGTGCTGGATCACTGATCCTAAGCTCTTAAGGTTGGGGGTTTGAGTCCCACTCTCAATGGGTTGTCACTGTCCCCCACAGTGCAGCGAACTGGGTTAACAAAGGCCGGCCGTGTCTCTCACTGTCTATGGTGTGAGGTTCATGTAAAAGAACCTTTGTGACTTTCGACAAGAGTAGCTGTATAGCCGTCAGCATGTTTCTGGCCTGTGATGGCCTGGCAGCTGTCCAGGGTGTATTCTGCCCTCACCCACAGTCGGCTGAGATGGGCGACAGCCTCCCTGTGATCCTAATTAGGATTAAGTGGTTCAGAAAATGAATGAATGAAAACTGTGGGTACCAAGAAAAGCTCAGCAGATTTAGAAAAGCCCAGGAATAATGCCGATGATAGTGAGTGTGTAAACAATGTAGTTCGACTCTGGGAATTTTTTAAAAGCTTCTTTAACATTTTGAAATAGGACCATTTTTTAAAAGCATGTTATCACGGCAGGTCCGATAAGCGGTGCTGTGTACTTTGTTATTTTTAAGCTTGGCAGAGGTTTGTGCTGTTGTGATTTTGTCGTGCTCGTGTTTTGTATGTGCGTGAGGTTTCATGGTAATGTTGCATACCGGCCTCTTTGAATGGTGACGCTGATAAACACCACTCATCATCAACCTGCTGGAAAAAAGTTGTACATACAAAAAAAGATTTTTTTTTCCGAAATCATATCGTTCATTTCACTTCACATCGTTTACTCGTGCGAAAAACCGCTACACCATAGTGCGACAACGAGAGCGACACTGCCAAATAGTGGCGTGGAGGTGTAATTACACTTAATACCCTGTACACTTTTCCATAAATGCATGTTCTCCAGGGTCATATGCGCTCCACCCAGCATCACCCCCCACCCCACCCCCCGGCATGACTCCCTCTACAGGTAAAAGATATCCTTCACAGGTAAATAAAAAATTAAATCCAAAAATTAATACCTAGCAGTGAAAAATGAGAAATTAGTAATATGTATATCAACAGGTAGAGAATGAATGGTGACAGTGAGTGATATGTACAGTATTATGTACATGATAAACAGTAGAATGCATAACAGTTGATGTTGTTGCTATATAGAGGATTTTTGTACAGTTTAATGTTGACAGATTGGTCGAAATGATTTCCTGTGTGGTTCAGTGGTGCATTTCAATGGTATCCGTCTCTCATTGAACGGCACCACCGTCAGAGAGTCCAGTTCCATCCCTACAACATTACCGGCCTTGTGGATCAGTTCGTTCAGCCTGCTGCCCCAGCATGCAACAGCATAGAGCGACAGCGCTGGCCATTACAGACTCATAGAGCATCCTGAGTAGTGTCCAACAGATGTTAAACGACATTAACCTGCTCGAAAAAATAAAGATGGCTCTGGTCCTCCCTACATAGCATATTGTCTTTATTAGCATATAAAATGAACCATGCAGACATTAAACTGAATATCATGCATCCTCGAAATATTACAAATGAATGCCCAGGTTATGTAGTTGCACATTGTGCTTTTAAAAAAAAGATGATGTGCATTTTATTGTCTTTAATTTCCCAAGCAAATGAATGACAGTTCAATAATTAAATTAGTCAGTTAGATGGAATTGAACATGCATGCATGAGAAGACACTTCAATGATTCATAGAATAAAAGAATTACGTACATTAGTTTCAGTAGAGAGAGAGCGAGAGAGAGAGAGAGAGAGAGAGAGAGAGAGAGACGGGGACGACGGCGAGGACAGCGTAGAGTTGCGTACCTCAGGAATGAGTTAAATCAGGGCAGCAGGAGGAAGGTGGGGAAAGACATCAGAGAGAAAGAGAGAAGGGACGTGTTAGCTACATTTACACACAAGTGTTGCTTCACATGGGAAGGTATTTTCTGGTGTAAAAAACAGCTGAAGGTGCTCCAACTTCAAGGCATGATGATGATGATGATGACGATGATGTCAGGGGTGCCAACCCAGGAAAAAGTACCATTTTATAGTCGATCAACCTAAAATTTATATTTTGAGTTGAAAATTAGTACAGGGATCCCTCACTTTCCGCGATTAATTGGGACCAAGATCTTCACACGACCATCGAAATCCGCGAAGTAGGACCCCCCCACCCACCCACCCGACTGACGTATACGTACATGTATATGTATAAGATCAACAAATTCATATTCAATGCTATAAATGCTTAGAATACAATTAAACATTAAAAAATTAACATAAGATGTAAATAAAATATGACTACAGACGCTCCCCAACTTACCAACATTCGTTTTGCAAACATTCGGAGACCCACGTTGATGAAATTGAAGAACAAGTAGAAATAGAAATGGAATAAAATCTACAGAAAGATATATCATAAATCTGGTTGCTTCATGCTACGGAAACTGGGGATAAGCACCGGCCTGATGAGCCACTATGGCTTGAGTGTAAAAAGCCCTTTACAACTGAATGATTGTTTTAATTTTGCTCCAAACATTTCCACAATATTCTTGATCAAGTCGCTTAAGTGGTTTGATGCTAGAAGTGCACAATCATGTTCTATAAGGAAGGAAACCATCAAGCGTCCGCCCTTCATTGTTATGAGGCTTAAGTCTCTGGTAACAAAATTTGTTAACGTTGATTGTTTGCAAACCGGTCGCTAGTTGGCTATGTCTGCCTCACTTTACATGTGTTTTAAGATCAAAAACGCCGGAATGCGCAATGCTACATTTCGCACGTCACATGTGCAAAAGGGTGTGTATCTGTCATGCTTTTTAATAAATAGATAACTTGTTGAATATTCCGATAAAAATCCTTGCTTTCTTTTCGTCACCATTTTGGGTTTCCCGCAACCGTTCACTGATTGTCTCTCGTTACCGCAGAGTGTATATAAGATAACCTCTGATTCGTGGAAATCGACCTACCTTGCCGCCAATTAACAAATCACGTGGTAAAATACAACAGTAACATCCCGTGAGATTATCGCGAGACTTGGCTTTGCCAGGAAGGTAAACATGTAAACACAAATTGAATTTGATGCAATTCAGCAGAATTATTGATAAAATATCGTCAAATAAAATTGAAAGGAGCATATTTTCCTTAAAGTTTGAAATTCGTATTAATGTCTGAATGAATCGTATTGCCGTATTTTATGTTACTTTTTTGTATGAATACAGATAACTTCGTAGAAGTTGGCAGCCTGGTGATGATGAAGAGCAGGCTTCCAGAGGTTTCGCATTATGACATTACCGGCTAAAGTCCAATTGTCCGCCAAGGAGATGAAGATTTATCTTCTGATTGTTGGCTTGATTGTTAGCAGTACTATGAAAAAAGTTATATGTGACGGTGCTTTGGGCAAGGAAGAATTGTTCACAATTTGGAGATGGAAAAATTCTGGATCCAGGCATTTTTGAAAGGATTCTTTAACATTCTAAGTTTTATTTATATATCTAAAAAAAGAATCTTT